>OX359288.1:46091441-46561441 GCA_947179395.2 Pulicaria dysenterica | reverse complement strand
GGAGTTTTCAAAATGTATGTCATAGTCAAGTAGTTGGTTTTGCAGCCATAGCAATTGAGCACAACAGCTACCAGCAACAATGTATTCTGCCTCAGCTGTAGATGTTGAAACAGAGTTCTGTTTCTTGCTTGACCAGCTGACTAACCTTCCACCTAACAGTTGACAACCACCAGATGTACTCTTTATGTCCAGAGTGCAACCTGCAAAATCAGAATCAGTGTATCTAACCAACTCAAAATCTGAGTCCTTGGGGTACCAAAGACCTAGATTAGGAGTTCCTTTGAGATACCTGAAAATCCTTTTTACAGCAGCTAAGTGAGATTATTTGTGATCTGCTTGATATCTAGCACAGAGACATGTTGAAAACATTATATCGGGTTTGCTTGCAGTGAGGTATAAAAGTGACCCTATCATGCCTCTATAAGCAGTAATGTTCACTGATTTACCATCAGTGTCCTTTCCAAGCTTTAAGGGAGTGGACATGGGTGTTTTCATTAAAGAACATTTTTTTAACTCAAATTTCTTAAGTAAGTCATTTACATACTTTGTTTGATGAATGAAAATTCCATCAACCTCTTGTTTTATTTGAAGTCCAAGAAAATAGTTTAGTTTCACCCATCATGCTCATCTAATAATTATCAGACATGAGTTTAGAAAACTTTTTATAAAGATCCAAATTTGTAGATCCAAATATTATGTCATCTACATATATCTGCACTAGGATTACATCACCCTTGAATTTCTTTATAAACAAAGTACTATCTATAATTCCCTTAGTAAAGCCTTTAGTGGTTAGAAAAGAAGAGAATCATACCAGGCTCTAAGAGCTTGCTTGAGACCATATAAAGCTTTGTTTAAGAAATAAACATGATCAGGCTTGCTTGCATCCTCAAAACCAGGAAGTTGTTTGACATACACCTCTTCCTTCAATTCTCTATTGAGGAAAGCACTCTTAACATCCATTTGGAATACTTTAAAGTCTTTGAAGGCAGCATAGGCTAGGAACAATATTATTGCTTCAAGTCTTGCAACAGGGGCGGCGAAGGTTTCATCAAAGTCAATACCTTCTTCTTGACAGTATCCCTGTGCAACAAGCCTTGCCTTATTTCTAATGATCAGCCCTTGTTCATCCATCTTGTTTCTGAACACCCACTTAGTACCAATGATGGATTTGTCCTTTGGTCTTGGCACCAAAGTCCACACATTGTTTCTAGTGAATTCTGCCAGCTCTTCTTGCATGGCATTAATCCAGTGGGGATCATTGAGAGCTTCATCTACCTTCTTTGGTTTAATCATAGAAACAAAACGTGTGTACAAACAGAAATTACAGGCCTTTGACCTTGTTAGTACAGATGCTTCTATATTACCTATGACCTGATCTTTTGGATGATCTCTGAGATCCTTGTAGGCATTTTGGATTGTAGGAGAGTTAGAATTATTTTGGATTTGGGGAGTTGAAATTCCTTGGTTGGGATCAGCTGATGAAATTTCTAGTTGATCAGCTCACAGAATTTCAAGATTACAATCTGTGGAAACTTCTATTGAAGAAGGAATATTTGATATGGAACTAGAGTCCATTGATGTTGAATCATGATTCATATCATTCAGTAAAAGTGTGGGTTGGTTTAAGATAGGTTGTACATTGGTTTCATATATATTTGGAACAAGTTCATCTAAGTCCTCTACATTAGTTGAAGGGAGTGAATCAGCTGATACTGGAATATTGTCTTCAGTATGCAGTAGATCATTAAATTCCTCACCTGTAGATGGATTAGTATAACAGGAAGCAACAAAGTTATTTTCATTAAAACTTACATTGATTGATTCTTCTATGACCTTTGTTCTGATGTTGTAAACTCTGTATGCTTTGGAAATCACAGAGTATCCAACAAACACACCTTCATCAGCTTTAGGTGCAAACTTCTGCAATTGTTCTTTCTGGTTCAGAATGAAACATTGACAACCAAAAATGTGCAGAAAGCTGATATTTGGCTTCCTTCCCTTGAGCACTTCATAAGGAGTCTTGTTGTGCCTTTTGATCACAAGGGATTTGTTCTGTGTGAAACAAGCATAACTGACAGCTTCAGCCCAGAAATTGAATCCTAACCTACTCTCACACAACATGGTTCTTGCAGCTTCAATCAATGTTCTGTTTCTTCTTTCCGCTACACCATTCTGTTGTAGAGTTCTTGGAGCAGAGAAGTTTTGAGATATTCCTTTCTCATCACAAAAACCTTCTAGAGTTTGATTTTGATTTCTAAACTCAGTTTCATGATCACTTCTGAGCATCCTTACCAGATTGCCATTTAGCACTTCCATCTTTTTGATAAAGCTCATTATCTCTTCAGCAGCCTCACTCTTTGCTTTAAGGAAGATGACCCAAGTGTATCTTGAGAATTCATCAACCATCACCAGTGCATACTTACTTCAACCAATACTTGCAGTGACAACAGGACCAAATAGATCCATATGCAACATGTAGAAAGGTTCAGTAATGGAGAAGGCCTGCTTAGATGGAAAAGATGTCTTGTACTGCTTTCCCTTTTCACATGTAGAGCAAGGTTTAGGCTTAACATAAGTCAGTGAAGGTAGTCCTGACACTAGATCACCTTTGCTCAACTTGTTTATGTTTTTGAAGTTTAGGTGGGAAAGCCTTTTGTGCCATAACCCGTTTGTGTTTGTATGTAATGTCCCAAGGTTTGAAAGCTTTTATGATAAGTTGTATTAATTTAATTAAGTGTTGTACATGTTTAGTAAGTTGCTACTATGTGTTAAGAAGCATTTATGTGTTATATATAATTGAGGGACTAAAGTTGCAGCATGAGAAAGTTAAAGTACAGGGGCCATTTGGGCTAAGTTGCAATAGTAGTGTATGTATATCTTGTTTTGACCTTGAGTAGTCAAATGTTAAGTTGCCAACACAGGAGACATACGTACACACACTTCAGTTAGCTTTCTTCGAATTTTGATCAAGATATCAGGAGATTGATAGCTGAATTCATTCCTATAAAGAAGTAGTAGCAAGAGGTATGTGTTCTTAATAGTTTATTTGAGTTTTAGGTCAAGAAATGGACTCATAGGTTGAATCCTTGAGTTTATGTATTAGTCTTTGATTTTGATGTTGTTTGATGATCCAAGATGTTATAGTATCAGTTAGAGAATGCTGTTTGGTCAGAAAACATGTTTAGAATCGGTTTTAGGGGTAAAACCCCGATTTTTCAGTTGCTGTTCGAACAGAGCAATCTTTCTGCTGTACCGACTGTTCCTACGGCCGCAGGGATATTTCCCTACGGGCGTAGAGAGGTTTTTGAGTGTTTCCGGAGTTTTGGCTCCTACGGCCGCAGGAAGTGTTTCCTACGGGCGTGGGAAGCTTTTTAAGGAGATTTGGTTGTTTTGCTTCCTACGGCCGTAGGTAGGTGTTCCTACGGGCGTAGGGAGGGCCAGGAGTAGGTTTTGCTGTTTGTTGTTTCATGTTCAGTTTAAGTTGCCGTAGAGCGTATAGAAGTTAATGTAGCACATGTTTATTGCTTGTAGGCAATAAGAGATTGACGCTTCGGTGAGAGGAGTATATTTCTTAACTGCTGCTAAGGTGAGTGTACTTACCCTTAATCAGATTAGTATATGTTTGTGCACTAAGTGATTCGTATATCAATTGTATGTTTGATGTGTGAAGTTAAAGGCTGTTGTTCAGAGGTTAAGTAGCACTATGTTATAGTCTTTGATATGATTAGTATGCAATTATGCATAAAGTGAATAATATGATATCTGTGTTTTGATATATGATATGTTTGTGCACAAATATAGCAGGTACTTGGCTTAGAGAAGTCTTGTACAAAGAAAAGGGGATACTTGTATCCAGTCAAGTGAAATGGGTATATTGAGATCCTTATACCCAAGTAAAGCGTCAGGGGTTTGGTTACACGCGAGGTGTGATCATACCCCGGGACAAGTTAACAATTTGATTGTTTTGCAGACTATAAATGGGATGTGAGACATCCAGAGAAGAGTTATTCATGCTTTATGTGTTTATTAGTTCAGTGGTATGCTCACTAAGCGAAAGCTTACGTTTTAGTATATTGTGCATGCAGGTAACCAGTTTCCAGCAAGAGTAAGGCCCCAGTGTTTTGCAGAGTTGGATAGCTCCAAGCTGTTGGAAAGAGTACTTTTAACACTACTTTTATGAAAACGTTAGCACTAAAGTGATGTAAGCTTGTTTTCCGCAAACTCTGATGTTTAAGAGTGCTAATCAGTAGTTAAGGATTTTAAAAGCTATTTTAGAAAAAGTGGTGTTACAACTTGGTATCAGAGCCAAGGTTTGAGGGATTTGGGCGCACATGAGTGTGATGTCTGAACTTAAACCCTGGTTTTGAGATAAAGTGGAGCTATCCCTGGGGCAGTAACATTGATGAGCATACAGTAGTAAGAAGTTATGAACTGTATCTGTTTTACAGTTTGAGCATGAGTAGTAATGTTTATGTTGGGATTCGTGGTTCATCACAGCGGAAGCATGCAAGTATTTACAAAATTTAAAACAAACCACAAAAGGAACCCCATAAGTGTACCAATCTCTACAACTAAGAAATGCAACTTCAAAACAGAAAGAGAGGAGAAATATACCCTTGAAGAATCCTCTGGAGTTGATGTAGATCAAGAACCGAGCTATGGCACCTTCCTTGCTCTATCGAAGTCCACCCCGGGAAAACCGTGATCCACTCGTACTAGCGAGCCATCGGGTGTCCTACACCATATGGAGACACCTTCTGGAACAACAACACTAAAGAACTCCAGCAACACTCTCAATTTCGGATCTCTCTCACACACACAAGAACAACCCCAACAAGTTTTCTTAAGTGTGTGTTTTTACACCTTAGCCCACTAGAGAAAGAAATGAGAGATTGCATGTACTTTTTAACACTCCAGGAATGCCTCTAGAACCTCCCAAGGCCGGACATAGTGCTCAACATGCATTGGTGGAGAATGGAGGTGGAGGGAATAAAGTTGTAATCTGTCAGTCGGGTTAGCGCCGCTAACCGCCCAAACGTAGCGCCGCTAACCACTTAAGGTTAGCACCGCTAACGTGGCTAAGTTAGCGACAGATTGGTTAGCGTCGCTAACCATGTCCAGATCACCAACTATCTTTAATTATTCATTTCTAACCCTCCCTTTTAGGTTGTTGTCAAGATCAACCCCCGGCGTGTGACCCGATAGGCCCATACATCATCGGTAGTGATCATTTGGCGTACGTGTGACAGTGGGCATACTCCAACAGACTCCCACTTGCACATGACTCTACGTACCCAATGCATCACAGACAAGGAGCGGCCTCTAGCAAGACATCCTGCCCCCAAGTCAGTATGGGTTTTGTCTTCAGCACAAAAACCAATCTGCAACCCATGTGAAAAGGTCCTATCGATAAGTGATCAATCATCCTTTTTGTTCGCGATATCCATGTGAACACGAGACATGGTACTTAGTCATTCTCTGTTCGTTCACGATTATGTTTCCCGATAGAGATTAGTGGTGACCAAAACTTGCAAGTTGCAATCAGATTCATTAATCATTGCACACTTGAGCACGGCCGTGCATTTTGGTGTCAGCGACCAATCATCGAGGGGCCCAGGGATATCTCTCTAAACAGAGGAACAAATTCCTTTGACTCACACTGCCCACCACAGTGATCATACTTTGCCCAGCTGCTCCCTTTATAACAACCAGTTACGGACTGCGTTTGAAAACAACTAGAGCAAAGCAAACCAAAGTGATGCAGCCACGTGTATCTCCAGTCTGAGGATGAACTGATATTATCACCCTGATTTACTCATGACAAGTACCACAAAGTAAAATCAGATGTGGGTCGTCCAGTCACTTGAAACACTTTCAAGTACAGGCGAAGAATTGCGTCCCCGTGCCCCAATCCCCATTGGACACATGACCAATTACTTCCCTCAATCTTAGTTCAGACTTCCTTCCCATGAAGAATGACCGACTGTGGACATTTAGAATGTTAAAACATTCAGGGAAGAGGTAAAACATGCAAAGTTGGAACACAATAAGGCTTACTGAGAGTACCCGCTACACACGCATTACCAAACCCTTTTGATAATCGATACAAGCAGAAGCACAATATTGCTTAACGTTCCCCAAAAGAAAAGCATATCAAAATATTACTAAAACGAACTTAAGCCAAGTATTTGCAGGCCCTAGTCTGATATAAAATCACTAACCCGCTACTATAGCTTAGTTCACGGATCCGCCACCATTGCTCTCCGTGTGTACTCTGATTATGATCGTATCCCTACTCCAACCAACCACTTCTAAAGTGTGCGTTGATGGGATTATGATCAATCGTCCAAGCCGTTATACATGCATTGTCTTAAAGGAATCCAATTAGACAAACAACGCTTGGAACTAAAATTTAATGTGCATGAGCGATCATACTCTCATAGTTTTCATAAAGATCTCTATAGAGTTATTGATGCTCTAAAATCATAATCTTATTTGCTTAAGCCATTGTACTCTCATAGTTTTCACAAGGATTTCTATAGAGTCACCAATGCTTTAAGAATAAAATCTTATGTGTTAAAGTCATCGCACTCTCATAGTTTTCACAAGGATCTCTATAGAGTCACCGATACTTTAAAATCAAATCTTATGTGATTAAGTCATCATACTCTCATAGTTTTCATAAAGATCTCTATAGAGTTATTGATACTTTAATAATCACATTTACTAACGACACAATATTTGTAGGATCACAAACCCAATCGAATTGGAGATTATCCCAAAACATAAACTATCACCCGGAGTAATAAATTACTTTCATATCTTATGATTAACAAGAACATATCTTAATATTTCTTGTACTTCATAAATTGCTTTGTTAATCCTCAATGGACGTATAATTCTTGACTCAAGCCAAAATGATCAAGACATTATCTCCATTATTGCATATGTCCAAGACATATCACATAGGATAACAACAGCCCTCCCACTAGCTCTAACATCTATCCAAGTTTCATCGTTGCTCATTGAAAACTCAACCGCTTGATTTTCACAACATGAAACTTAGATGTTTGTTGAGGTTCAAGGCAGTCTTTTCTATGTATTGTAGATGTTACATGGATACTTTAGATGTAAAGCACCTTCGGACAGTGTTACCAACACTTCCTCATTGAATTCCTATTACGGAATACGGTCTTTGCATCGTGCAGCCATCAAACGGCGTAAGTGTCCGTGTAAACTTCAACATATCCACTGGAAGAATGTCTTCATATGATACCTTCCACATGGTCAATCATCATGAAACCAATTCCAACCAGTCAGTATTTGAAGTTATCTACAAATTAATCCATGCAGATCTTATATCCAAAAGATCTATTTACACCTTTCTGGACTTGGTGTTGGATTATCCAAGCTCATCCTTGAAATCCAGCATGGATTATAGCTTATCTCATTACCTTTCCTTATCTCAGTAGACCCAAGGTCCACTACAGATTCCGGTAATTGATACATACGCAATGTATTATCAACAAGTCATCGTCCTCATGTATGTAATACATTTCCGGTCTTATGATGACTTTTGCCAGACCTATGAAGAGGTAATATCATAATGCCAAGTACTTCAACATTGCCATGTTAAGTTCCAATCATTACTGATTGAATGCTAGTGTCAACATCAGGTCATAATTTAAATTACACGTTCTTCCACAGGAATGCTTCAGTTGTTCATTTCCCTTTTCGAGTAACTCACCTCAGTTCTCAAAAGGTTATGAAAAGAACATCCAAAACTCAGAAGAACATATTTAAATGTATTAGCATCTTTTTAAGTTCATCCATCTCCCACTAAATGTAGACAAGATAACTTTAATCCATGAGGTAGATAAGCAAAGCTATCTTTCTAATCTAACCTCCATGGTTGCTAATTTGACCATCTTTGTTGTAATGAAACAAGAACATTGCCAGCCACTACTTAAGTACACCCATCTTTTAGGTTACTCAAGTCTAATCCATCAAAGGGAATCATATCTAGTATGTTCCTTTTCTCCACTTGGCGATCCATGTAGAACATGTATCCTAGGAGAGTTAAATTATGAGACATTCTCATAATTCTTATGATGAACAAGGAATCTATTATATCTCAACATCTCATAAGACTTGAGTATTTTAGTTTCCCTTTTGCCCTCTTCACATGTTATGAATTTGTTACGGGTGAGCTTTGAATACCTCTCAGGTTTCAAACACTTTTCTAGTACCCTTTTCTTCTACCATCAAAGATAAAGGTAACAAATTTATACTTAGTTCATCCTTATGACTTTGTTTGATTGCACCTTACACAAAAGTGTAAGCGAAGTCCAACAAACTTTTATTCCTTCCATATCTACTAGTGAAGGACGTCATAGGTATTTAACTTTATAAGTATGATTCAACATCAACTAATAGCTCGAAGCTAAAAGAATCCAAGTACCTATCCACATGGACCTTGGTGATGTTAATCTTGCTTATATGGTTAGATCACCAATGCTTATAAGGATAACCAATCAATAAACACTCATGATTATATTATTACTTCTTAAGCAAAAGCTTATTATTTATGCCACGACATGAATAAACTTTGATATAATACTCTAAACCCACAATTACATAATTCAAAGTAATATTCATCGTCATCAATAGCATAAAAGATACAATGCTTCTTGCCACGCAGGGCGTAAAACATCTATCTAATGAAGTAATAAATTAGCTGGTAGGAATGACAAGATCAACTCTTCAAATCCTTTTAGCGAGAGATAAGCACACAAGCTTCTCTTCACTTCTTCCAGCTCTCCATGCATCATCGGCCTACTTCGGATAAACACCTACACTTTGCAACAAACAAGTTTGTGACAAACGTGAGTGTTTTGACTAGCGTTCAAAAACCTAGTCTTTTGAAGTAGAAGATCAATGGAGTATAATCATGAATGTACCTGAAGTCGAGGAGCTAACGTTCTTCCGCTTTAGGATACTTAGCTCATTCAGGTACTTAGGGCAGGCGTGACGGCGCCAATTTCCAATTTCCCCACAAAAGTAGCAAACTACCCCAAGTGGAACGTTATTTTGAGGCACAATCTCATTTGCCTCAACTTCCACATTTATGGTAGGCTTAGTCAAACCAAGCTTTCCATTTGAGGTCAGTTTCTTCTTCTTATATTTTTTATTCCCAGTAGCCTTAGCGGGTATGGACGAGATTTGCTTACCTTTGGCCATGTTCAACTCAGCAGCCTTTAACATGCCATGTAGCTCACTTAAGGATCATTCCATATTGTCTTTGAAATATTCCATGACGAACTTCTCATAAGACGTGGGCAGGGATTGGAGAACCAAGTTCACCATCAGTTCCCTCCCTATAGGAAATCCAAGTCTCTCCATTTGGTCCATGTATGCCTTCATCAAAAGGACATGAACACTTACATTCCCGCCTTCCTGCATCCTACAACCGACCAAAGCCTTGACATACTCAAAAAGTTCTTGTCTAACTTGCTGCGGGAACATGTCCTTTAGCTTATTAATCATGTCGTACGCACTCATATGCTTGAGTTGCTTTCGCAGCTCACAACTCATAGTCGACAACATGAGACAAGAAACATCTTGTGTATCTCTGACACGCTTTTCCCATGCGTATCTAGTGGCCCAGTTCGCATTGGTAGCAGGTGGCTCCGGAAGAGGCTCCTCAAAGACGTGCAACTTTGACTCGTGTTGAAGGACAATCCTTAACACACGATACCAGTCAACGAAGTTCACTCCTATGAGTCTCTCCTTTTCAAGGAACAAACGAAATAATAGTTTTGTTGTAGTGTCGTTAAGATTTGCCATCTAAAAGAAGAGTACGAGTTTTAGTAAGTATTGATATAATCCTCGTTATGATAATTACCCACTTGATTTAAGAAAATCAAATTATCTTAACAAGAGCTAAGAACCTACAAAATACCCCAATCCATGACGGGTTTGCCGCGGATCACTTCATGAAGCTATTTTAGGCAGGTAAATGATTTACCAATTGCAATCCGTGATCGCAACTCTTAGACACTTGCGGGATCCTAGGTACTCGCAGCACCCATTTGGCATGTTTGATCCCTCTCACACCATTCCTCATTAATCCACTTTGATAGCTCGGCTAGAGCTCGACAACTACCAAGGCGTTTTAATTCTTGGAATTGTAAATCAACCGTCAAGATACACGGTGGTACTCTAGCCCAATGGCCGGCTCGGCTAGAGCTCGACAACCGACCCTTGCGAGTTGCCACACGCACCTTCCACACAGTTACACAAAACCGGCTCGGCTAGAGCTCGACAACCGATCTTGCTTCACTAGATTCGGGTGGTGTCATCTTACGGATGGCGTGAGATTTACAATTTTGAAAAACGGGATTTTGTTTTACCGGTTAAAACGATTTTAACCAATTCTTGTCTATGTGGCGCGCGGAGTTTGTAAACCAATTTAAAACTCTTTGATTTTATTATTTTGAAAAATTTTCTAGCATGCGAAGAACCTAAACATCCATGCAAGAAAATATATAAAATAAAATCAACCACGCATGTAATATAAATCCGGTAACGAGCCAATCCTATGAGCCTTGCCCGTGAGCCAACGGGCAAGACTAAGTCATCTAAGGACTAGACCGAATGACTTGATGTGTGCTCCTCCCACTTGATCCATTGCGTCTCCTATCGACCTCCGGATCCAAGCTTGCCAAGACACCCTCCATGGTTCTTGATGGTTGCTTCGGTTCTCCTTTTACAATTTACAAAATTTAAAAGGAAATGGCATGCAAGCCACAATTTCTATTCTAAGCTAATACTACAAATTACAAAGAATACGAAATCGGCATGCAAGCCGTTAAAATATACAAACCGAATAAATTAAATTATTACAAACCATTATGTGGTACAAACCACCAAATGAATGAACAAATTAATTTAAACAACCAAACACATCACATAGGTCTCAAAAGCTCAAAATGTTACCGGATACACATACTACAACCACATACAAGAAATCACAAACTACACATGGTGTGCCACACAAAACCATGCAAATCTTATATGTCTTGGTTAAGATTATCAAATCACTCAAGGCACAAATAATCCTATGTACATATGCATTAGGAATTTTAAACAATTCAAAATTCCATAGTCATATGTACACAATGTAAGTATATGCAATTAACCATTTTCATGCCTAAATGTTAATCCACATATAAATACATCAACCAAGACATAAGGCAACTTTAATCTAAACACAGCTTAAATCTGGAACAATTCCAGCAAGTACAAATAGCCCAAAAATCCAACAAAATTGATTTAAGGCAAAAACCATGCATTCTGCCAGTAAGGGGTTAGCGCCGCTAACTATAACGAGTTAGCGCCGCTAACTCAGTTTAGCGCCGCTATCGCGAGACGACATTAAAACAAGTCAGTTTAACAAAGAGGACTGTTGACTCCGACTTTAGCGCCGTTAACTAAGGTTTAGCGCCGCTAACATTGAAAAGTTAGCGCCGCTAAACACTGGACAGAACCAAAAATCACATTTTTCGGATTTTCTTGGCCATCTAGTGCAAAACCAGTGTAGAGCTGGCTCTGATACCACTGTTGGGATTCGTGGTTCATCACAGCGGAAGCATGCAAGTATTTACAAAATTTAAAACAAACCACAAAAGGAACCCCATAAGTGTACCAATCTCTACAACTAAGAAATGCAACTTCAAAACAGAAAGAGAGGAGAAATATACCCTTGAAGAATCCTCTGGAGTTGATGTAGATCAAGAACCGAGCTATGGCACCTTCCTTGCTCTATCGAAGTCCACCCCGGGAAAACCGTGATCCACTCGTACTAGCGAGCCATCGGGTGTCCTGCACCATATGGAGACACCTTCTGGAACAACAACACTAAAGAACTCCAGCAACACTCTCAATTTCGGATCTCTCTCACACACACAAGAACAACCCCAACAAGTTTTCTTAAGTGTGTGTTTTTACACCTTAGCCCACTAGAGAAAGAAATGAGAGATTGCATGTACTTTTTAACACTCCAGGAATGCCTCTAGAACCTCCCAAGGCCGGACATAGTGCTCAACATGCATTGGTGGAGAATGGAGGTGTAGGGAATAAAGTTGTAATCTGTCAGTCGGGTTAGCGCCGCTAACCGCCCAAACGTAGCGCCGCTAACCACTTAAGGTTAGCGCCGCTAACGCGGCTAAGTTAGCGACAGATTGGTTAGCGTCGCTAACCATGTCCAGATCACCAACTATCTTTAATTATTCATTTCTAACCCTCCCTTTTAGGTTGTTGTCAAGATCAACCCCCGGCGTGTGACCCGATAGGCCCATACATCATCGGTAGTGATCATTCGGCGTACGTGTGACAGTGGGCATACTCCAACAGTTTATGCATGTGTAGTTAACTTTGCCATACGTGACCTAAGCTTGTGAATCGGGGTATTCCATGATGGCACCAAGAACAGTTGTGTATAATATGTCCCTTACAACACCTGGCCAGTGTGTGTAAAGAACATATGGTATGCAGTTGAGCTTGAGATTGTTATGGTAGTGCCTTGTGAATCAAGTGATGGGTAATACGTGGCTGTGTTTAGTATGTGAAGAAGACAAGAATTGAATATGAGATAGATGTAGTATTAATAATATTACATACCTTGTTATGAGAAACAGAGAAAGACGTCATTGTATAATATGTTAAAGATATATGATTAACCCTGTAGAGGGAGTTGTTACAGAAGATTTTGTAAGATTAAGAGTTCGATTCAGTAAAAGAGATAGTAGTAATAGAGTTGAGTAAAGTCCTACAAGCAAGCGTTTTAGATAATGTCAACCAATCGGTTGGGCAAGTATCAGAAAAGAATGAAAGTCCCGTGATAGTAGCACATGGATGCAACAGTACAGGTTGTGGTAAAGGCACCAGTAGGACTTCAGAGTACAAGCCACCTCTCTTCGAGGGGGGTTACAGATTTGATTGTTAGTAGTTGACGGTTAGCAGAGACAGAAAGGGGTTTTTCCGTACCAGTAGGTGTCCACCAGAGAGAGAGCAAATATAAATACTTATAATTTTATGAGTAGAACAGTGAAAGACGGGTGGATCATGTTATTGAAGAGAAAGGTATAAGCACAGATTGAAGCCATGACTAGGCCTAGTTTAAGGAATTGTTATAGCCATACTAAAAGCTCGTGTGGAACAGATCACAGATTAGTTTGAAGTTTGTTGACAGACGATAGAGTTGGTGGATGATATCACCAAGAAGTTGTTAGAAATGTGACATTTTATTCAGAGTAAGTTAGTGCAGAGTTTATGTAATTACAGTGTTATAATTTGATGTTAGAAGTGATATGTATGAAGCTTAAAGACAGTTACTAATAATATAGTAGACGAGATAATAAGTCTTGCCAAGAGAAAGAATAACGGTTGAGTAAGAAAGAAATAGTAAATGAGAAGAGAAAGTTTGAAGCGATAAGCGTGTTAAGTAAGAGGTCAACGGTTGTATTATTACAGGGGAGGTTAGCTTACCCATTCGGATGCGTGAAGTGTGAAAAGCAGAGACATGTGATCAAAGATTTGAAATAACTCGCTTTAAGGGTGCTATCAGTTTACAAGTTAAGTACAGTAGGTTTGTTGTTCTAAGTTATCGGCAATAGAGAGAAAATCAATAAAATACTTACTCTAGTTTGTTATGACGAGGGTCAGTACCAGAGAGTAGAAATGCCCTGGCCAAAAGGGGGTGAGTTTTCCAGTGTATAGCTAAAGAAGTAAAGGTAGAACCTGATGTGATTACATGTAGATGCAGCCGATGAGACTACTATTAGGAATAGTATGTGTAGATAAAGAGTAATAAAGATAAAAATTGCTAGTTTCCATTAAGTATTCATAAACCACGATGAAAGAGTTTCGAGCAGGTAGTGAGATTAATTGGTTAAGTTAGTAGCAACTCCAAGTACACAGTGATCAGAAAACAGTATGGGTTCAGACCCCAAGTGGGGAAGAACTGTTGAACAGAAGTGACAGTAAAAGAATAGGTATTCTGGTTTCTTGTTAGCAGAAATGAGAAAGTATTCGGGGCATAAATGTAGAATGTTTTAGCTTATGTGAAATAAGGTAGTATGAAAAGAAAGTTACAAGAGATTTAAGAGATATCGGTAGTTGTAACTACACAAATGATTTACCAGAGATTTCACTGGCTTGATAAGTAGAATTCAGAATTTATATAGTATCTGGAACGACACCAGAAAAGTTAAGGCCCCGTATAGATTGGCCCCACTAGAGATGTAAGAGTTGATGATTCAACTATGATTAGTTGACAGATAAGAGTGTCATTTGAATTAGTAGTTTACTGTGGGGGCGTATCAGTACAGATTGTGAGAAATGAAGATAGTGCGTATAGAATGTGTCTAGGTTGTAGAAAGTGTAACCCGGCTACAAGCAAGAATAAGTATCCACTTTCCAGAATAAATGAATTGTTGATCAGCTTCAGGATACTTTGTGATGTTCAAAGATATATTTGCGGTCAGAGTACCATTAGTTGAAGATTAGAGAAGAAAATAGAACTAAGCTAGTGTTACCCCTACGTAAGTAGCAATTAGGGGTGTAAAGCTGAACTAAGAAGCTGAACAGTAGAGAGTATATGGTACTTGAAATATAAGTTATGTGATACTCCAATGCATATGTTTATAGATGAAATGAGAGACGAGGTAATTGTTGTAATACGTTATAAAGAGTAGTAAAGCTAGTACTTAGGTTTTTCCCCAGTTAGATATGAATAAAAGTAGTTACCTTTCCCATGACTTAGAACTGAAACGCAAGAGTTTGAATAAGCTTTAGAGACGCTGGTTAGAGATTTTAAAGGGTTAGTAAAGTGTGGTTTTAGGCCACCTAGATGAAGTTAATATAGTGGTAGACGCTTTGAGCAGAAAGTCAGGCACCATACAGGTTAGGAAGCATCGAGTAAGAAAGTCAGTTGTCACTGCAATAATTGATAAGATTAAAGTAGTTAAAGATAGCAGCCCAAGATTCAGTGTATCAAAGATCAGGCAGTAAAATTACTAAAAGATGGTCGAAATCTATTGATCAGGTATGACCGAGTATGAGTAGCCAGTTATAGGAATTTCTGAGACAAGTTCCTTTAGAGGAAGCAGATTGTTCTTAGCCTTCAACGCGCCCAGTATTGACAGAGATGTATAGAGATATGTAGATGAATTCTTGATGATCATGGATGACACATGATATAGAGAGATATGTTGATTAATGTTTGACCTGTCTATAGATAAAGGCAAAACACCATAATTCATATGAAGAGTTACAGTCGCTTGATATCCCAGCTCGAGAGTGGGAACATATTATGAATTGATGATATTTGAGTAACAGTTAATAGACTCATGAAGAGATACAAGTTATTCTGATAAAAGAAATTTATACTTTTAAGAGGATGGTAGATATGTGCAGTGAAAGAGATGACTGCTAGACAGGAAGTTTCAGTTGTAGTTGTTCCAGAGAGACGTTTGAATTACCTCCAGGCATTGAAATAAGTTGAAGAGATATATAGGGACTGAGTTATATGTTGATAGAGTGTTCCACCCTAAGACGGACGGAAAGAACGAGAGGATTATGCAGATACTAGAGTATATGTTCAGAACTAGTTCTTATGTAGTAACAGCCAGGAGCAGAGTGTCGGTACGCTTTGATAGCAGATGTTGTATGTTAGAGAATATCAACCCTAACTGTTAGGGTGGGATTGGTCAGAACGAGAGAATTGAGCAGAGGATCGAATGTAAAGATAGTACAACGGACATATGAGCGGCCTAGGGCTGCACAGAATAAACAGACTAGTTATGTGAGTAAGAAGAGATTGTTATTAGAGCCCCAGATTGAAGGCTAGAGTAGTTGAAAGCGTCACCGTGGATATTGTTTATCAAATTCAGAAATAAAGGTAAGTTAGGGCATCGGTTTATAGATCATTTCGAGATTATTGCAAGGGTAGGGAAAGTAGCGTACAGACTGGAATTTCCAGATGAAATGATTCAGATTTGTGAGATGTATTCTACCTTAGTAAGAGTTCAGCTGATGTTTTAGTAGTAGTCCCTCTGTAACATGGGGCAATAGATGAGAAGTTCAGCTATGTAGCACAGTACATGGATTTAGTAGAGAGAAAAATTAAAAGTTAAGGGTTTGTGTAACAAACATAATAGATTGGTAAAGATAAAGTAGAAGCACAAGAAGAGTACAGGTTACACTTAGGTATAAGTATGCTATCTTGTAGATGTAATACTCGGTTTATGTTCAGTAAATACAGAAAACCTTCTACTTTGGTAGTAAGTAGAGTTGCAATAGCGTTCAGAGATGAGGAGATGTAAGACTACCGCTAGTGCGCTACGGTAGCATTCAGTATGAATTAATTCACAGATAATTGTTTAGCAGATTTCGGGGACGAAATCATCCCAAGTGGGGAAGAGTTGTAACGTCCCAAGGTTTGAAAGCTTTTATGATAAGTTGTATTAATTTAATTAAGTGTTGTACGTGTTTAGTAAGTTGCTACTATGTGTTAAGAAGCATTTATGTGTTATATATAATTGAGGGACTAAAGTTGACAGCATGAGAAAGTTAAAGTACAGGGGCCATTTGGGCTAAGTTGCAATAGTAGTGTATGTATATCTTGTTTTGACCTTGAGTAGTCAAATGTTAAGTTGCCAACACAGGAGACATACGTACATACACTTCAGTTAGCTTTCTTCGAATTTTGATCAAGATATCAGGAGATTGATAGCTGAATTCATTCCTATAAAGAAGTAGTAGCAAGAGGTATGTGTTCTTAATAGTTTATTTGAGTTTTAGGTCAAGAAATGGACTCATAGGTTGAATCCTTGAGTTTATGTATTAGTCTTTGATTTTGATGTTGTTTGATGATCCAAGATGTTATAGTATCAGTTAGAGAATGCTGTTTGGTCAGAAAACATGTTTAGAATCGGTTTTAGGGGTAAAACCCCGATTTTTCAGTTGCTGTTCGAACAGAGCAATCTTTCTGCTGTACCGACTGTTCCTACGGCCGCAGGGATATTTCCCTACGGGCGTAGAGAGGTTTTTGAGTGTTTCCGGAGTTTTGGCTCCTACGGCCGCAGGAAGTGTTTCCTACGGGCGTAGGAAGCTTTTTAAGGAGATTTGGTTGTTTTGCTTCCTACGGCCGTAGGTAGGTGTTCCTACGGGCGTAGGGAGGGCCAGGAGTAGGTTTTGCTGTTTGTTGTTTCATGTTCAGTTTAAGTTGCCGTAGAGCGTATAGAAGTTAATGTAGCACATGTTTATTGCTTGTAGGCAATAAGAGATTGACGCTTCGGTGAGAGGAGTATATTTCTTAACTGCTGCTAAGGTGAGTGTACTTACCCTTAATCAGATTAGTATATGTTTGTGCACTAAGTGATTCGTATATCAATTGTATGTTTGATGTGTGAAGTTAAAGGCTGTTGTTCAGAGGTTAAGTAGCACTATGTTATAGTCTTTGATATGATTAGTATGCAATTATGCATAAAGTGAATAATATGATATCTGTGTTTTGATATGTGATATGTTTGTGCACAAATATAGCAGGTACTTGGCTTAGAGAAGTCTTGTACAAAGAAAAGCGGATACTTGTATCCAGTCAAGTGAAATGGGTATATTGAGATCCTTATACACAAGTAAAGCGTCAGGGGTTTGGTTACACGCGAGGTGTGATCATACCCCGGGACAAGTTAACAATTTGATTGTTTTGCAGACTATAAATGGGATGTGAGACATCCAGAGAAGAGTTATTCATGCTTTATGTGTTTATTAGTTCAGTGGTATGCTCACTAAGCGAAAGCTTACGTTTTAGTATATTGTGCATGCAGGTAACCAGTTTCCAGCAAGAGTAAGGCCCCAGTGTTTTGCAGAGTTGGATAGCTCCAAGCTGTTGGAAAGAGTACTTTTAACACTACTTTTATGAAAACGTTAGCACTAAAGTGATGTAAGCTTGTTGTCCGCAAACTCTGATGTTTAAGAGTGCTAATCAGTAGTTAAGGATTTTAAAAGCTATTTTAGAAAAAGTGGTGTTACATTGTAACAGGTTTTGTATACAAACAGGTTAACTTAGATGGATCACCATAGGACATATCAAGTGTATAAACATCCTTGGTTCTCTTTGCACAAATTATTGTTTCACCTTCTTGATTTATAATGGAACCACCTGTCTTAGTAAATAGGACCTTGTGATCACTATCACAAAGTTGACTTATACTGATAAGATTATACTTAAGCCCTTTAACATATGAAACCTTGGACAAGATTAAGTTCCCATTATGAAGTTCACCATAGCCTTTTGTTTGCCCACAGTTGTTGTCACCAAAGGTTACTCTTGGACCTTTTTCCTTCTTATAGTTGCTAAGCTATGTGCTAAGACCCTGCATAGATAAGATTGAAAGAAGGTTAGTGACACTTAGGGCATCCAAAATTACCTTCATAAATGGATCCCTGTTTATGAATGAGAGGAACAACACTTCAAGTGGATCCCTGTGGATTGCACCTAGCCATCTACTTCATATTAGGTTGTTTATGAATGAGAGGAACAACAGTGTTATCAATATCAGACCGCTGTCTTGAATTACCTTCAAGAGAACAATCACTTGCCTTATGTTCTTTGCTACCACATTTATAACATTTTTTATTTTTGGAGCATTTAACATGTTTTAGTGATTTCCCATGAGATGTCTTAACAGTCTTTTGATGACTATGGGTCATCAGCTGACATATTTGACCATTCAGCTGTTGCAGCTGATTTTGTAAACTAAAAAGGTCTTTGTTTACAGTCACCTTTGGTTGACCCTTAGTTAAAAGGAGTTTTTGATCAACCTTAGCAGACTTAGACTTTATGTGAACATTAAGTCATTTTCTCTTGGTTTCTCTTATTGGAAGAGTTTGAAGTGATACTTGATCAGCTGAGCAATTAGCAGAGGATCCATGATCAGCTGACAGGCTATCAGCTGAGCATTTATCATCTACTTGTTGATCAGCTGATGTAAGATCATCAGCTAATGAAATATCAGTAAGCTGAGTACCTATATTTAATGCATCAACTTTTAAGGTTTGACAACATAATGTCTCTTTGGTATAAACCAATGATTTCATTCCTTTACTGGCTTTATTTAACATTAAATTTTCAGTATTTTTACTTTCTGACAGAACAATAGAATTTGAATCAACTTTTGAAGTGGTTAAGTCTTTTAGTTGAGAGCATTTACTTTTGACAAATCTGTTAGTGATAATACTTTTTCCTTTTACAATCTTTTGAAAAGTAAGAGGTAAAATATCAGCCTTTTCTAAGATATTTATGTCTTTGTTAAAATCAACACAACTAGCAGCTTGGGAATAATTTCCACCAATAATAGCTTGAACTTGTTTAGGAATCTGCTCATTGACACACTGAGTGGTCTTTTCAGCAAATACACACCAAGATTTAACTACTTTTTGTAGGTTAATAAACTTTATGGTTGCTTCATTGGTTTCTTTTACCAAGATCTGATTAAGCATCTTTTGATTAGCTAAATCATCTTCCAATTTTGTCATTTGTTTCAGTTTCTCATATTTAAGAACTAACTTCTCTTTTAGTGATTCTATTTCTATTTTTAGCTTCTTTTCTCTTTGAATATTTGACTGAAACTCAACACACAGATAATCAAACATGGTGTTCTTTTCTTTATCTTTATAAGTAATAAATTTTCCAACTTGATACATTAAAGAAGGATCCCAGTCAGGAGAAGTACAAGCTTTAGCAACTTTCTTCATGTTCTCATCAAAGGAACTTGTACCCTCAGTGTTGGCCATCAAGCTGAGCTGAGCAGTGAGGACCTCATCTTCATCACTTGAGAGATCTTCCTCAGCCCAATCTTCTTCTTCAGCTACCAACACTCTATTCTGAGCTTTCTTCTTCTTCTTGTTAAGAACAGCAGCAAAAAACTTCTTATACTTAGCTTCATAATCCACCTTGCTGTCTGAGTTTGAGGAGCCCTTGAAACATGAGCTTCCTTTGGACTTACATTCACTAGCATAGTGACCAGTCTTGCCACAAGAAAAGCATCCTTCAGAAGCCTTTGACTTAAACTTGGCATTTTCACATTTGAAATGTCTCTTTCCAAACTTCTTGACACCCTTTCCCTTGAGGAAAGGTTTGAACCTTTTAACCAACATGGCAGCCTGCTCAACAGTAGCTTCAATGTTGTCCATGTCCTTTAAATCTTCATCCCCATCAGCCACTTGCTCTTCATCTTCAGAAGACTCCACCTCTTCCTCTTCATCACTGGACTCATCCACCACAGCAACAAAACTCCTAGATCTTGTATCCTTAGACACAAGAGCAGTTGATGGAGCTTTGGCAGCCTCCTTCATATCTTTGGTAGAGAGTTTTCTTTGCTTCACTGATTGCTCATGATTCGTGAGGTTACCATACAAACCAACCAGTGTGAGACCCTTGATTTTCTCACCATGTTTCA
Organism: Pulicaria dysenterica; assembly: GCA_947179395.2. NCBI lineage: Eukaryota > Viridiplantae > Streptophyta > Magnoliopsida > Asterales > Asteraceae > Pulicaria > Pulicaria dysenterica. The sequence continues at coordinate 46,540,913 of OX359288.1, read as the reverse complement.
GCATAGTGATAAAATGATCTCAAGATTCTGGGAGAGAGTCTAGAAACTTGTTTACAAGTTCTTTGTTGCTCTTGGGAACATTTGCCCTTCTTAAGTCATTAATAAGGCAGTTGAACCTGGTGTAGGTCTGGGTAAGACTTTAACCTTTATGAGCAAAGAAGAACTCATATTCTCTAACCAAAAGGAGTTTCTTTCTCTCATGCACTTCTTCAGTGCCTTCATATGCAACAGTCAAAGTGTCTAGTATCTCCTTTGCAGATTTGTAGTTGAGAACTTGATGATAGACTTCATTTGGTAATGCAAAGACTAAGGCAGTTCTTGCTTTGACATCAAGATTAACTAGCCTTTTGTCTTCATCTGACCATAAATGCACAACTTTGACAACATATCTATGTACTGCAGGAGTAGTATCAGTGGCAGCAGTGACTTCAACAGTGGAGGAAGGAACATAGGGGCCTTCAGTAACAGTCTTGAGCATCACATCATCAAGGCTGGACCTGTAGAGAAGAACTCTACTCTTCCAAAGGGAAAAGTTTTCCCATTCAAACATTGGGCACCTTGTGAGTGAGCCATTGTTTGAGAAACTGTTAGATGCAGCAACAGGAGTGGCCATTTTCAAGTGTGAGGTAGAAGCAGTTGAAGAGTAAGCAAAACAAATCTTAGATATGAATTATCTAGCCTGCTCTGATACCAGTTGTTGGTCCCGAATGGATACTACAACAACAAATGTTTGTAGAAGGGGGGGTTGAATACAAACTTTAGCTTTTTGAAATTTAAAAGACACACGGTTTACTTTTATATAATTCTTATTGGTATGAATCAAGAATTACATGAACTAGATGCGGAAAATCTAAGTTCAATAAAAGGTGACAACTACACATAGACTAAGCTAATCTTAAACAACTTATGTCTAAGATGTTCAACACATGAACAAGTTTGTTTACACTGAAATATAAAATGCTAACTCTTCTATTCAATCCCCCTTCTACAAACATTTGTTGTTGTAGTATCCATTCGGGACCAACAAGGTTTTTGGCACATGATCTCCATTTTCAATAATCTCCCAAAGATTAACATCTTTGGCTTTGACATATGTCATAAACCTTTGCTTCCAAAAACAAAAACCTTATTCTTCTTCAAGAAGTGGAGGTCTAACCATAGAATTTCCCTCTACAAAGTTTAGTCCCATTTTCAACTCAAAGAATTTTTTAAAAATGTTTCAGAACACTCAAAACAAGTTTTCAAAAATTATCAAGAGCAACTTGCTCTGATACCAATTGTTAGAACCTAGAGGGGGGTGAATAGGTTATATATCAAAATTTTGAAGTTTTTATAAGTTCTTGCAAGAAAATAAAAGAGATAGGGTTAGAGAAATATCACCAATCACAAGTTGAACATAATGATTTATAGTGGTTCATGCAAGTGTTAACAAACTTGCACTACATCCACTCCTTGGCCTCACCCACCAAGAGTTTGATCCACTAGCTTCTCTCTTTAAAGGTAGAGATAAACCTTTTACACTTCTCTTTTTCTACTTACAAGAATTATCTCTTCACTTTTGCAAGTAAGGTAAAGATAACCTTACTTCACTTTAATTCTAAAGGCTAGAGTTGATTCTCACTTCACTCTAATTTGAAAGGCTAGAGTTGATCCTCACACAATTACAAATGATATAAAAGATTGGAGTAGTGTTTAAGCTTTGAAAGCTTTGACTCTTGCTTGAATCTTGAACTTGAGAGTTGTATGAATAATCAAAGATATGAGCTCACAAGTGTTAGAGAGTATTCTGGATTTTTATGTTTCCAAGAGGTGGTTAATGAATGTGGTTTGAGTTGGTTTAAATAAAAAAAAGGGTGCAAGTACAAAAGTTGTCCAGACGTTCCACGGTCGACCGTGGCTTCGACCGTCGGTCTGTTGGAAATTCTTGTTCTTTGCAATATAGATGTTGGACTTTATCTAAAACCACACACAACTCATTTTTACCATAAAAAGCAACTGAAAAGAAGATTTATAAAAGGTTGGTTTGATCCCATACTTCTAAAGTTTGAATTTAAACACAAATATGAAAGTTTGGAAACCAATACACAAAGTATGTTGGAATTTTACCTCTTTGGGAGATTCTTTTTCCAAATATGGTTGTGTATTGTTTCTAAGTAGGATTGTGTTTGGTATTTGCTAAAATGGGAAGTTTTATATTTAATCAACTAACACAAATAAGTTTATAAAATATTTGTCCATTTTTATAAAAGTTTTTATAAAAATAATTTTATAAAAACTTAAACTTATTTAATTATTTTATTTGTAAGCTCATATAATTTGATTTTATTCATGTAGGTATCTTCGACGAAGACTTGATCTTGAGCGTTGATGACGTTGAGCTTTGACGATTGGATTTTTAACGATTTGTACAAAACAATTTGTACATAAATATAAATATTTATTTGCTTGATTATATATATATATATATATATATATATATATATATATATGTATGTATATGTGCACATATGTTAATGTTAGTAGATACAATTATATAAACAAATTGTATATTTTTGAATCAACAAAAGAGGATATAAATTTATATTCCTATTTTTCCCAACAAGGGGTTTTATCGTGAAAGCTTTGTAGCCTTGTGTTTTAAGTTGCGTTGGTTGTCGTTATTTGGTGATTAAGCCTGAACCTATTGTGTTAGGTGATTCCGAGGACTCTGGGGATTCCCGACATTATATCTGCCTTTTGTGATCTCGAGGTGAGTATCGGTTTCCCATGAGTCTCAGTAGGTAAGTTATCTGTTGTACTTGTTGACATGCGATTGGTGTTTTGATACGTGCGCACACGAGGTATGCTATTATATGATTACACATGTCGTATTAATTGTCATATATGATGTACGCATGCAACTGGACCCGATTGGGTTGTATTTGTTGATTGGAGTTTGTCCGGACACTGATTGGAGGACAATTGAGGTCAGCCAGATATGCTGGGTTCCCGGGGTCCCTTGGGCCACGGAATGGGGGACTAAAGGTACTCGGGTGTATATGCTTGGGTGTTGGCTCTGCAGGCCGCCGTTCCTTGATGAGATGGGGTTCTTGGCTATCAGCCGGAACTGGTTACGAACGGGGTTCTCGGTGCAAGCCGGAACTGGTTGAGTCGTGCCGAGTGGACTGCTCCTCGCTCCCCCACTGGTGCGGTTGGTTGCGGCTGATTCCCCAGCTAGGGTTGTTGAGCTGAGCTAGCTACCATGCGAGACACAACTCTTGCTGACATGATTGGCGCGCCGCAATATGATAGGATAGCCCTGTGTGCTGTTCCTATATGTGATAGCCAGCTTATTGATGCTTATGTGTAATCTGTGCTCACTAGCTAGTTGTAGCTAACAGTGCATGATTTTCCTTTTTCGCAGACAGCTAGTTGGCCTGGTAAGGCGCGCTCTGATGGTAGTTTTGTTCTACATATCTTTTGAGGAACATGCTTGTTGTAAATATTGATCTGATGGTCGGTTTAGTTGGTAACGCTTGTTGGTTCGGAACTTGGCTAATTCTTTTGTTGTATTTAAATAGCCAAGCCGGTAACAATACTTATTTTGTAACTGACGTTTAATTCCGCTGCATGCTTTTGATTAAAAAATTTAAATTAACCCTAATTTTAAGCTCGTGAGACGTGGCGTTACAACGGAAAAAGAAAATGAAGTGTTTGGCGGCTGAGAAGAATTTAGGGTTATAGGAACGTGTGCTCTCTGTATTTACACTAGGGAATTGAAGTCTATAATTTCATAAGTAACCTATACTTTATTTTAAAATTTTAAATTTAGCCATTTTTTATTTTAAACTTACAAAAATTACCCTTAAAATATTATATTTTTAATATTTTAAGGTGTTAAACAAAATTATATATATAAAGAAGGTAGAAGATGGAGCATATTGTGAATAAATTTTGGGTACTATGAATAATTATTTATATATTTAAGTATTTATGAACATGTAATATATCATAATTTTAAAATTTATATACAAAATTTCCAATCCGAATACTCCCCGAGTACTCCCCGTCTAGGCCGAGTAGACGCTACTCCCCGCCTATCGCCTGGCTACCGCCTAACGAGTTCTACAACATTGTTATTATTATATATTTATTAGGAAAATAGATTAACGATCAAATTTATAAAAACTAACAGAACTAATTAACAAGAAACGTTAAAAAGGACCATTGATCCACATTTCTTACAACTTATTTAAAAAAAAAAAAAAAAAAAAAAAAAAAATAAACTAATAACTATGTGAAACTACCACAATTTTAGAAAAGTAATTTCAAACTACATAACCCTGTCTAAAACAGCTCAAAACCCTGACCCCAAACTGGCGCCCTATCTATGCTGCTGCTTCTTCTTCCCAAAAACCCCTACCTCCAACCTTCATTAAAGCTCAAACACCAAACAGCTGTGATGAAGGCCACTTAAACACTACAGCGACATGCTTCTTAGACATCGTACACCTCTACGTGGTTTCTTCGTCTGTCCCGTTAATATTATGGCTTCCAGCCACTTTCTCCAATTCAAATCCACGCCCTCTTCGTTTCGTTACCCTAATCATAAACTCAATATTTTCATTTCATCTGATTTTTCCCCGAACTCGAATTCATCTTCGCTCCCTAAATTATGCCTTCAGCGCTCTGATTTATGTTTTTCTACTCATGCCAGTATCCCAAGACCGGGTAAATTCATCATATACTCGAATAACTCTGCGTTTATGTTTATGTTTATCTGCATTTTAAATTCGTTTATGCTCAGTTTCGTTTTATCTGCACTGTGTAAATGTATTAGGGTTTTGCAGTGCGAAGTGTTGTTGATCTTTATCTATGTTACCGTTAATTTGAATTCTCCGTAAGCAGAACAAATTTTTTTTATAATGCTTTTACTAGTACTCTAGCTTAACGGAAAGTATTGGTTCCATGTTTGGAACTACCCATAAAAAATACCAACAAAACGTAGGTGGTTGTCATTTAAAAGCATATGAATACACACTATTAGGGATTTGGTTTAGCTCATTAAGGCTTATAAGCTTGGTTTATTAAAAAAAGCTTGTTTTTTTTTTACTTACGAGCTTATCATGAGTTTATATTCGGCTTATTTTTTTATAAACTTGTTTAGATAAAAATTAAGCCAAATTTATGAAAAATAAGGCGAACTTATAAGAACATTATAAGCTAAAACAAATATCACCTTAAGCCCTCAATTTCTCGCCTAAAATTAATATATTCTTTTAAAAAAAATTATTACTGCTGTAAATTTTGCTTTGGAAGTGTCATTTAAAACATTAGTTCATCATTCTAACTGAAGAGTAAGTCTGTTATGGATTATCTATAACAATGGTGTTATTTTGTTTCTTATTTCTTTCTTTCTTTTTTGTTTGTAGTTTCTGAAGTATATTTGGAGAAACCTGCTGATGAAATAGTTGATACGCCAAACCTAAAGCTACTTAAATTGAAGTTGATGGAAATTGGAATATCCTGTGAATCATGCGGCCCTGGTCAGACATATGGCTTGCTATGCCCCATGGTGTGTGCAACCATTTTTTTCTATCTTATAATTAATTTTTTTTAAATGTTTAAACATTTAGTCTGTTGTTTAGATATTTTAGCAGTGCACATAGCTTAAGGGTGTAGTTGTTGAGAACTGGGGAAAGTATTTTTTATGTTCATTGTGCAATTTTCTTTTAAAAGTTTCTCTTAGTAAATATATAATGAAAAATCTGTTTGGGAAAAGTCTATGAATTTTTGTAAATAGGAGCGGATAAGTAAGTAATTGTCTTTTTTTCTTAAATAATTAGTTTGGTGTACCTAGTATGTAACTGATTATTTGATCCATAAATAATCAGATAGTCAGAGCCACTTTTTCCAAACACTATAAACTGATTATCTGATTGATATAGCACATACAAACACCCACAAATCTTCCAGTTTATTCCGTTCTTTTTCTTTTTTCTCTTTATAACTGGAGAAAAAACCTAAATGAATCTTTCTCCCTTTCAATAGTGCAAAGGTGGCAACTCAGGGGAGAAGAAACTCTCTCTCTTCATTACTGAGGATGGGTAAGTTGAGTTGCTTTTTTATATTTATACTTTTTGTTTTATTAATTTATTTTTAAATCTGTTTTAAAATGTTGTAGTAATGCAGCTGCGTGGTCTTGTTTTCGAGCTAAGTGTGGATGGAAAGGCAGTACACGGGTAACATGTCTCATTTGTATGTCTCTTTTAAAAGTTGCTTTTCTTTGAGCATTATATAATTTCCTAATAATATTGCAGGGTTCCGCAGATGTAAGGTCAAGTTACAACAGGATGAATAAAGTCACCAGAGTGAAAAAAGTTAGGGGAATCACAGAGCGTGAATTGAATCTAGAACCTTTGTCCCAAGAGGTAAAATTTTCTTTCCTCATCACTTACTGTTCGGTTGTGTTTTGAATGTGATTACGTGATATTAAATAAATAGAATCTTGTAATCACACATTTAATAATGGGCCGAGGAGTCCTATGCAGTCAATAGCGGTGGGATAGTGGTTTGCACTTTTTTTGATTTTTTTGTGTTTTTTTTGGGCAGATTTTTCGGTTTACACTCCACAATCGATTCCCATATAACTATTTATTTATTAGTGTACTAAGTTTTATACAATGCTTTTAATTGATGTTTTATAATTTTAATTATATATATACAAAAATATATTTTACGTAATATTAAAACCGCTATCCCACGGCAATAAGCGCTATCCCAAATCAGGGACTTTGACCACTATTTGATTTCCCATTGCGATAAATGCATAGCCGAGGACATAGTGTTTTGATGTACTTTTGCTGGTTGAAACAGTGATATTCAGATGCTTTAGTTTTTGACAAACTCTGATTTTTTTAAATAAATAAATAAATAAAATGACCAAAAGAGGATATATATGTTAATATGTGTAAAATGAAGGAGATCTTTGAAATGGGCTTGGAAACTAGTTAGTTGTAACTTGTAAATACATAGTTCTATTTTACCCCTAGGTAATCATTTTTAAACTAGAGGGTAATAATCGGATACTTAGAAACACAATATGTCTCCAACATTAAATTATCAGATAATCATGTTCAAAATGAAAATCAAAACACCCTCTTAGCTTAAAGGGGAAGAGAAAAAAAGTACCTGACTCTGGGCGTTTACTTCTTATTCTTTTTCTGTTTAATGTTACAATATTTGTGTGATTTAGTTACGTGAATATTTTGCTGAAAGAATGATATCTGAAGAGACGCTACGCAGAAACTCTGTGATGCAAAGACGTTATCAAGATCAGGTAAAATCATACCATTCTAAAAGTAAAGTTAAATGTTTGTCCATATTATTAATCTATTATCAGTTAGAAATAGTAGCAATTTTGATCCAGTTACATATGAATGGGTGGATTCATGTTATATTTATCTCCAATGGGTTAAAGCAGTAAAATAAAAAACAACTTCATGTAAAAGGAAATGGGCAAAGTGGGTCGAAACCGCCAAAGTATATTTATAATGCAAAAAGCCTACTAATTTCTTTTAATTAAAAAGTTTTATTCTTCTTAATATAGTGTATTCTACATTAATTATATCAATTAAATTTAATATTTTGGACATATTTATTTCTGGTTAACCGCACAGTTGTTAATAGCGCCGCTATAGTGAATAGCGTAGCGTAGCGCTAGGTGACCGCTATCAAGCACATACAGGTAGTGATGGCATTTTGGTAATTTTTTTATATTTTACCTTTACTCGGTAATATGAGAATTTTTTTATATTTTACCGCTATCAAGCACATAGAGGTAGTGATGGCACAGTTGTTAGACCTGCCATGTTATATGGATCAAAGTGTTGGCCCCTGAAAAAGGCACAAGCGGAGAAGTTAGAAGTGGCAGAGATGAGGATGCTTAGATGGTTTTGTGGGAAGACGCTGTTAGATAAAATTCCAGTTGGTGTTTTTAGAACCGAATTAAGAGTAACTTCTATTATCAACAAGTTGAGAGAAGGGAGACTGAGGTGGTACGGTCACGTTAAAAGGAGGGTATCATCAGCACCTGTTAGGAGAGCAGAAACTGTTACAGTGGATGGAACTAGAAGGCGTGGTCGTCCTTTTCTGAGGTGGGAAGATAGAGTAAGAGCGGATTTGCTGGAGCTATCCCTCTCTGTGGACATGATCTCATATATGTCCTCATGGAGAAGGAAGATTATGATCTAGGATTAAGTAGTAGAGAGTGTACACTTTGCAACATAGGGATTTGGATTAAGGTTCGACTTTACTTTGCCAATTTAAGTTCTTTCTTAGAAATTTAACCTCTTCGTTTTTCTTCGATTTTGGTTCGATTGGCTTATTATTTTGAGTGTTTGTTGTTTCCCATTGGACTGGCTTATTATTATTATTTTTTTATTATTATTATTTTATTTTATTTATTTATATATTTAATTTTCTACTCTTTTGCTATGAAACTTTTGTTTTCCGATTATTCGCTGCCGGAGGTCTTTCAGGTTGCAATCTTTCTACCTACAGGTAGGGGTATGATTGTTTACATCCACCTCCCCCATACCCCGCTCTAGCGGGATTGGGTATTGTTGTTGTTGTTGTTTTTGAGATGATCTTTGATTTAACTTATAATAGTTTAAGACTTAGTAATATATTTTGTTCTCTAGTATATAATAGTTTAAGACTTTTAAGGTAATATACTAATATATAAATATATAATTATATTTTAGAGGGCTATCGCTAAATACGAAATAACGGCCACTATTTAGGCTATTCGCGATCTAGCATATTGGTAGGCCATCGCTCTTTATCGCTATTCGCTATAGACAACTATGGACTTAACCGTTTCTGACCCTATCTGTTTTGACCTGTACTAAAGAGTTGCTGTTTTGACTCGAATGTATTTGACCCATTACCAATGGACTCTATTTTGTCTAGTATTTGGTCTAAATTTTGAAATTAAATAGAATATCTCTTGCTGTTTTATTGGCAGATTGTTATTGCATTTACTTACAAACGGAACAGGGAAATTATTAGTTGCAAGTATCGGGATCTCTCAAAGAAGTTCTGGCAGGTCATCTCTCTCTCTCTCTCTCTCTCTCTCTCACATCCATACTTTTATGATAAAAATTGTATTCTTAGAAAAAAGATTTTTGATGGGTTTGCTTATTATTGCAGGAAAGTGATACCGAAAAAATATTATATGGACTTGACGATATAGAAGGAGCAAGTGACATCATCATTGTAATATTTTCATCTTGAAACACACTTCATTAGTTTGCGGTTTTTGTCTTTCTTATAATTCATTTGTTTTAGTTTGTATTTTTCTCATAAAAGGTGGAGGGTGAAATGGACAAACTTGCAATGGAAGAAGCAGGTTTTAGGAATTGTGTGAGTGTCCCTGATGGCGCTCCTCCAAAAGTTTCCGCTAAAGATATACCATCCAAAGAACAGGTCAAGTTTTAACTTTTAATTTTGAGTGTTATCACATTTGGTATTTTCTTGCATAATCTATTGTAACATTACTAAGCTTTTCATGTGTAATAACATAAGTTTTTTTAAGGCTAAGATTATGGTTTGAAGAATTACTTGATTATAACTGTTAGAATTGTTACTTAGTGTCCTTCATAAAGTATAGGGACTAGTTTTGTAAATATCTCATTCTTTGTAAAGTCACATATGTATATCTTTTGTATCCAGTTTTCATATTTTGGAATGAAACAAACACACGATTGCTCTCTCTCTCTCTCTCTCTCTCATTTCACATGGTATGAGAGCCATCGTGACTCTTCTTCCGCTGCCATCTTCATCATCTACGTCACGCTCTTCTACCTTCGTGTCTCCATTTCCGAAGGTTCTGTGGTGTGGGTGATTGTTATTCAATTGATCGAGATTGCTGTTGCCGGTTTATCATCCATCTGCAATTCCCGATCGAGATTGTTATTCAATTGATCAACTGTTTCATTCAATTGATTGATTGCTGTTGCCGTTGCTGTTTTTCTTTTTTCATTGATCGATTGCTTTGTTCACTGGTCTTCATTGGGCTGCGTTGATTGCATCGGCGATTAGGGTTGCTTCTGCGCAAACCTGCTTCTGCGCACATTGCTTCTGTGCACACTGCCTCTGCGCACACTGCCTCTGCGCACAACTGCGTCTGCGCACATCTGCTTTTGCGCACATCATCCTTCTTCTGGTACAAGTTCACAATCATTTATTATTGGAAACCATTCTATCACTTTAGACAAGCTTACTAGTTCAGCCAACTATGTGTCATAAGCTACTTCCGTTAAAATGTGGTTTGGTCAAGGTCAGAGTGATCATTTAATCAAAAAGGCTACAGATATTCCAGCAGCTGAACGAGCAAAATGGTAACAAATTGATTCCCAAGTCTGCAGTCTGTTGTGGCAATCCATTGATTCCTCAATTATACAACTATTTCGTCCTTTTGACACTTGCTATGGTGTGTGGACTGAAGCATCTGAATGCTACACCAATGACATCCAAAGACTGTATGCTGTTGTTTCTAATATACAACATCTGCAACAAGAAGGTAGTATGGAGTCCTATCTTGGACATGTTCGTGCCTTGATGCAAGAGTTTGATGTCTTGTTGCCATTTGTCAACTCTCAGGTTGAACAAACTTCTCAACGAGAGAAATTCTTCATGGTTGTTGCCCTTTCTGGTCTCAAACTTGAATATGAAACCGCAAGGCATCAAATCCTTACCGGTTCTACTGCATCCACCATGAAGGACAGCTTTCGCAGACTACTGAATATGACAGGCGCTACTACTACAACACATGGACTAAACCCCTCAGCTTTTCTGGCCAATCCTAGTTCGGGCATGACTCCAACTCCAGCTGTGTTTGCTTCAGGTACAAAGAAAGGAGGTAATAATAGTAAACGGCCATCATGTGACTTTTGTCACCGTCTTGGTCAAACTGAAGATAAATGCCGGAAGAAACATGGTCGTCCTGTAGCCCCGCCAGCTCAGACCAATCAGTCTTCATGTTGCCTCATCAACTCCAACCGTGAATCTGCCACTATCTGATTATGAAGCTTTTCTACGGTTTCAGGCTGCACAACATTCAACCTCTATTGCTACTAGTCATACGGGTACACCTTCAGTTCTTGCAACTCAGGTTCAGAATGAGTCCTTGGATAGTTGATTCAGGTGCTACGGATCATCTATGCGGTAACAAATATCTCTTCACTCAGTTAACTTGCTCTGACTCTCTACCACAACTAACTGTTGCGGATGGTCATAAGACTGCTGTTAATGGAATAGGCACAACCCAACCTATACCTTCTTTGGCCTTGGACTCCATTTTATATGTTCCTAAAAGTCCCTTTAATTTACTTTCTGTCAGTCGTATTACTAAAACTAATTCCTGCTCCATAACCTTTACTCCTGAATCTATGTTTTTACAGGACATGAGCATGGGACGGATGATTGGCGAAGGGCATGAGTCACAGGGTCACTACTACTTAGGTGGATCTCAACCTTCTGTTGCAGCCAGTACCGTGTCACCATCGTACCTACATCACCTATATGGCCACCCTTCTCTTTCCAAGTTGAAGAAAATTGTGCCGAGTTTATCTTCATTAGATTCTTTAGAGTGCGAGTCATGTCAGTTAGGGAAACACACTCGTGGTGTTTTTCCTAAACGTGTCAATAATCGTGTTGATTCTTCTTTTTCTCTTGTTCACACTGATGTGTGGGGTCCTAGTCAAGTCTGTTCAACTTTGGGTTTTCAGTATTTTGTTACATTTATTGATGATTACTCTTGTTCAACTTGGTTATTTCTAATGAGAAATCGTTCTGAATTGTTTACAATATTAAGATTATTGTTCTGAAATTAAAACCCAATTTGGTAAAACTTTTCGTGTTTTTCGGAGTGATAATGCTCTGGAGTATTTCTCTAAACCATATTTCAGGAGTTTATGTCCTCTAATGGCATTTTGCATGAATCATCTTGTCCTCGCATCCCATAACAAAATGGTGTTGCTGATAGAAAAAATCATAGTCACATGGTTCGCGGAACGCTCCGGTACGGGAACGCGGTTCGCTAGGTCTCTAAGTTCCCGGTACGATGGGGGTAGGTTCATTTCGGTTCGCCTCCGGTACGCAGTACCAATGTCATAGGTACGACGTACCTTATACTAAAATATATAATTAAATAAATATTAATTCTCAAACATATAAATTTCATACTTCCCATAAAATCATTACCAAAAAAGTTTAAGACAAAAGTAGAAAACATATTAAAAAACAAATATTCTATCAAGCTACTCTTGGCCGCTTTCCTTTCCCGTTGTCAACAACATTATCATCCAAATCTTCCCACTGCATCTCTTCAAATCTTGTACTCGAGCCTTCTAAGTTTGTGTTTTCTGGATCAATGTCCCATTTCTTGTGTGGTCCTGATTTGTACCCTTCAGAATAACGTGATAAAAGACGAATGTTTGAATGAATAAACACCAATTTGTCTGCCCTCTTACAATTCAGCCGGTTGCGCTTCACATTGTGAATATACGAGTATGTGCTCCAATTTCTCTTTGCCGAAGAACTAGTAATTGGCTGTGAGAGTACCTTTTTAGCAACTTCTGCAAGTTCAGGGGTTTCAGAACCATAAGTAGACCACCAGTCAATTGAATCCATCGTCACCGCATCCATTTGCATTGCTACCATAGAATAAAGTCCTTTTTTCATATGAAAAGTGGCAAATTGTTCTCGCAATGCACCCTCTTCCTCTTCGTTTTCAGAAATTCTTTCAAACGCTTTCATTACACCCATCACAACTTCTTTATCGAGATTTGGAGGTTTTCTTCGCATTCCACCCGGGGCTAATGTTTCAAGATAATGTTTATCATAAAACCTTGGAGTTAATGCAAACCCCAAACAACGCAAGGGAATGGTCATCTTTTCCCATCTTGCTAACACAATACTTTCAACTTTGAGGGTAATAAGAAGAAAATGAATTATCTTTCATCACATCTTTAATCTCTCCTAACATGTTATCCATTTTCTCATATATTTCACCCATTTTATTCGGCCCCTCACCATCACAAAACTTAACCATTAAATAAATTGGTTTAGTTATACCAATAATGCTTTCAACATCGTCCCAAAAATCATCACTCCTTATGGTTTCAACCACAAATTGACCCATACTCCTAGTTAACTCATCCCCCTGTTTCACCCGGTCCCTCCACGAATTAAGAGCAACAGTAGTAGCTAAAGCCTCTCTACAAGTTAGTAATCTTTTTAACAAAGTATAGTGTGAAGCAAATCTTGTCTTAGCTACTTTTAACAACTCTAACCTGGAGTTTTCTCGAAAAATAGCTAAGATTTGAGAGTGATTAAGAAAGTACTTCACAATTCTTTTTCCTTTTTTGTATGTATCCATGAACCAATAAAATTCTTTTGCAAGATCTTTAAATATTAAATTTAAAGTGTGTACACTGCAAGGAGACCAGAAAATGTGCTTGTATACCTCTTCAATTTCTCTCCCGGCAGCTTTACAATTCGCTGCGTTGTCGGTGACAACTTGAAGAACGTTGCGTGGTCCTACCGTCTCAATAGCCCCTTGCAAAAAGTTCGCTATTGCCACTCCAGTTTTCTCCACTCCAGAAAAGTCTTCGGCGTACATAAACATTGCACCCCTACTATTTACCGCAATTACATTAATCAACGGATTATGCTTTACATTTGGCCAGCCATCAGAAACAATTGATAGTCCTTGTGAATACCAAGTAATCTTTAAATGGAGTTAGTTCTTTCTCCACATCTCTAACACATTCATCGAGCAAAACCGTTCTTGCCTTTTCACTCGATGGAGGCTTGTAGCCGTCGGGTGCCTTCTTTAAAGCACTTAACATTTCCAGAAAATGCGGATTTCGTAACACATTAAATGGAATTCCATTGGCACATAGTCCTTTTATGATCTTTAAATCGACCATACTTCTTTCCATTACCCCAAAAGCTTCCTCGAGTGGTTTTTTTGAAGATGAAGATTTTGGTTTGTTAATTATAGAATTTTTCAAGGATTTAGAAACTCCACCACTCTCAGCTTGTTTAACTTTGTTTAACAAACTTTGATACTTCTCACGATCATTAATTAAAACCGGACATCTCTTAATTTCAGCCTTTTTTCCAACTGGAGCACCAAAGAAGTGTGTGTGAATTCTAGTGTATGAACTTGTGTATCTTACGTTGCAGTGATTACAAATCCATATTTTTGCACCACCAGCATTTTTACTATTTCCTGCACCAACAAATGTAACTTCTTGTAAAAGAGGTTTTGTTGCATCCTTTTCTTCATTATTTGATCTAACTTCTTGAGTTTGTGGTTCATCAGCAAAGCCTTCTGTGTCACTTTCTTCTGGATTAAAGGTATCTGGTATAGAAGATTGTGAACCAAACACCATTTTGATTGAAGTATTGAACAGTGAAAGGTATTAAGGTAAGGTAAGAGTAGAAGAGATTGTAGTGTTGTACAAATGTTGAATATGAAAAAAATTCAACATTGCAAACACTTAAATAGGATTGGGACTGGATTTAATCACTCCACTGGATTTTGACAGTCGATTGTGTGAACATAGGATCAATTAGTAGGCTTTAATCATCGAGAATGAGCCGATGGAATTTGACAGTCCATTGAAGTTTAATTACGACATTGATGACTGAACATAGGATCTTAATTTCGTTCTTAATTTCGTTTGGATAGTTCTTAATTTTGTTCACATTTGGTATTCAATGCACAGAGGACATCGAATTAGAGAAATTTCATTGTCGTTCAAATGGACAGTCGGTCAATTTCAGAGTCGTCGACCGGGAACGTTCCGTTTGACCACCAAATTCGTGTATTTAAATCATCGATTCGCTATGTATTACGTTCCCAGTCGCAATTGCTATAAACGAAAATCGAAATTGAAAGCGTCGTTGGTTCGTCCAGGCTAGCGTTCCAATTCGCGAACCATATAGCGAATGGTTCGCTTTCGTACCGCGTTTTGGTATGGTTCGTACCGATCGCAGATCGTGGGGTATCCAGCGATCCATGTGACTATGGAAAAAATCGACACCTTACTGAAACAACACGGACTTTGCTATTACATGCCAACCTTTCACTCAAACTATGGGTTGATGCTGTAATGACAGCGTGTTATATGGTCAATCGTATGCCCTCATTTGTCTTACAGAATCAAACTCCCTTCTCTCTCATGTTTCCAAATCAAAAACCATATCACCTTCCCTTACATCCCATTGGTTCTGTTTGCTTAGTTCATTGTCTAGACCCAGGAAGAGATAAGCTTTCTCCCAAAGCGGTTAAGTGTGTCTTTCTTGGCTACTCTAGACTTCAAAAAGGGTACAAATGTTGCTCTCCAACACTGAACAAATATTTTATGGTTGCTGATGTCACATTCTTTGATCATCAACTATATTTTTCTGGTGATACTCACGACAGTACCAATGTTGGACATGTCCTCTTTGTTCATGTTCTTCATATACCTTCAACAGAGAACATATCACCGTCCACCTCACCCACCCCTGTTGTTACTCCTCCGTTGAAAACATATCATCGTCGTCCTCACCAACCACAAACCATTCCTCCTACTACCGTTCCTTCTGCTACTCCTGAAGACACAGATCCACCTACTGTAGTAGGGGCTCATGACTCATTCTCTACGCCGGTTGATCCTCCCAATTCAGGTCCATCTGATGATGAGCTTCCTATTGCCAAGCGAAAAGGTACACGCTCCACTGCCAACCCCTATCCTATTTATAATTATGTGGCATATGATCGCTTGTCTACCACCTTTTTCAGCTTGTGTTAACAGTCTTGCATCCGTGAGTATCCCTAAAAATGTTCACGAGGCTCTATCCCATCCCGGGTGGCACAAGGCAATGCTAGATGAGATGTCAGCGTTAACTGAGAATGAGACATGGGACTTGGTTCCGTTACCTCCAGGGAAATCTAAGGTCGGATGTCGGTGGATATTTACTCCTAAAGTTGGCCCTGATAGAAAACTTGATCCTCTGAAAGCTCGTCTAGTTGCTAAGGGCTATACTCAAATATTTGGTCTGGACTATAGTGATACCTTTTCTCCTGTGGCCAAGATGACAAGTATTCGTATTCTGTTGTCCATGGCTGCAATGATAGATTGGCCCTTGCACCAACTAGATATCAAAAATGCCTTTCTCCATGGTGACCTTCAAGAAGAAGTTTATATGGAGCAACCACCTGGGTTTATTGCTCAGGGGGAGTCTGGTTTAGTCTGCAGACTGCGAAAGTCACTTTATCGTTTAAAACAATCTCCTAGAGCATGGTTTGGGAGGTTCTACCGTGGTAAAACAATTTGGGATGAGACAATGCGAGGCAGATCACTCAGTCTTTTATCACCTTTCAGGGATCAAGTGCATTTATTTGATAGTGTACGTTGATGACATAGTTATCACGGGAAATGATCACGAGGGCATAAAGCAGTTGAAAAACCACTTGGCCAATCATTTTCAGACAAAAGACATGATACTTCCTAGGCATCGAAGTTGCAAAATCTAAAGATGGAATTTCATTATCACAGAGGAAGTATGCTCTAGATATATTAGAGGAAGCACACTTAATTGACTGCAAACCTGTCGAGTCTACGATGGATCCTAATGTCAAACTCCTGCCAGGTCAGGGGGAGCTTTTGACCGATCAAGGGAAGTACCGAAGACTCGTCGGTCGTCTCAACTATCTCACAGTAACACGACCAGATATTTCCTTTGCTGTGAGCATAGTCAGTCAGTTTCTCAATGCCCCATGTGATACTCATTGGGAAGCCGCCTTACGAATCCTGAAATATATTAAAGGAGCTCCAGGGAAAGGCTTACTGTATGAGAACAAAGGTAATACGGAGATATCATGTTACACAGATTCTAATTATGGTGGATGCCCCTTCAGTAGAAAATCCTCTTCTAGATATTGTGTACTCTTTGGGGGTAACTTAATCTCCTGGAAGAGCAAGAAGCAGAATGTAGTAGACAGATCTAGTGCCGAAGCAGAATACCGTGCCATGGCAAACGCAACGTGTGAGCTAATTTGGATCAAACAGTTTCTTGAAGAACTACGCTTTTGCAAGGTCTCTTAGATGAAACTTATATGTGACAATCAAGCTGCTCTTCATATTGCTTCAAATCCAGTGTTTCATGAGAGGACAAAACATATTGAGATTGACTGTCACTTTGTCAGGGAAAAGCTGTTAGATGGTCTCATCATCACTGAGTTTGTTAACTCGAACGACCAACTTGCAGACGGATTTACAAAGCCTCTAAGAGGACCCGGAGTCGAATATATATATATATATATATATATATATATATATATATATATATATATATATATATATATATATATATAACAAGCTTGGTGCCTATGATATATATGCTCTAGTTTGAGGGGGAGTGTTAGAATTGTTACTTAGTGTCCTTCATAAAGTATAGGGACTAGTTTTGTAAATATCTTATTCTTTGTAAAGTCACGTATGTATATCTTTTGTATCCAGTTTTCATATTTTGGAATGAAACAAACACACGATTGCTCTCTCTCTCTCTCTCTCTCTCTCTCTCTCTCTCTCTCTCTCTCTCTCTCTCTCTCTCTGATTTCACAATAACTTTATATTGATTTTTGGGTGCTAAAGTCATGGACTATTGTTTTCCTTTTTCTTGAATTGGTTTGCTACTACTCGTCATAATTTTTTTATTAAATTGGATTGCTACTACCTGTTGTCAGTTGTTATACTATTTCTCTTGATGCAACGTTCATGATCTCAAAGCAGCTGTTTTTTTGTGAACATAGGATGTAAAATATCAATATTTATGGAACTGCAAGGAGTATTTAGAAAAGGTATGTTCAAGTACTTTCTTATTTAGTTTTGCTCTTGTTTTACATCTGTATGTAGGTGGCAGTTTCATTCCATTTGTTTATGAGGGGGTTGATTTGGGTCCAACATGTCGTATAGAAAATTTATTAAAAAAAGAGAATAGGTCAAATGGATCAAAAGTTGGCCAACTGTTCTTTTAAATTCATAAACCTTTTTGACTCGTTTTGTAATCAAATTTGACACGTTCGTTTGTAGAAAGTTTTAAAAGTAGGTAACAAAGTTGTTGCGGCTCAACTAATCCAATCCGCTCGAGTCACATAAAATTACTCGTTTTGACCCGTTACCCAAACCGTTACATTCCAAACTTTTCAGTCAGCATAATTGTTCGTATCTTGCAGGCATCTCGCATAATACTTGCCACAGATGCGGATCAGCCTGGTCAAGCCTTAGCCGAAGAGATTGCACGCCGTCTTGGAAGAGAAAGGTTGATTTTTATTTATCTTTGTTGGAAGTCAGGGAAGTCCTGTTTTTTATTTTTCCGAAAGGTTGATGTTAGCCTATTTAGTGCTGGCGGTAGTGCCGGCAATCGTGGCCCGATTAATAAAATTTAGGGTCAATGTGAACCGTAAAATTAATAAGACGGGTTTTAGTGGGCACACATCTATACTCTACGGGTCATTTGGGTAAGGGTAAAAACAAAGAACGGGTCGATTTGGGTGGCCGGGAGAAAGAGTAATTGGTTCTGAATTTCAAATTGAGAGCGTCACCTTCACGGCTGGCTTACTTCGAATGTCGCTCAGGCCTATACTCCTTCGTCCATTTTACGTTATCCAACATCACGCTTAACAGTTCAAAATCGATAACCTTAGAAATATTTACGTTACTTGTTGCCGGCGACAATGGAACAAGGAGATGGGGCGGAGACTGTGACGGTAACGGTGAGGGGAAGGATTTTTTTGTTAACGTACCTATTGCCGGCGACGATGGAACAAGGAGATGGGGTGGAGCCGGTGACGGGAAGGATATTTTGGTAACGAAGAGACGTGGTGTAGACACCGAAAAGAACGCCTTCTTGGTAGTACTTGTTCCGGCGACGACGGAACGATGAGACGTGGCGGAGACGACGACGAGAAGGGACGCAAGGGGGCTGGAGGAGGAGGCGGCGTAAGAAAAAAATCTCAAAAAGTGTAGGGTTTCTTTTTTGTTTTGGTGTTGGTGGGCCTGTATTCCATTTATAAAAATTTTAAATCTTTCAAAAGTTGTATATATATCTCCAAATTTGAGATTTTGTATAATTCGTTAGACAACGACAATATGTTTTTCTTATTCTACAAAGATGGTCCATTTTCACCCTAACCCGTTGTGACCCGAACCCGTTCCAACCCGAACCCATTCTAACCCGCTACCCAATCCAACCGCCCCGCCCGTTTTGCCACCTCTAGCAGGCGGTAAAGTTTCTGATTTGCAGCGCAACCCTCAAGTTTTCCTCATCTTATTTTTGTATATATTTCAATTATTTACACAGGTGCTGGCGAATCATGTGGCCAAATAAAAATAAGAATGAGCAGTTTAAAGATGCTAACGAAGTTCTCATGTTTATGGGCCCCGATGTATTAAGGGAAGTTATTGAGTCTGCTGAATTGTATCCTATCAAAGGTTTATTCAATTTCAGAGATTATTTCAGTGAAATTGATGCATATTACCATCAAACCCTTGGTTCTGAGCTTGGAATTTCAACTGGATGGAAGGCTATGGACGATTTATATAATGTACGTATACATTTTCTTTGTAAAGCTAAATTTTTTTTCAACTGGATGGAAGGCTATAGACGATTTATATAATGTGAGTTTACATGTTCGTTGAAAACGTAATGACCTAAAAATTAGGTACAATTGTTACATCTGTCAGACTGTCACTGTGCGTATATTTCATATTATATTTTTTTTACATTTAATACTTGTGGAATTTGTCACTTTATGTTATATTGTGGTGAATACGTAGTGGTGTCTAAATGGGTGGGTCAGGTGGGTTGGCTAACGTGTCAAAGCAGGTAACTCTTTGTTATGGGTCAAAATGGGCTGGGTCGGGTTGAAATTGACCTGAAACATTTTTTTGCTAGTTTCTTACAAATAAATGATAGTGTCATTAATGATTACAACATTCACCCAGGTGGTGCCAGGAGAGTTGACTATAGTAACTGGAGTCCCTAATTCAGGAAAAAGTGAGTGGATTGATGCATTATTATGTAATCTTAATGCAAGTGTCGGATGGAAATTTGCACTCTGTTCTATGGAAAACAAGGTATGCTTGTTCTTCAAATAATATTTTTCATTATTAATGTTTTCTTTTCCTTTTGCATTCTAGTATACATTTGTATACAGTATTATGCATGCACTTTTGAGTACAGGCATTATTAGATACTGTTGAAACTGTACTAATTATTAAAATCGCACTTAAATATTACTAACAGATGGTTGTGTTTATGTTTCTCTATCTTTAGGTTAGAGAGCATGCAAGGAAACTTCTCGAAAAGCGCATAAAGAAACCTTTTTTTAATGTGAGGTTAGCCCAATCAAATTAGGCTTTGTATTTTCGAAATATAAATGTTCATATCAATTTTTGAAACCTTTAGATTTTCTTGACATGACCAGGAAAGACCTAACCTATTCTGATTTTTTATGTATCCCAGGTATGGACAATCTATTGAAAGAATTACTGTAGAGGAACTGGAGGTAGGAAAGAAATGGTTGAGTGATACTTTTCATCTCATACGGTGAGTTTTACCATGCAAGCATTAGATATGTTTTTTTCTACTTTTTGAAGTTCTTTTGTTTTTAGTGTTAAAAGTTAAAGTTGAAGCAGGTGCGAGAATGACTGCCTACCAAGTACCAATTGGGTCCTTGGGCTTGCTAAAGCTGCTGTACTTAGACATGGTGTAAATGGGCTCGTGATTGATCCATACAATGAACTTGATCACCAACGACCTCCCAACCAGTAAGTCTATATCTCCACTGTTCCTAGGTTTTAGGGGTGGAAAATTTAATCCATTGGTTTGTAAATGAGAATGATTTGGGTTATGTTTAATCTCAAAACAAGTCAAATGTAAAAACTTTTAGGTAAAAGGGGAGCGGGTCAAAAGGGCTGTAAGTGGCGCAAAGTGTATTTTCAATGCATAAGACCTATTAATTCAGTTTACTAAGAAATGTAGATTATAGTTGTTAGAAGATATATGTAGTACATTATAATACATTTAACACACTCTCTCTCTTACTTTACTTAATCCCTTAAAATTTGAAAAATACTAATATACCCTCAAATAACCTCCATTGCTCTCTCCTACTGTACACACTCACCAATAAACAAACTATTCCATAACTACATCCCAAAAAACTAAAAATAAAGAAAAGGGTTCTTTTGTAGTTTTTAAAAATATTTTTTAAAAATGAAGAAAAGAGTTGATGGAAAGAAAAGAGAGAACTGAAATGGCTTGTTACCACATCATTCTATATGTTATCATGTATAAACTATTCGCCACCCATCACGCTGGGTATCATGCTAGTTTTTGTAAATACATTTATTTCAGTAATTATTTCCATAGGAAAGGTACAAAAATTGTTTGAGGTCCATACCTGATCCATACCAGTCTTAATTATTTATCGATTCCACCCGCCCCTCTCGTTTACCACCTCTACTTACAGTGTTTAGCTACATGCATGCTTTCCTTAAAAGACTTTGGTGAATGGTGCTGTTTTGCATCAATGATCCAACTAATTGCACATGTTAGTTCAAATCATAGAGGCTGTGTGGCCACTAAAAATTAATAATTTTCAGAACTAACACATGCCCGTCTTTACTTAATTGAATCCAATTTGTGCAACATAAAATTTGTGAAGGAAAGTTAATAAGTTAATTCATTAGAGGTGGCAAATTTGACACAATGACTCGTGGACGGGATGTCTCTGGTTTTGTTTTGAATCTAAAAGTCAAATTAAGTAAATTAGTTTAAATGGATATTGGTCAACCAAATTGTTTAAAAGTCGCTGGAAGTGTATTTTCTAATGCATTAAACATCCAGTTATCATTATATCAAAAACTTTGATTATAGTTTGACTCACACTCCTTGCATTCGGTTATGTACAACAGGACTGAGACAGAGTATGTAAGTCAGATGTTGACTAGCGTTAAACGATTTGCCCAACACCATTCATGCCATGTTTGGTTTGTGGCGCACCCTAAACAGGTTAGCTTCATAATGAATCTTTCCTCTACATTTTAAAAGGTGGCAATTCTGCCTCTCTATCCATAAAAGGATCTATTCGTGTTTTATATAGCTTTTTATGTGTTGATTGGGTGACATATGAGGAAATTAACTAAAAATCTGTTCTAACAGTTGCAGCAGTGGACTGGAAAACCTCCTAACCTATATGACATTAGTGGAAGTGCACACTTTATAAACAAATGTGATAATGGAATTGTTATTCATCGAAATAGGGATCCTGAGGCAGGTGCAATGGACCTAGTGCAGGTACTTCTCATCAATTAAGTGTTTGTTGAATGTTTGAATTATTTTGATATTTTATGAAATTATTATTACGTGGAATGACAAAAAAAAACATTTTTGTGGACAAAAAGGTGTCGGTACTAGCAAAACTCTCTCAATATAGGCTAAAAGAAGTGGTACTGGAGTGCTATACAGTTATCTTGCTCAAAAATAAAATATCGATCGGGGACTGAGATTTGTAATCATGGTTATCGCGGTGATATATATATATATATATATATATACACACACACACACACACACACACACACACACACACACATATATATATAGAGGGGAAGGTTCATTTGAGAAACATTTTTATTATGAGCACCGCGAGAACCAATCTTGACCCTTGATTAAAATAAATCAATGGTCAATAAAGTGACGGCTCATTAATAAGTCATTAATGGCTCACTAATGACGCATTAATGAGGGGTATTTTGGGACAATCAAGTCCACTATGTAATGATGGTCCACCTGAACGCAATTCACGGTTGGAAAAATATATAAGACCAAAACACCCCTATTAATGAGCATTAATGATGGTTACAAATGGTACTCGCAGTACTAGCAATAAGATGAAATTCTCCTCATATATATAATTATAAAAAATTAATAAAAAGCATAGCATAAAACTAAGGAGGGTACTCGTTTATATCTCAACAAAACCCGACCCATTGTAGTGGCCCATTAAGGGTAGATTTCTGGTACGATTCGGTTATAACGAGTATCGGGTATACCAAAAATGACTATTTGGATTTATTTTATGTGTTTTATATTGTAGGTTGTGGTTTATAATTTTTTTCCCTATTATGTCATTTTTAACATGTATCTTGTATGTTTTACTAACATTTTTTAAAAAAGAAATTAAGTGTGTAACACTTTAAAAGTCATCTAATTGAGCACAAATATCAACAATTTACATCACTATCAAATGTTACAACGTTTTCAATGACATCGTATCTGTTATTTTTCTACATGCTAGTTATCGAAATGATTATGTTGTAAAAATAGCAAAATAATGAACTATTTGACGTGAAAACTATTGACATGCATTATAAGGATTCAGCTTTATTATATAATTCTAGACTACTTTGCATAGTGTGTTCTTTGTAAATTCTTCTCCGGGTATAACGGGTATACCCGGGAATGAATTTAATCTAACCAATAACTGAACCGCAATATTA
Source organism: Pulicaria dysenterica (assembly GCA_947179395.2). Classification (NCBI taxonomy): domain Eukaryota; kingdom Viridiplantae; phylum Streptophyta; class Magnoliopsida; order Asterales; family Asteraceae; genus Pulicaria; species Pulicaria dysenterica. The sequence continues at coordinate 46,517,304 of OX359288.1, read as the reverse complement.
CTAAATAACCGATTAATCCTACCTGATAACCGATTTAACGACATGCTTTAACCGAAACCTGAACGGGTTGGTTGGTTTTTTCGGGTATTGGGTTTTTTTGACAGGCCTACTGGCTCACTTTCCAAGCCATGTCTGGCCTATATATAGACGTCATTGTAACAGTTGCTAATATACAACCGCAATATACAAAATCCCTTGTATGGTTCATTTCTCTTACTATTTTCATTTTGCATAAACATTTCTCTAGGTTTGTGTGCGGAAGGTACGGAATAAAGTCTCAGGAACGATAGGTGATGCATTTTTGAAATATAATAGGTATGTTGCTTCTAGTTTTCTTAATTTTTACTACATTCGAGTCATCAGCAGCTTGCTTATTTATTATTTAATTATTTTTGTCTAGCTCTTAAAGTTGCTTTTAGTATGTTACAAAGAGTCAAAGATTTTAAGATGTATTTTTTAATTATTAAAACAGCAATTTGAATGTTATCTTGAGGAAATGTGGCCATCTTGATTTCTAATTATAAAATGAACATTATTAGAAACAACTTCACATGCGTTCAATGAATCAGTATTACCTTTTAGGGATTATGTTTTGGCTGTTGCCCCCTCTACTTATATATATAACATTCAATTTTGAGTCACCTTCAAGAAGCTTATATCTAAGAATTCACATGTGAACTGCAAATAATTTGGTAATATTGTTTTTGGGAAATATAAAATGAATTTTGTTGAACTTACTGCTGCAGAGTAACTGGTGAATATATGGACATCAAGTAGCCAAAGGACAGGAGTTGAAGGGTTTATCTTTTCTTTTTCTCTTTCCTTTTTCTGATCTGTATTATTATATCTTATTTTTGTGCAAAATTGAATTTTATATAGAAATGCAACTGTTCTCAGTAGGATTTTTGACCTTTTGTGGCTTTTGGTATTGACCATATACTGCAAACTCTTTATCCTTCATTTCCTTATTATTGCCCTTGGAGAATTGTACCAAATGAGCTCTCTAAGAGTAATTTTCTCCTTTTGTTAGTGGTGGCAAAATGGGAGGATCTGGTCGGATTATGGTTTAGAACGGATCTGAGTTTGGGTAAAAACAAGTCCGGGTTAGAAGGGTCCAGGTCAAAACGGTCAGGTTTTTTGAAAAACAAAAAAAAAGCAAACAAATTTAATATCCCTATACCAATCATTAAATACAAATCCGACTCGTTTTTTTATTTTTATCGATTGTGAAGATGCTTATTAGCTTCAATGGCTTATATATGGAAAGTCTTATTTTGTTTCAGGTATTGTCTCTTGAACCAGCTAACTATATCGGAACAATAGCTACGAGCACCAACATCTACATAAACATACCTTTGTTTGAAGTTAATATCCGTCATTGATTGATTCTTTTTTATACCCTGAAACTGAGCATTGATTGAATCAGTTTTTTCCCTAATTTTGATGTCGATTTGTTTCCTCATAACGATTTTGATGAATGAAATAGTTGAAACTACATGTATCTATGGAAGTTGTGTGAAGGACGAGATACCCTTTGGGTTTAAGTGTCCGTCCAATTTCTTATGTGAACTCAGCTGCTTTCTCCTATGTGTCCAACACTCTTTTGCCATAAAGTATAAAATCAAATGTGAAGCATAACGTGGTTTTAAAACTCCGGCATCAATGTGGTGGAGGTAGGGTCAAGGGTAACGGAGGAAGAAGAGCCGAGGTGCCCCGGCGGCGGTGACTAGGCTTGGGAGAACCCTACGGCGGTCCTTTCAAGTTTCACCCAATCACCGTACGACCCACTAATTAGATTTCATGTTTTTTATTCCACCCAAATTGACCTGTTATGTTGTTTGCCAAAGCCTAAAAATGACCCAAGGTAATATTTTAAAAGTCCAACTTGACCCATTTTATATACTTGGGTGACTGTTGCCGGTACTAAATGTAACTCACCACTAACTAAGTTGAGTAGGAAGAGATTTTGTAATGTACTTTCTTATGTTCCATTTTTTTCCTATACTATGTTAGAAACTCATGTATTACATGAGTTGTTTTTAAAATACTACATAACTATAAATATTTATAAATGTACATCATATTTGTAAGATGCGAGTGAATTGTAAAATAACAAGAAAATGCACATGAGAAACTCTAGATTGTCTTTTAAGTGAAATATTCAATATAGTCCTTTTTTTCCATAGTCTTAAAGAACTATTTTCAGCCCTTGGGTGGTTGATCTCAATGGTCTAGATAACACTTTAAAATTTAAAAGCAATTTTGGGTGGATGGGTAAAGGGTTTAGTTCTCCAAAATGTAAACTATACCTAAAATGTTAATGTGTGTATCCACCTTCCAAAAATGTTATTGTGTGTATCTATCTTTCAAAAAATGTGTTATTGTATGTATGAAACTTCCTATTGTATGTATTAAACTTATACTTTTTTTGATTTTTTATGTAATCAAAATAAATACAACAAAAAATTTAAAAGTTCAATACGCACAATAGTATTTTTGAAAGGTGAATACATACATTAACATTTTGGGTATAATTTAATATATTTTGGAGAACTAAACCCTATTGTAAATGGACATGAATAACTGATTTGAGTTTTGAGTTTTAGTCTCATTGAATTCGCGCTCTCGTTCTTCCAAAACCTCTATTGCTTCTCTCTGTTCTTCGTAGTCCTAGTGCGAATTCGCGCTCTAGATCTGTTTGTTTACTTTTCAACTGCTTCTACCCTTCACTACAAAATGGCTACATCAAATGCTGCTTCAAACAACTTGCCAAACAATGGGTCCTTATCCAGATGCCCCATGTTTTATGGTGAGAACTTCTCTCTCTTGAAATTCGAATTCATGTCTAGCCTTGATGATGTGATGTTGAAGACCATCAACCATCACAAAAGGTCCTCATATTCCTACCTCCACTCTCTCAGTCCCTTCTGATGTAGAAGGCGACACCTCCTCCACTGAAAGATTCATAATAAAGCTCGTGCATCTGTTCTCTAATACAAAAGGCTTGTGAACTTTGAAATGAAGGGAAAAACAACTTTAGTCTCTGCACTACCCAACGATGTCTATTATTAAGTTCTCAACTTCAATACTACAAAGGAGATGTTATACACACTCACAGTTGCATACGAGGGTACAATGGAGGTTCAGGAGAAACTCCTCCTTGTAAGAGAGTATGAATTCTTCTTTACTCACAAAGGTGAAATTCTTACTCAGAATGACACATGGTTCAACTGTCTCATAAATGACTTAAGGAGGGAAGATGTTTCAAAGAGCAACAAGGAATTGGTAAACAAATTTCTAGACTCCCTCCCTAAAATATGGGTTCACTTTATTACTATTCTAAAACACAGTGAGAAGATCAAGGGATGTCACTAGTTAGGCTCTATAGTAATCTCATGAACCATGAGCAATTATTCAAACAAAGAAAATTGTATACCAAGGAGATGAAAGAGGCAGTGAACGCTTCATCTACAACACTTGTATATAAAGATACAAGGTCCAGAAGTTTTGCTACGGTGGTAGATGACTCCAGTAAAGAAGAAGAAGAAGATAGTTCTGAGGATGAAGAACAGGTTGATGAAGAGGGAGATAGCTTGGAGAACATGGACATCATCGAAGCTGTTGTTGAGCTGGCTTCCATGTTGGTGAAAAGGTTCAAACCTTTCGTGAAAGGGAAAGGAGTCAAGAAGTTTAGGAAATGACCATTCAGGGACAGCAAGTTCAGACCCAAGTCCTTTGATGCTTCCAAAGGTGAATGCTACTCTTGTGGCAACAGTGGTCACTTTTCCAGTGAATGTAAGTCGAAAGGTAGTTCAAGTTTCAAGGGTGGTCCCAAACAAGACAACAAGGTGGATTATGAAGTCGAGTACAAGAAGCTTCTTGTTGTTGTTCTTGACAAGAAAAAGAAGAAAGCCCAGACTAAGGTGTTAGTAGATGAAGAAGAGGATTGGGCTGAGGAAGATCTCTCAAGTGATGAAGATGAGGTCATCTCTACACAGCACAGTCTCATGGCCAACATAGGTAGTACTAGCTCCTTTGACGATGATACGAAAAAGGCAACTAAAGCTTGTACTTCCTCCAACTGGGATTCTTCTTCTATGTACCAGGTTGGAAAATTTATTAATTATGATGATAATGAAAAGAACACTATGTTTGATTACTTGTGTGTTGATTTTCAATCTACTATTTAAAGAGAAAAGGAGCTAAAAGCATAAATAGAATCACTTAAGGAGATATTGAATCTTAAAGATGAGGAACTTAAACAAATGATAGTTCTAAAAGATGAACTAGCAAATCAAAAGATATTAAATAAGATCTTAGTGAAAGAAGCCAGTGAAGCAACTCAAAAGTTCAATGACCTACAAAAAGTAGTAAAGTCTTGGTGTGTTTTTGCTGAAAAGACCACTACGTGAGATAATGAGCAGATTCCCAAACAAGTTCAAGCTATTATTGATGGAAATTACTCAAAAGCTGCTAACTGTGTTGATTTTAGTGAGAACATAAGTATCTTAGAAAAGGCTGACATTTTACCAAAAGCTTTTCAAAAAGTTGTTAAAGGTAAAAGTGTGTTCACTAATAGATTTGTCAAAAGTGAAATATCTCATGTGAAAGATTCAGTCACTCCCATAAATGATTTAAATTCTGTTGGATGTCAGAAAGTAATTGTACCAATAAAGAAAAGTTAAAGGAAGTGAGTAAGGGAAAGGAATCATGTGTTGTGACCGAACTGACATTATGTTGTCATACCTTGAAAACAGATAACATAAATTCAAGTGCTGAGCTAACTGAAACTTCATTAGCTAATTCTTCTGCTCAGATGATCAGATAGCTGATGATAAATGCTCACCTTTCAGCTAATCATAGCTCATCATCTAACTATTTAGTTGATCATGAAACACTTAACTCTTTTTCAATAGGAGAAACTGTGAGAAAAGGAACTACTGCTTTCACTGTTTACAAACCTACCAAATCTAAGGTTAATAAAAAACTCTTTAAATCTAAGGGTCAGCCAAAAATGTTTGTGAACAAATACCTTTTGCGTTACAGGATTAGCTGCAATAGTTGAGTGGTAAAGTTGGTCAGCTGAGGACCCATAGTCATCAAAAGACTGTTAAGGAGTCTCATAGGTATTCACAAAAATATGTTCAAGGCTCCAAAAGTAAAAAAAATGTTACTAGTGTGGTAGCAAAGAACACAAGGCACATGAATGTTCTCAAAAAGGAATTTAAGACAACGGACTTTTATTGATAACAGATCTGTTCCTATCTTATATAAACATCTTGATATGAAGTGGATAGCTAGGTGTAATCCACAGGGATCCAGTAAATAGTGGATGCCTTAAATGTTAGTAATATTTCTTTAAATCTTATCTATGCAAGGCTATTGTACATGATATCTTGACAGTGGCTGTTCTAGAACCATGACAAACAAAGCTCTCCTCAGTAACTACAAGAAAGAAAAAGGTCCAAGAGTGACTTTTGGTGACAACAACTTTGGTCAAACCAAAGGTTATGGCGAACTTCATAATGGGGATCCAAACTATCTAAAGTTTCATAGGTTAAGGGTCTTAAGTACAATCTCATAAGCATAAGTCAATTGTTTGATGGAGATAATGAGGTCCACTTCAACAAGACTGGGGGTTCCATAATAGATAAAGAAGGCAAATTAGTTCTATGTGCCAAGAAAACCAAGGATGTGTACACTCTTGACATGTCCTCTGGAGATCCCTCAAAGATGACATGTTTGTACTCTAATTTTGTAACAGATACAAACTGACTGTGGCACAAAATGCTTTCCCACCTCAATTTTAAAAACATCAACAAGCTTAGCAAGGGTGAACTAGTGTCAGGGTTTACTTCATTAACCTATTTTAAGCCTAAACCTTACGCTTCTTGTGAAAAGGGAAAACAACATAAGACTTCATTTCCATCTAAGCAAGCCTTCTTAATTACCGAACCATTCTACATGTTGCACATGGATCTTTCTGGTCCAATTGGCACGCAACGGAAGCAATGTACAATAAAATTTGCCCAAAGTACAAGCATTCAAAGCATAAAAGATGAAACCCCATAGTGTACCAAACTCTATGAAAAGAAAAGCAACACGAAGAAGAAGAAGAAATGGAATATTACCTTCCTCCTTAGCTCCAGAAATGATGAAAGTGGTGGTGATGATCTTAGAACCCGAAACCGAGTTTTTCTCTATTGATACACACCCCGAGAACACGTCAAACACCCAGTGCTAGCTTGCCTTTGTGGTACTTCTACTGGAACACCACTCAAGAACAACAACAAGATGTTAATTTTCTGGAACCTCCCTTATAGAACTCTCTCTAAGCCTTGTATAGCACTTAAGAGTGTATGCAATGTATGTAATGGCAAAAGGTGCAAGTGAAGCATAAAAGAACTCTTTTATAAACTCCAGGTGCCCCTAGAGATGCCCCATGACCGGCCAAAATCAATGATGAAACACCCATGCATTGGCCAAGTCATGAGGTGATTTGACAAAAAACACATGCAGCCGTAGCGGCGCTAACCCTTAAGGGTTCGCGGTGCTAACACGACCTGCAGCTTTTCTGTCAAACGGTCATATGCAGTTGTAGCGGCGCTAACCGTTAAGAGTTAGCGGCGCTAACTCCTTAACGTTAGCAGCGCTAACGCGGCCTGCGATATCAACTTATGTCTTTTGCCATTTTCGGTCCCTTAACTTTAGTTGCTGTCATGTTTGACCCCGGTGTGTAACCCAATAAGCCCATACATCATCGGCAGTGATTTAAACGGTGTGTATGCATCAGTGGGAATATTCTAACAAACTCCCACTGGCACACGATGTACCGTACTCAAAATCACAGACAAAGAGCGGCCTCTAGCAAAGCATCATTGCCCCCAAGTCAGTATGAGTTTCGTCATCATAAACAAAACCAGATCAGAATGGTCCTATAGATAAGTGATCTTAAACATCCTTTTGTTCGTTATATCCTTGTGAACACGAGACATGGATTAAATGTCAATTTCCAGATTGTTCACGATTATGTATCTCGATCTTGATTGGTGGTGACCAAATATTTGAGTTACATCTGATCCTTAATCAATGTTTCTCGAGCAAGGCCATACATTTTTGGTGTCAACTCCCAATCATCGAGGGGCCCAGGGATATCTCTCATATCAGAGGATCAAATTCCGTTGACTGCATAACCTTATAGCACACCTCTTATCTTACTTAGCTATTTCCTTTATTACAGCCAGTCACGAACTGTGTTTGAGAATGGCTAAAGTAAGGAAGAATTATGTAACACTGTACTTTTATTTAAACATATTACTGCGTGCGGAAGCTTAATTAAGATAATTACATATAAATATAAGTTAAATAAAATCTTCATCTGGTTTCACATTTACAAAATTGCCACTACAGTGTTAATAACAAAACAAGCTCTACATAAAAAATAGACATCAGAGTGAGTGGTCTGTCCATATTTCCAGTCATATATCTTCGGAAAGATTACCAAAAGAAATCTGCAAAAGATGGTAGTGGGAATTAGCACAAAGCTAAGTGAGAGAATTAATATCTAAGCACATACAAGGCAAACAGCCTAAACACATAGCTCAATATCCAAGGAGAACCGGCGGTCCTACAGAACCTACAACCAAGGTCGCCCAAAACCAAGGTTTACCGATGGCCCAGTTAACGTGGACAACAATATCAGCACCTCTTGAATACAACAAATGCAATTCAAGAAAAAGCTAATACTGTATATCCCTAAACCAGACCCAGCCGAAATACCGCCACGCTGATCTCCAAAACATCATGTATACTTATCAAATCAAGAAATACAGTCCAAAGAGCAAAGTTACAATCAGGATATCATATCCTGTATATCCGAAGATATAAATCCACTCACCTGCGTCCTCGACAATCAAACTCAGTTGTCTTATATTACTGAGTCTTCAGATCCCCTGTCAACACAGCACAACCAAATTAGTAATTCAAATCATAATTAACTCCAAACGTCAAATCAATTCGCAAACAGGTCAAAACTTAACCGTTACACCTAACATGCATAACCACCAAGAAATACACTCAAAATCATTTAGAATATCATTATATATGATACTAAACACGTAGCAATCAACAAGGTATTCATAAAATTCATTAATATCCAATTAATTTGAAAATGGGTCAAAACCCAACCCGTTAAGCTTAATGCACCAAATCAACTTGAAACAAGTCAAACACCATTTAGGAATGCTTCATATATCATATGGAACATGTATATAGTAATGAAACACGATCACGAGTCATCCAAGTTCATATATCATAAATTAATTCGCTAACGGGTCAAAACCAATCCGTTAGATTTAATGCGCCAAATTAACATGAAATACATGTTCAACACTTTAGGAACTCTTAATATATCATAGAGTACATGTAGCTATCAACAAACCACGAACCATGCTCATCTAAGTCCATATCTCGAATTTAAAGCAGCCGTTTATCATCAAAACTAGCATAATTAATTCAAGGTATTTCTTAACATCAATCATCATCATAAACACCTTATAAATATCATATAAACATACATATAACAAGTACTAACAATGAACAACAACTCATAAGAGCTTAAGTTTAAATACTAAACAAAACCTTGTTTTACATCTGTCAAATACACATTCCAATATGACACAGCTGCTGTAAACCGGTTTTTAGGCCAACTTACAGCTCAAATTAGCTTCTGGACTCTAAATATGAATTAAAGTAGACATCTCCAGCTTTCCAACGATATAAAATACGACCTCTAACGACGCTTCATTGATTTTTAATGATTTTTAGAATACAGTCCAGAATTCAACGATAATTCCGAACAGCAACTCTGTTTTTAGTTCAGTTCGCACAGCAGCTATTATTTGCATACCAGATCGATTTTTAGCTTGTTAAACACCCAAAATCAGTACCAAAACTCTTATAAACTGTTACAAACATACTCCAACATATAAATAACATACAACTAACATCAAACACGTTAATTATCATCAAATCATGATTTTCCAATTTTTAAGTTTCATCATCTTCTTCCACAAACCCCCATTAATGGGGTTTGAGCTCCATCATCATGAACACAGCATTCAAACATCAATTCCATGCTAATTCAGTTTATTAATCAATAACTAAGCATACTAAACACATTAAGATCATCAAACACAATTTAGTATCATCAAATCTTGAAATCTCAAATTCAAGTTTACACAAAAACCTCCATTAATGGGTTTCTTGAACCCAATCTTCTAAACACAGAATTTACCCACAAAATCCATACCAAATCAGTGAGTTTATGTTATATAATCATGGCAAACCACATGAGAACCATTAATTCCTCAATTACCCAAACCATTCAAGAACCCTAGAAATCAAGTAGCATGTTTTGGCAACATAACACCAAGAACTTTACAAAAACTAACAAGAATCAAGACTAGGGTCAATAACTTACCTTGATTTTGCAATAATCCACACAAAATTCCGGGATTAAGGGCTGGAGTATAGGTTCTTGAAGGGAAATGCAAAGATGAAACACCAAGAAGGAAAAAAAAAGCTTCAACAGGAAGCAACTATATATGTCGGTCCCTGTTATTTCTATTTTAATCAGTACACTTTATCTTCTTTCTAACATACAAGAACATAATTAAAGTAGTCCTACACACTTATTACATGAAAATATAAAACTAATAGTTTTATCCTTTTATCTCGCGGTCCAAATAAATTATCAAATAAACATCAACTAAATAGCTAAATAAATAGCAAATAATAAACAAATAAATAAACAGATAAATATAATAAATAATTTAATAGTTTACCATTACCGTAAACTACTAGGCCTGGTAGGAGGATGTTACAAATCTCCCCCCGTTAAGAGGATTCCGTCCCCGGAATCTCATCACATTACTAACTCAACGGTTCTTCACTAATCTCCGTTTCAAGTCAACCTTCAGTTCATATACAAGAGAATCTAACTTTCATATTCTACTTTACACTTACGCAAATAACAGACATTGAGTGTATCATAAATATCCGCCAACTCAACATGAAGATCAAAAGTAAACGTCTGGTCATTGATTACTTATCGCATACAAAACGGATCAAATATATAATGAAGAGGTAATTTCCAGCATTTCCTCCAGCGTTTCTCAATGCAAATGATTCCCTTTCAGAGTAATGGATCTGCGTGCAGTTTGTCTCTCACACAATATCAACCTTCTCAGCTGTTATCTGAACAATCTCAGAAACCGCGTACTGTTTCTCATTTGTCTCTAAGCAACACGTAGAATTACGGTAGTGATGATCGCATAACATTTCGTAAGGTGTCACACCAATACTCGAGTAATACGAATTTCAAACGCAATTTAATCAATGGTAGGTACAAATCCCAAAGCCTATCCCACTCTACACACACGCATGTAACATATCCTCAAATCTCTGAATGGTTCATTTCATCTGACTGTCTGTCTGAGGATGATAAGCTGTACTCCAATTAACCCGCGTTAACAATTCCCGCTGTAAGTTCTTCTAGAAGTTCAAAACAATTCTAGAATATTTGTCAGAAACAATCAATAATGGAATATCGTGTCAAGATACAATCCCATCACTATACAGCCAAGCTAATCTGTTGAGAAAATTTGTCTCATTGGCGGCAAGAAAATACACTTTATTCATCAAACAGTCAACAATCACCCAAATCATATCATGACTCTACCGAGTACATGTGAGTTTGGTTACAAAAAACCATCATGATAAGCTCCCATTTCCATTCTGATATCTCTAACTGTTTTAAAATTCATAAAGTTCCTGGCGCTCTATTATAACATGTGCATAAATATATCAAAATTTCATGAATTATGCAACACCTGTCTTCATCGTGAACCACCATTTCAACACTTTAAGATCGTTATTCAATTTAGTGCTATCTAATAAAACAGACAATCTAGACTTGTCAATCTATGTTAAAATCAAATCACAAAACTCTCCAAGCAAAGGCATACAAACACTAGACCCGTAAGTCTTTAATCCTCGAAATTCATCAATTAAATCCTCTTTTGTTAATCATAATTTCTGACTACAAATTTTAATCTTTCAAAACTTTCCTTTGAACAATTTCACTCTATCCACTAAGTCAAAACAATTACAATTTGCACAAAACAAATGTTATCATTGACTCCATCACATTTCCATGCATAGGCTACTGCATTAGCTTTCCAAGGTTGATAACGAAATTTAGCAATCATAGTATTAAATCAATTCTAAATACCGTCTTAGTCACATATTCAACTCTTTCTATAGAAAGCACGTATCGCAAGCCCAACCGATCAATACAGTTACACATTTCATATCATATCAATAATATCTCCATAGTGTTTAAGGCATTCAACAGTTGTAAACTCCAAGTCATGCAAAGGAAATATTATAACACACTAAAAATCATCAAATCCATCGAGTAGTGCAAAAATAGGTGTCTGACAAGATAGCCATTTCAAAATTTGAAGTACTACTTCTATTCATCATCCCGTCTAATCAAATCTCTTTACAGGTTAGCCAGGTCAACGTACTCACAATCTCAAATACATCTTTATCAAAAACATTTATGTATAATCCAAAACCCTCAAATATCAAATATCATCCGCCTTTTCATTTCAGCCCAATCCCAAATATGATACACACGATGAGAAGATAAATTTTTATAACAAAGTAAGAATGTTATCGATTGTTTTTTTTATTTAAACAATTATACACACCCAATAAATCATACAACATGCAATTCAACTAGCCAGAAAGCAATTTCTTATGGCAATTAATAACTGCCCTATACTGGTTCAAACAATACATACTTATCAGTATATCAAACCCAGATATAGGCATCAACAGAACATTAACTAAAAACATTTATCATCAATTACCTCTACTTCTAGTATAACAGTAGCATCAGAAGCAGGCATACTTAATTATCACATAAAGCCACAGAAATAATTGAGCAATCATCTCTAGAATCACATAACATACATGAAGGTATACAGTTTATCAAAACATACCTGTACTATCATCTTCAGTAATGGTAGCATCATCTACCGTCATCCGTATTGCTCTACCCTCTAGCGAAAGAGGGTTCTTTCTTTTCTGTCCCACTACGAAAGATGATGACCCACCAACAGCCTCCGTTCCTGACCCATGTCTCATTCCCTCTTTTCTCTTCGTAGTACAATTGGTAGAACGATGTCCACTCTCATGGCTATTCCAGTAAACACTTGTTTTGAACCGGCAGGCAACCGATTCATGACCAGTTTCTCCACATCGTAAACATCGAAGAGTCTGTGGAGTACAAAATCCAAGATGTCGAGATTTGCACTTTTTACACCATGGTACTTTAGATTTACCTTTTCTAAGTATTGGTTTAGAATCCCTCTGCTTTTCTTTACAATAATAAGCATTTAAAGTTTTAACAGCTTCTTTCGGCTGATTCAAATTTACTTTAGGACTCTCCCTATCATTGAACCCTGATGAGTTCACATGTGGGGTTGGTTTAAGATTGCTACATTCATACCTGCCTCTTATTTGTGGTAACCTTGGGCAAGTATATGGATAGGGATATGGGTACTGTCCTGCTGATCTTAATAATTCATGATATTGCTGTTGTTGCTGAAAGTTCGGTGGTTTATAAGCATAAGGTATAGGTATGGAAGGGAATGATACCGGAGAGGGCATGTTTGGGTTTGTAACTATTCTAGGTAAACTCATGAACTGTACACTCTGAGCTTGATGCTGTTGTTGTTGCATTTCCTGAATCGATCCTCAACTTCTTGTATTTGTATCTGCAACTGTGAAATCCTCTCTTCTTCTTTATCCATACCAGAGGAACTACCCGCCTGATCAGCACCACACGTCTGTTTCATTGTGTGTTCATCACTATCTTTTCGAGGGGTCAGTGAGGCTTTGGTCAAATCATCGTTCGCAGCCATTTGATACCTGTCTTAACAAATATCTCACCACTGGGTGAAACATAATCCGTTAGTTACAATCAAACTAATTACCCTCCAGCTACACTACTAATTACCCACCCTGGGAATACTGGACCGACCAGAGCCTTGGTTCGAGTATTGCACAAATCATTAATGCAAATCCTCAAACCAGTGCTCTGATACCAATTTGTAACACTGTACTTTTATTTAAACATATTACTGCGTGCGGAAGCTTAATTAAGATAATTACATATAAATATAAGTTAAATAAAATCTTCATCTGGTTTAACATTTACAAAATTGCCACTACAGTGTTAATAACAAAACAGGCTATACATAAAAAATAGACATCAGAGTGAGTAGTCTGTCCATATTCCCAGTCATATATCTTCGGAAAGATTACCAAAAGAAATCTGCAAAAGATGGTAGTGGGAATTAGCACAAAGCTAACTGAGGGAATTAATATCTAAGCACATACAAGGAAAACAGCCTAAACACATAACTCAATATCCATGGAGAACCGGCGGTCCTGCAGAACCTACAACCAAGGTCGGCCAAAACCAAGGTTTACCGATGGCCCAGTTAACGTGGACAACAATATCAGCACCTCTTGAATACAACAAATGCAATTCAAGAAAAAGCTAATACTGTATATCCCTAAACCAGACCCAGCCGAAACACCGCCACGCTGATCTCCAAAACATGGGTTCAACTATACGTATGCGATTCATAACCAACGTGTAAAGTAACTTAGCATGGCAACAATATACAACAACATGTATAACATACCTCATACACACGTGTGCGACATCGACAACATATTTCAACAAACAACAGACAACGCTACTTACCGAGACTCATGGGAAAACCGGTACTCACCTCGAAATTAGAGGAGACAGATATGAATTCGGGAATCCCAGGAGCACACGGAATCGTCCGAATCACCTAACACATCATGTGTAGGTTCAGTCAACGTCTAAAAGTATTATCAACGCTTCTACGTAAACGTACAACGAACAACAAGCAACAGACAATCTGGAACAGTTCCAACGGCCGCAGTAGATGTGCCCTACGGCCGCAGGACACCTTCCAAACACCTCCTACGGCCGTAGGAATATATCCTACGCCCGCCGGAGTCCCTTTCCCTGAAACCAAATCCTACGGCCAAAGGGACCATACCCTACGCCCGTAGGAGCGATTCTTTGGGTACCAACGGTCTTAGGTTATGTACCTACGCACGTAGGCTTCTTTCCTTCACCCGTAGGTGGTAAACCACATTAAATACACAAAATACCCTCCTGCGGCCGTAGAAACCTTTTCCTACGGCCAAAGAAGGCTTAATTTTAACATTCCTGAAAAACACCCTCCTATGGCCGTAGGAACATTCTCCTACGGGGGTAGGAGCTAAATTTCTATAAATCTGAAAAACACCCTCCTACGGGGGTAGGAACTTTTCCCTACGGCCGTAGGAAGGGTCTGCGCAGTAAACTTCGCCCTGTTCAACTATCAGACCTGCAACTACCCGTTTTTGACCTCTTTTTCGACCAAAACTCAATTTCGATTGTTCATAGACTTTGTTTAACATCAATAGGAGCCTACTAACACATTTTATACAACAACTAACCATTACAATCCATTTTGAACCATCAAAATGGATCATTTCTTATACATGACTCAAGAACAAGCTTCACACCATAACACTTACAAATTGGAGATGATTACTTGCTGTAGATGATGATTTTAAACAAGAAATCAATAGCCAAACTCGAAATCAATGCTTCATCCTTGATTTTCTCTCCAAATCTCCAAGCATGTATGTTTGCTTTCATACGTACGTACATATGCTTGTGTGTGTATTTGTGTGTGTGTAGTGTGTGTTCCCAGGGGATAAGGGAAACACACAAACCGACCTTGGTTGGGTTAATACCCCGTGTGGGTATTTTGTTCTCCTATTCAACTTCTAAAGCAACTTAGGTTTATCCGTTTTAACTAACAGAGATATTTTCGGAATCATCATTTGAAACCGTTCAACTATTTACCAACATTTCCTATTTATGAAACATTTCTAACTTTAGCCACATAACCACGTGTACCAACAAATAACAACAATTAATCAACAAAACAACTTAAACAACTTGTTTAACGTCAATGTACAACTACACAAACACGAGTTACAACTATTTACAACTAGGCCCTAAATTAGGGTGTTACAAATCTACCCCCCTTAAGAAGATTCCGTCCTCGGAATCTGATAGTCTACAAACAAGTGAGGGTATCTATCTCGCATGTCGTCTTCGGTCTCCCAGGTCATATTCGAACCTAGGTTATGCTTCCACTTGACCAAAACCAGCTTTATCATTTTTCTGCGTAACTTCTTGATCTTTGAACCAAGTATTTCAACCGGTTCTTCAACTAGACGTTTTGAAGCATCCACTCTCAACTCTTGCAGAGGCAGAATCTGGTTCTCCTCCACTTTGCATTTACGCAGGTAACACACGTTGAACGTGTTATGGATTCCAGAAAGCTCTGGTGGCAACTAAAGCGATACCGTTTGGTCGTTAACCTTACGAAGGATTTTAAACGGACCAATATATCTCGGGCTCAACTTACCCTTCCGACCAAATCGAATAACACCCTTCCAAGGAGAGACTTTTAGGAACACTCGATCGCCCTCCTTGAATTCAACAGGTCTACGTTTTGGATCTGCGTATACCTTTTGTCTATCCCGTGCGGCTTTCAACTTCTCACGAGCAACTTTCACCTTATCAGCTGTGATTTGAACGATCTCGGGTCTGGCAAACTGCTTCTCACCGGGCTCGAGCCAACATGTTGGTGTGCGACAACGCCTCCCATACAACATCTCATATGGAGGCATCCCAATACTGGAGTGATATGAGTTGTTGTAAGCAAAATCGATCAAAGGTAAGTGAGAATCCCACGCACCACCGAACTCGAGGACACATGCGTGAAGCATGTCCTCCAACGTTTGAATCGTTCTCTCTGACTGACCATCTGTCTGTGGATGATACGCCGTGCTCAGGTGAACACGAATACCAAGTTCATTCTGCAAACTCTGCCAAAAATGGGAAGCAAATCGTGCATCCCGATCAGATACAATCGAACATGGTAAACCATGTCGCGATACCACCTCATTCACATACAACTTTGCTAGCTTTTCTAACGGAGCAGACTCGCTGATAGCTAGAAAGTGAGCGCTTTTGGTCAATCGATCGACAATGACACAAATTGCATCATGACCTCTGAGAGTTTTCGGCAACTTTGTCACGAAATCCATCGTAATGTGATCCGACTTCCATTCTGGAATCTCAAGTTGTTGCAGATTGCCATAAGGCTTCTGATATTCTGTCTTAACTTGCGCGCAGATTTGACATTTCTCTACAAAGGAAGCAATGTCTAGTTTCAAAGTAGGCCACCAATATAACGCTTTCAAGTCGTGATACATCTTTGTGCTGCCCGGATGAACCGATAGCCTAGACTTATGAGCTTCCTACAGTATTAGATCACGATTACCACCATGAAGTGGCACCCATACGCGAGACTAAAAAGTCTTTAATCCGCGAGTATCATCAACAAGTTGGTCTTTCAGCTTTCTCATCAACTTGGCTTTCAGATTTTCATCTTGCAACGCCACTTGTTGTTCTTCCTTCAATCGGGCAATGATATCGGGAACCACAGTAAGTTTCATAAAGTTTGTATCTACAGAAGAGCTTTTTCTACTCAAGGCATCCGCCACCACATTGGCCTTACCAGGATGGTAGCGAATTTCACAATCATAGTCTTTTATCAACTCGAGCCATCTGCGTTGCCTCATATTGAGCTCTTTCTGAGTGAAGACATATTGTAGGCTTTTGTGATCTGTGCAAACCACACATTTGGTACCGTAAAGATAGCGTCTCCACAATTTCAACGCAAACACTACAGCTGCCAACTCCAAATCATGAGTCGGATAGTTTCCTTCATGAGGTTTCAATTGCCTTGAAGCATAGGCAATTACCTTATCACGCTGCATCAACACACACCCCAATCCGGAGTACGAAGCATCACAATAAACAACAAAATCTTCAGATCCGTCTGACAACGAAAGAATTGGTGCTTCGCACAATAGCCGTTTCAGAGACTGAAACGCTTGTTCTTGAGCTTCCGCCCAAACAAATGCAACATCTTTGCGAGTTATTTTAGTCAGAGGACCCGCAAGTTTAGAAAAGTCGCGGATAAACCGCCGATAATAACCAGCTAGGCCAAGAAAGCTTCTAACTTTAGAAGGAGTTCGGGGAACTCCCCAATTCATCACCGCCTCAACCTTCGCTGGATCAACCTTCACGCCATCGCTGCAAATCACGTGACCAAGAAAATGGACTTCTCGCAACCAGAATTCACACTTCGAGAATTTAGCATAAAGCTTTTCTCGTTTAAGAGTTTCAAGTACTTGTCGCAGATGCAACTTGTGTTCAGCTTCGGTTTTAGAATAAACGAGAATATCGTTAATAAACACGATCACCGACTTATTAAGAAAAGGACGACAAACCCGGTTCATCAGGTCCATGAAAACAGCAGGAGCATTGGTTAAGCCAAACGGCATCACCAAAAACTCATAATGACCATAACGAGTACGGAAAGCCATCTTCGGAACATCTTCGTTAGCAACTAATACTTGATGATATCCCGACCGCAGATCAATCTTTGAGAAGCATGTCGCTCCCTGCAGTTGATCAAACAAATCATCTATCCGAGGCAAAGGATACTTGTTCTTTACCGTTCGCTTATTCAGCTCCCGGTAATCTATACACATTCTCATCGTCCCATCTTTCTTCTTTACGAATAGTACAGGAGCGCCCCAAGGAGAAGAACTCGGGCGAATAAAGCCTTTGTCTAGCAACTACTGAATCTGTGTCATCATCTCGCGAACCTCTGAAGGAGCAAGACGATATGGAGCTTTGGCAACAGGGGTAGCCCCCGGAACAAGATCGATACGATAATCGGCTACCACCGGCATATCACGAACAACACGTTTCTCCAATTTAGCATCAATCACATGTGCTAGATAACACTCGCAACCTTTTGAAATTGCCTTTCTCGCTTTTATCAGAGAGATGACAGGAATATCCGAATAGCGTCTTTCACCGCGAGCCACAGCATATGACCCGTCAGGTAGGGGGACTTTGATCAACTTCTTGGAATAGAAAATCTCAGCGTTCAACTTGCTAAGCCAATCCATCCCAATTACAACATCGAATCCCGCAATCGGCATAAGAAGAAAAGAAACAGGAAAACTACTCCCATCGATATCAATAACCGCTTGAGGGACATTATCAACAACTGGAACTACTCTACCACTAGCAGTCTCTACTCTTATTGGCTCAGATAGTATAGAAACAAGCATTTGCAGTTTATCACAAAAAGAGACAGATACAAAAGAATACGTAGCTCCAGAATCAAACAATACACATGCTGGGGCAGAATTAACAAGAAATGTACCAGTTATCACGTCCCCAGCACCTTTAGCCTCTTCGGCCGTCATCTTAAAGGCTCGTCCTTTGGCTTGGGGAGCACCATCTTTCTTCTGCCCAGAGGCAGATCCACCAGCACCGGTACTTGGCTTTGACCGGCAATCAGATATTCTGTGCCCTGGCTTGTGGCACTTGTAACAAACATCCTCATTGAACTCACACTCGGCAACCACGTGCCCCTTCTGCCCACACCGTAAGCATCGAGCAGTGGCTTTAGAACAGTCACCACTGTGATACGTACGGCAAGTTGCACACCACGGACGATCCACCCACGGCTTCTTCTGGGAATCAAACTTCCCACCAGCAACAGATTTTCCTTTAGAAGGACCCGGCTTCGAGGATTGTTGAAACTTCCTCTTATGACTTTCACCAGCTCGGTCATCCTTGCCCTGAGTACGATCATCTTCAATCTGTCAAGCCATTTCAAACGCTCGATCTAAACTCCCAGCCATTCTAACGATAGCGCGATAATCAGCAGGCAACTTTCCCACAAACTTTCTCATCTTTGCAGCTTCATCATTCACCAAGCTAGGAATAAACCTCACTTTATCGATAAAGGTTTGAATCAGAACATCCACCGACTTGTCTCCCTTACTAAGAGCGTTAAACTCTCTTTCCATCTTCTCCATGTCATAATCTGTACAATACCGTCTGGTTACTTTCTCAGTAAACTGCTCCCATGTCATGGCAGCCACAACCTCTTTACTCAACGTCGCTTTCACTGAATCCCACCAGAACAACGCGCTACCCTTTAACATCCGTGCCGCGTATTTGACACGAAGCTCCGCTTCACAATCACAAGAATCTAACACCTCCTCGGTTTCTCTAAGCCACCTCACAGTATCTGAAGGACCATCACCGCCTTCAAATTCTTTCGGACCGCAAGAACGGAATTTCTTAAACGAACATTTCTATGGTTTACGCCCTTGCACAGCTGCTACTAACAGCTCCCGTGTAAGTCGGAGCTCTTCCTCAAGACTTGCAATACGCGCTGCTTGATCTGGATCTTGCCTTAGCGGCTCGTAATTATGCGGAGCAGATCCCTCCTCGGCTTCAGGATGAACACTCGAAGCTTCATCCTCCATTCTCTTAAGAGCTTCTTCAGTATTAACTCGCTGCTCAGCCATTCTATGACAACTTACTACACATGGGAACAATGTTTAGTACTCTACTTATTCAACAACTACTAACGCTACCAGTTAGTTTACACATGCAACTACCACATAATGCTCATACACAACCCCAAATACCCAACTAGGAACACTTAACGATGGTCGGGCCCGAGCTTGAGATTGAATACTCCTACGAGTACCCAATTCCTCAAACTTAGGCTCTGATACCTACTTGTAACACCGGTTTTCACGCGCTTAAAATTAGGGAAAATTTAAGCTTTTTAAACTTATATAATAAAAGCCAGCAGCGGAAGTAACCACGTTTTACAAAAGATAATGATGCTTAACTGACTTGGTAAAGTAAAAGTTCAACACCATAAACCAAGTCCAAAATAACACCGCGTGTTACCCAACTAAACCGACACGTACCGACCATCGGATCACAGGTAATTACAACGAACAGTGTTCCGCAAAATGTATGTACAACAATTACCAACAATCCCGCCTCACTAGGCCAACTACTTTGCATCTGCAAAAAGGTAAAGTTAGGCACCGTTAGCTACAACTAGCTAGTGAGTACAGATTAACACATAAGCATCAATAAGCAGGTTATCCCAACTACGGGACATCACATAAGGATATCCTAACATACAGTGTCGCGCCAACGAGTCAGTAGGAATCATATCTCACAGGGGGATAAGCCCCGCTCAACGATTCCAACTGGGGACCATCAGCTACAACTATCAGCAATGGTGGGGGAGCGAAGAACAGTCCACCAAACGCGTTACGAAGCTCGAAGCTTAACATCTCGGATCTCAACGAAAGTTAAGATCCCAACTCACGTTAAGGAGCGGCGGTTTGCAAGACCACCCCGGCGTGCTGCACACCGGGTACCGTTGATCCCCGTTATTCTATCAAAGGGATCCAGCCTTCGGGAAGAAAGCTGACCTTAACCATGCCAACATCAGTCCGGACCAGTACCACATATACAACTACTACCCGTAATGGGTTCAACTATACGCATGCGATTCATAACCAACGTGTAAAGCAACTTAGCATGGAAACAATATACAACAACATGTATAACATACCTCATACACACGTGTGCGACATCGACAACATATTTCAACAAACAACAGACAACGCTACTTACCGAGACTCATGGGAAAACTGGTACTCACCTCGAAATTAGAGGAGACAGATATGAATTCGGGAATCCCAGGAGCACACGAAATCGTCCGAATCACCTAACACATCATGTGTAGGTTCAGTCAACGTCTAAAAGTACTATCAACGCTTCTACGTAAACGTACAACGAACAGCAAGCAACAGACAATCTGGAACAGTTCCTACGGCCGCAGTAGATGTGCCCTACGGCCGCAGGACACCTTCCAAACACCTCCTACGGCCGTAGGAATATATCCTACGCCCGACGGAGTTCCATTCCCATAAACGAAATCCTACGGCCAAACGGACCATACCCTACGCCCGTAGGAGCGATTCTTTGGGTACCAACGGTCGTAGGTTATGTACCTACGCCCGTAGGCTTCTTTCCTTCACTCGTAGGTGGTAAACCACATAAAATACACAAAATACCCTCCTACGGCCGTAGAAACCTTTTCCTACGTCCAAAGAAGGCTTAATTTTAACATTCCTGAAAAACACCCTCCTACGGCCGTAGGAACATTCTCCTACGGGGGTAGGAGCTAAATTTCTATAAATCTGAAAAACACCCTCCTACGGGGGTAGGAACTTTTCCCTACGGCCGTAGGAAGGGTCTGCGCAGTAAACTTCGCCCTGTTCAACTATCAGACCTGCAACTACCCGTTTTTGACCTCTTTTTCGACCAAAAATCAATTTCGATTGTTCATAGACTTTGTTTAACATCAATAGGAGCCTACTAACACATTTTATACAACAACTAACCATTACAATCCATTTTGAACCATCAAAATGGATCATTTCTTATACATGACTCAAGAACAAGCTTCACACCATAACACTTACAAATTGGAGATGATTACTTGCTGTAGATGATGATTTTAAACAAGAAATCAATAGCCAAACTCGAAATCATTGCTTCCTCCTTGATTTTCTCTTCAAATCTCCAAGCATGTGTGTTTGCTTTCTTATGTACGTACATATGCTTGTGTGTGTATTTGTGTGTGTGTAGTGTGTGTTCCCAGGGGATAAGGGAAACACACAAACCGACCTTGGTTGGTTTAATACCCCGTGTGGGTATTTTGTTCTCCTATTCAACTTCTAAAGCAACTTAGGTTTATCCGTTTTAACTAACAGAGATATTTTCGGAATCATCATTTGAAACCGTTCAACTATTTACCAACATTTCCTATTTATGAAACATTTCTAACTTTAGCCACATAACCACGTGTACCAACAAATAACAACAATTAATCAACAAAACAACTTAAACAACTTGTTTAACGTCAATGTACAACTACACAAACACGAGTTACAACTATTTACAACTAGGCCCTAAATTAGGGTGTTACAAATCTACCCCCCTTAAGAAGATTCCGTCCTCGGAATCTGATAGTCTACAAACAAGTGAGGGTATCTATCTCGCATGTCGTCTTCGGTCTCCCAGGTCATATTCGAACCTAGGTTATGCTTCCACTTGACCAAAACCAGCTTTATATACCTATAAGGTATATTTACAATAAGCACCCTCAACTATTGTTGAACTCCTATTCTATTACAATAATACAGTTCTAACAGTGCTGCAAAACTTGCTGAATCAATCAAGACTTCCACTGACAATATTAATTTTGATTCAGTTTCACATTGTAGTAGCCAATCTGATTCTTATTTCTCTATTGCAGGTACTGAATATTCAGATAATGATTTCACCAATGCATCTACTGCTGCGAAGCATCCTAAGATCACAGAATCTGTCGGATCTTCCTATAAAGTGAAATCACCTTCAACCGCAACGACTCACTTTCCTAAACAAAACACTAAATTTAAACAAGATGTTTTTAATCCTAAACAGAGTACTTGTTCTACAAGTAATTCTAATTCTGCTTGTTCTGTAATTATAGATAATACTTTGTCTAAACAAGCGTGGATCTTGAAGAAAAATCTAGATGACGTGGTTGCAAAGGTGTCATCATTATTTAGTCCATCCACTTCAAAGCCGACGAAATCATCTTGGATTGAAAAGAAGAAACCTTTTGAATCTGCACCAAGTACATCAGAATCCAAAGTAAAGAAGGTTATAAATGATGATTTCTCGTCAAATACAACAACGAGGATTCCAAAGAAAGAGAATAGAGCTAATAAGCCAAATCCTATCAATCACAACAACAGACGCCGATCTTTCTCAAAACCAAGATCGACAGGGGAATTTGTGCTTAAGACATATGTCATGTATCCTTTTCTGGTTTACTTAGCAAAGCACTTAATCCGTCTTTCAAAAGAGAAGATCTGTAAGACGTCAATAATCAAACAAGAGTTTGTTGGGAAGAATGGAATTCCTCAGTGGCATTCAGGACCATTGAATCGAAAGGTCCATAAACCTGTTATTGCAACAAATACACAAAAATGGATGCCCAAACCTGTGACTAACAAATCTGGACCCAAACAAGAATGTGTACCAATTTTTGTTAATCCGTTTTGTAGGTAAACAAAGAGAGACACTGTTGGAGCACAATGAAGATCATTCAGTCTGCAGTGAAGATCATTGTGTTCAATGTGCTGATTTGGTTTTAAATCTCATATCTTTCACAGATAATGGAGTTTCCCTGCAATTCAATTCCAAATTCATTCTGTTCAGCATTAGCCCGAGTCAAATGACCTGAGAAGCTTATTTTGTGCAATTTTATCATTGTTGATTGTAGGGGGAGCAAAATTTTATTTTCTTCACCTAATTGATTTCAAATGATTTTAATGCATCAATTTAGGGGGAGTTTGTTTTTACTGCTTTATATCTTTGAAAAAGCCAAAAACATTCAAATATTGAAAAGCCAAAAACATTATAAAATTTCAAAATACAAAAAGATTTGCTACTTTTCATTTGCTGTTATCTCTTTAAGAAGGTATTCATTCTTTGCTATATTCTCATACATTTCTTGATTCACTCTTGTTGATCTTTCGTAAGATCGTTCTTCGTTTCAGCGCTTCCATCTCATTATCTCATTGATATCCTTCCTTTTGTGCTAAATGTCTCATTTTTCCATGAACCGTTCATTCATGATAGATATTATTCAAGTGATCAAAATGGCACCATGAGTGAGGGAGTGTAGGCATTTATACTCCTATGGTCTATCCAGAACCGGAAGGACCTGCCCCAGGAGCTCACCATAATCTAGAAAGAGATAGTAAGGGTTACTTACTAGGTCAACTAGGTGAGCAGAATCAGTTATCACGGGATACTGATTGGTGTGCAGAGGTAAAAATAAACCGAGAGGGGTGGAACAGGAGATGGGGGTGCATCTGATCAACAAAATATCTTGAGCTTACTGTAAAATCATTTTGTGACATTCTTAGTCCCTATTCCCTAATTGTTCATATTCTGATTGTTCAAATTCCCTGATTGTTTAAATCATCCTTGACAATCCTTCTCAACATCGAATTTCTTGAATATCATTTTTGTTGTAAATCACATGATTTCTCATCTCAGTTACGAAAGTGATAACAAGTGTCCATATGTATCCAACAAACAGAGATACATACATAAATTTGGAAAGTGAGTTCGAGGGAGAAGTTGAAAAATATTTAGAGAGCTGTGGGTGAGACAGGATCAAAAGAAAAGAAAGATCCTTACCAAATAGTATACATCTGGGTAGCCACATCTGCTACTGGATCTCATTCGTTGAGATTTGGTATTGAAATAGACATCATGGACCCAGTGATGCAATGCACTAACCCCACCCAGTTACTCAATTATCTCTTAAAAGATAATTGTTTCAACTTCACACGGAGAATTAGCACATTTCTATTGACATCTCACTTGGAGATTGTTGATATTGAAACAAGGAGGACAACTACTCCCATCCCCGACTTCTTTCATGCACTTATCGAGTCTAGAGCTTATTTGAATATAAATTTTATTTCTTAGGACACATGTTGGATTTATAATGCATATCTAGTTTTCGTAACTACCGGAACATCTTGGAGTGATATCTTTTGTGATATTCACGATGATTAGATGGAAATCCTACCAGAATCAACGTTATGCCAGTTTTGAAAGTAGGTCACACAGTTTCTAACTGTTGTGTTAACGAGAATCTATGTGATCTCGGTGTTTTCTACGAGAACTTTGAGACGGTGCCCTAAAGACTGTGTCTGATTCTTTAATTGTCATATCATTGTAGTGACACCATCATTCAACTGAATTTCCTGATGAGGGTTCAAAGCTTCAAGTGTTCAACATATTCAGGCCAAAATCAAGCCGAATACAGAATTCATGTACATGATGTTCATGAAGAATCCTGATCATCATGAGGGGGAGAAAATTTTAATTCTATATCAGTTGATTTTGAGTTTATCGACCAAGAAGTGATTCATGTGTTGAGGGGGGGGGGGGGACAAAGAGAACTAAAATAAAAGATCATACATGTCAAGTCAAGGGGGAGCAAAGAAAAGAACAAAAGAGAAAGAATTCAAGTTCAGAACAGTAAAAGTGTTTAAATGAAAATGCAAGAAGTTCTAAAGAATTAAACAAGATCTAGAGCTACATTCAAGGGGGAGAGAACAAATATTCTTCCTAAATCGTTCTGTTTAAATGCTCAAGATCGCGTTTGCTGAAAACCACCTCAAGCTAAACCATTCATACAACCAAAGGTTGCATAACCTTAGGTTACTGGTGCAAATTCGAAAATCAGATGAAAAAGGATGTTACTGTGTGCTTTCAAGATTCAAGTTCTCATCAAGATTTTAAAGTGAAGACTATTCTTAAAAATTGAAGAGTCCATTTTGCAAGATGAGAAGACATTCTGAAGACATCCGATCAAAGACTGGAGATTCAAAAAGAAATCGTTCAAGTCTTGTCTCCTAAAGCTTAAAGAATGCAGCAAGAAATCTGCATATTCATAAGAGAAGATTGTTAGAGCTCGTATGATGCTGAAAAGACAAACATCTTCTATTTTCTATACAAAGGGGGATATTGTTAGGTTTTAAATATTGTATAGAATATAGAAGATATATTCTAGTTAAAGTTTGTATTAAATATACAAACTTAGGGACAATATTGTAAATACCCTTAGGGGTATATATACTAATGACTAATTGTCATTAGTAAGGTCTTTGGCATAATCCAATTATTAAGTGTGTGCTTTTATGGTGTTTATCATTCTCTCTCTACATTCAAGATTATGTTTCATAGATCTTCATGAGATTTGTTGATACCTGAATCACTTGGGACAAACACAATAATTATGTGTTTTTCAAAGATAAAAACATAGGACTATTAGTAACAACTAACAACAATCAACAATCAACATCTAACTACTAAAATACAAGTCCGAAAAGTTCAAATAACGAAAGCAACAACCAACAAGTAATTTATTCAAGTCGTGGAAAAGATGATTAGTTGATGATAACAAAGGATTACAAAACTAAATTTTGAAAATAAACTTCCATCACAAGCTTCAGCAGCAACAACAGGATTCCATAGTTCCATATTTTTAACTGAAACAATGAAGATAAAGTTTAGATTAGACCATAACAAAAAAAGAAAGCAGCAACATTATTACAAATAAAAAAAGCATCAGGTCACTTGTGTAAGTTTTCTGAAAGCCACAACTTCAAGTTTTCAATTAAGAGAGCAACAACTTGAATGAAAATAAATTCCAAATAAATCAAAACAGGATGGATCAAGTTGCGTCAAGTGTCAACCTACTAAACACCTTATACTATCAAAATAACAACTTAAGGTTCTACAATAAATAGAACTAGCAGAGGTCGTAAGCATTTAACACTTTTGAACACATAACAGGTTGGATCAAGTTCTGTCAATCCACTAACTTTCTAGTCCTTTTCTTCAAACTAAAAACAAATGATGGTTTATCAAATAAACAAATTCCCAATATCTATTTTATAGTTTTTATTAAAATATAAGCGACAAGTTGATAGCGATTAGGCATTATGCAGCATGCATTGAATTTTGCTATCAAGTAAAAGGTCAAATTTTGAGATAAAAGACTTCACTAACATGATACAATTGAGCTGAATTATTCCATTCTACACGGTTAGAAGAACAGCAACAGCCTTCCATTTTTACCGGCTTGTAAATTTTATCCAATTGAAGCTATTGACATAATCTCATTGTGTTCTGTTCTCAAGCAAAGGAAAAAATATGGATCATAATTAGAAGTTGACCGTCCCATTAAAAGGATGGTCGAATACATACTTGTAGGAAAGAAGAATAACCACATCTAAGATATCAAGACGAAAGAATGCAATTACGGCGAAAAAAATTCAGAAGAGGTAAAAAGATATTAAACTTTTATTTTTGTATCAAGAGTAGTGGTGGAAAAACGGGCGGGGTGAGGCGGATTAGATGGCATGTCCAAACGGGTTCGGGTCAAAACGGGCTAACCCTATATAAAGAGCTAGTGTTTAATCTTTTACCAAAACACAAGATATAAACTGTTAGAACTGTATTATTGTAATAGAATGAGAGTTCAACAATAGTTGAGGGTGCTTATTGTAAATATACCTTATAGGTATATAACCCTTGTGATACACAAGGAAATGTAAGGATTGCCACACTTAGAAGAAATAAACTATGTGTGTTCTAAGGTGAAAACGAGATTATCTCTCAAACTTATTATAGTTATCTTAGCAATCCTTCAATCTACCGCTTGTTTATCTTTAACAAGTAGTATCAGAGCAAAAGGAGTGAAGATCTATCGGGTGTTATCATCAACAAATCGAGATTTGAATATCAAAGGGGCTGAACATAAACCTCTCGGTTACGGTTACATCGAAGAACAATCGATTTCTTCACTAACGAGGTGTGTTCCAAGTTGTTTTTGAGGTGTAGATTATCGATTCTCTGATGTACAAGACAAACAAGGTATAATCTCAACACCATTTCACGGTTTTATCGAGTTCTTCAAGACATTTAAATGTTCAATCGAGTTTTCTTGAAGATACATTTACTATTGAAGTGAGCAAAAACAACCTGCCACCTTTTGATTTCGGGTTTATACGGTTTTGGGGGTTAGTGTGTTCGGATTTAATCATTTTAATGGAGATTTGAAGCTTTCAGAAATTTTCTCAAGAACAAGCAAGAACATCATTTTTGTAGGTTTCAATCTCTTAAAATTAAAAACAACAAAATTTTGGTTTTTGTGTGTGAAATCAAGTGCTAGTATGGGTGTTGGTGTTTGAGTGTGGAACTTGTACAAGTCAAGATCAAATCAGGTACAGGTAGGCAGATTTGACATGTTTTGTGTCAAGTGCGATAGCTATCAGCCGAACTTTTATGTTCCTGTGCGATAAGTAAGAAATTCACCAAGTGCTGCCTAATCGCACGGATCCAATCGCATGGATCCAATCGCATCCAATTCTATCGCACATCCAATCGCACATCCAATCGCAATGGATCAATCGCATGCGATTCGATCGCACATCCAATCGCACAGATCCAATCACACGGATCCAATCGCATGCGATCCTATCGATTGTGCGATCCGAATCACACTATCGACCGTGTTCTTATTTTGTTCTATCTTTTTTGATCTATCGAACAGGTTTCTCAGAGTTGTAAGTTCCACTAAAAATTTCAAACACATCCGAAATGTATTTTCTGATATAGCGATATTCTTCATTTTCAAAAATTTTCAAGCTGACCTGGCAGCTCGACCCCAGCCAGGGGCTCTGCCCCTTGGACCCCGCTATCAGGGGCGCTGCCACCGAACCCCCGTCGCCGTTCTGACTGATTTATCTTGCCACCATGATTCTTAAGTCAAATGTTTGGATTTTTTGACCCAGTCAGGAGTTCTCAAAGTTTCAGTTATCATTATGATGTTTCTAGATTTGGGTTAGCTTTGGGTCATTACTACCATGTACTTAATTCCTAATGCCCTATGTCTAGTCATCATGCCCTTTCCTAACTGATTTTTTGTTCTTCTTTCTTAGTGTCACCAATATCTTGTCTCAAAACCAGATTTTGGGCATCCATTCCTTGTTTCTTTAGAATCTTGGTAGTCTTTTATCAGTCAGTTCTGAATTCTCATTTGTCATTCTTATCTTTCAAAATTCGTGTATCGTTACTTGGTTGTCTTAACCAACATCCGTTTCCTTCATGTTTTCGAAGAGTTTGATAGATTTTTGTGTGCTTTCGAATAAGGATGTATCCGATTCCCTGTTCACGATATGTTTTCAAAGTCACCTTTTCTATAGATGTATAGGTTGAATTCCCTTGAATAATAGTTCAAGCTCCCTGTGCTCGTTAATGCTCATATCATTTTATAGAATCCTTATCTGTCCCAAGTTCGTTTGCATCCACTTGTCTTTCGTTCTCTTTGTCACTTGTTGTGATCCGTACTCTTGTGCGAGACTTCTCAGATTTTTGATTTGGTTGATTTATTTACTTCTGATCTACATTCACTCCTCAATGATCCATTTTGGCTCACAAGTGGTAGAAGTTAATAGACTGATACTTCACAACTGAACATTTTTCATGATGACCAGTAAAGACTTTGGACATCATGAGGGGGAGACATAAAGATTTATTCAGTTGGTTACTGCACGAGACATATTGTACGAGGTATTCAGTCTAGGGGGAGAAGTACTTAGATGAAAGTAAAAAATTTATTCTCGCCCCAATTTTATCTTCAAGGATCCAAAGCAACATTGTAGGGGGAGGGTTTCCCCGTTCGTGATTCTACGGGGAGTAAGCAACATATTCTCTCCTGTTGATGAATCCTTATATGCTTCCGCTGATGCTACCAATGCTCAAGGATCCTGATGCTGAAAACCTCTATATGCTAAATTGATTATATAACCGAAGGCGATCAATGCCTTAGGTTACTGGAGCGCTACAAGACAATAAGCACAAGACTCTCAAGATGCTGAAGAGATCTAGACTCCTGTTCATTTTATTCTACAACTCCTATTCCATTCCAAAGGGGGAGATTGTTAGAACGGTATTATCGTAATAGAATAGGAGTTCAACAATAGTTGAGGGTGCTTATTGTAAATATACCTTATAGGTATATAACCCTTGTGATACACAAGGAAATGTAAGGATTGCCACACTTACAAGAAATAAACTATGTGTGTTCTAAGGTGAAAACGAGATTCTCTCTCAACCTTATCATAGTTATCTTAGCAATCCTTCAATCTACCGCTTGTTTATCATTAACATAAACACACTTCATGATATGGTTATCAGCTTTTTGTATGCTTATTTGGCAAGTGGTATAAGAAAAAAAGCATATAGAAAGAGAGAAAGACACAACCACCCTTTTTCATCCATTAAAAATCCATATTCCAGGCACTAAGTTTCATCATAAGTCCATGCCAATAGTACCAAACATAAAGAACACTATTCCTACTTGTAATCCATCTCTAATGTAAATTCTAGTTAGTATAACCCACAACGATAAAATCATCACAAAACTATTAAACAGAACATATGTTGAGTATGTAACATAAAGAAAATAAAACATTATCGAGGTGGAATTGAATCAGATGAAACAACATACCTGGTGAAATGAATTGAAAGCAGTACAGATGTTGAATTGCTGAGAATGTGGAAAATAGCCTGCATGATGCAAATATATTATTAGATCAAATCTCTATAAGCTGCCTTACGACCAAAACCCCTAAATCAACCGCCATTTGTTCCCCTGGAACCATTTAGTTCATGGCTTAAATTTATACAGCGAGACATGATAACATAAATGAAATCGATTCATCCTCACAACTGAAGAAGTCAAATCAAAAGGCGAATACGGATATTCAACGCATTAATTATAGTTCGGATATGAAAAATTATAGATCAAATCTCTGTAAGCAAACTTACAACCAAAAAGGCGAATGCGAAGGTCCTCCCGCTGCATAGTACACTGGCTGCAAAAGGCTTGTATCATTGAGCAACACCAAGATTGAAACAGAGAGGTTACAATTAAGGCACCATAATGCTGACACAGAATTTGAAACCGGTACCTATATAAGTTGTTATTATCGAGCAACTCATAGAGCTTAATTATAAACAATTTAAAAACTTTGGTTGGTTTAATTTTGAACTTACGTTACAACCACTTACATCAGGGTCCTTAAAAAAATTTAATCCATAAACTTTTTGAGATGCTAAATTTGATACATATTATCCATATACTTTATTATAAACAATTGTTAATTCGTGACAAACCTGTAGCAATCATTTTGTTAATAGATCAATGCAAACAATTGGTTCGTTAAAATAAAAAAGACCGGTTTTCGCTGTTAAAAAAATAATTAAATAGACTGGATTCCGAGTGTAAATTTGGAATTTTGTTTGTTATTTGAACATGAAGTTATAACTTAGACCTCACCGTCTTTCTCCACTAATGATATGAAACGTGTTGACCCCCCTCCAACATTGTTGCTCGTGGTACCCTCTGGTTGTCATCGGAAAAACCGCAACATGTTCATGGAGTTCCAATACAAGGAGATTGCTGCAAAGTGTCTATTGATGATTTGATAAGGGGAGCATGTTTTTTACCTATTGAAACACAGAAACACAAAACAGTTGGGGATGCACATGGAAGTTTTGTTGCTTGGCCAAAACACCTTATAAAATGTGACACATAAGTATAAACTTTAAATATATATCTTTTGAGAGTTGTTTCTGTGTTTGATCTTTAAAACTCTAACAAACTATTGTTAAGTTATAAGGCAAATTAGAAATATGTTTAGTATTAGTTTGGAACAATTTATGGTTTGTTTTATGTTGTAGCGGGTTATAAGTTATTTTAGTTATTAGTGATCAAAGTGGTCAATAGTTATGTTGGTTTGAATAACAATTATTATGTATGGTTCTGATGGCCCAGAACCAATTAAGTCTTAGGTGTATATATATGTCTGTACATAAGCAAACCGTGGGTGGTATACTATGGATTTTTCATGTCAAAAAAGTTAAAGTTACTACACAAATATTATTAAGATTCTATTGATATCTGTTCGTGTTCATCTCTGATTTTTAACAACTACAACTTTTGGTGTTACAGGTACCAGCTACAAATTCAACCAAAACAACTGAACTTGAAACCTCTAAAAAGCGCAAAAAGAATTTTACAACACTAGAAGCAATCAAGAACAACAGGAGAAAGAACACTAGAAGCTGGCAAGAAGTGCATAATCGGTAGATTTAGTTCAGTTAGAATGTATATGTTTACTGTTTAACCTCACACTTTTGAGAATATTGCGTGACCATAAAACGCTTTCAGTTACGATTTAAGTATTTCTATGCGACTAAAAACTAAACAATGGTTACATTGATTTCAATGAATGTGACTAAAGGGTGAACAATGACGACACTTATCATTAAATGATAACAACTGATACGGTTATCATAAATGCGTGTGACTATAAGTTAGAGATAGTCACACTTTAGAAAACATTATGTGACCATAAATAAATTTTAACTATATTTAAAGTATTTTTGTGTGACTAAAACTGAATAACATTGCGGATGATGTATATTGTGTGTCAAAATCTTACTACTCGTCATGTATTCAAACCTTTATATGACTATAGGTTATAGATAGTCACACTTTTGAAAATATTGTGTGACCATAAAACGGTTTCAGCTACGTTTTAAGTATTTCTGTGTGCTAAAATCTAAACAATGGTCACATTGATTTCAATTAATATAACTAAAGGGTGAACAATAATCACACTTATCATGTATTTGGTGTGACTAAATGATAACAATAAATACGGTTAACTTAAATTTGTGTGACTATATGTTATAGATAGTAACACTTTTGAAAACATTGCGTGACCATAAAAGGGTTTCATCTACGTTTTAAGTATTTCTGTGTGACTAAAAGCAAAACGATGGGTACATTGATTTCAATAAATGTGACTAAAAGGTGAACAATAACCACACTTATAATTTATTGGTGTAACTAAATGATAACAACTATTATGGTTAACATAAATTCGTGTGACTATACGTTATAGATAGTCACACTTTAGGAAATATTATGTGACCATAAAACAACTTCAGCTATATTTAAAGTATTTTTGTGTGACTAAAACTAAATAACATTGCGGATGATGTATATTGTGTGTCTAAATCTTACCATTCGTCATGTATTTAAACCTTCATGTGACTATAGGTTATAGATAGTCACACTTTTGAAAATATTGTGTGACCATAAAACGGTTTCAGCTACGTTTTAATTATTTCTGTGTGCTAAAATCTAAACAATGGTCACATTGATTTCAATTAATATAACTAAAGGGTGAACAATAATCACACTTATCATTTATTTGGTGTGACTACATGATAACAACAATTACAGTTAACATAAATTTATGTGACTATACGTTATAGATAGTCACACTTTTGAAAACATTGTGTAACCAAAAAAGGGTTTCAGCTACGTTTTAAGTATTTTTGTGTCGGTAAAAGCTAAACGATGGTCACATTGATTTCAATAAATGTGTCTAAAGGGTGAACAATAACCACACTTATAATTTATTGGTGTGACTAAATGATAACAACTGTTATGGCTAACATAAATTCGTGTGACTATACTTTATAGATAGTCACGCTTTAGAAAACATTTTGTGACCATAAAACAACTTCAAGTATATTTAAAGTATTTTTGTGTGGCTAAAACTTAATAACATTGCGGATGATGTATATTGTGTGTCAAAATCTTACCATTCGTCATGTATTCAAACTTTCATGTGACTATAGGTTATAGATAGTCACACTTTAGAAAATATTGTGTGACCATTAAACTGTTTCAGCTACGTTTTAATTATTTCTGTGTGCTAAAATCTAAACTATGGTTACATTGATTTCAGTTAATCTAACTAAGGGGTGAACAATAATCACATTTATCATTTATTTGGAGTGACTAAATGATAACAACAATTACAGTTAACATAAATTTATGTGACTATACGTTATAGATAGTCACACTTTTGAAAACATTGTGTAACCATAAAAGGGTTTCAGCTACGTTTTAAGTATTTTAGTGTGACTAAAAGCTAAAGGATGGTCACATTGATTTCAATAAATGTGACTAAAAGGTGAACAATAACCACACTTATAGTTAATTGTTGTGACTAAATGATAACAACTGTTACGGTTAACATAAATTCATGTGACTATACGTTATAGATATTCACACTTTAGAAAACATTATGTGACCATAAAACAACTTCAGCTATATTTAAAGTATTTTTGTGTGGCTAAACCTTAATAACATTGCGGATGATGTATATTGTATGTCAAAATCTTACCATTCGTAATGTATTCAAACCTTCATGTGACTATATGTTATAGATAGTCACACTTTAGAAAATATTATGTGACCATAAAACGGTTTCAGCTACGTTTTAATTATTTCTGTGTGCTAAAAGCTAAACAATGGTCACATTGATTTCTATTAATGTAACTAAATGGTGAACAATAATCACACTTATCATTTATTTGGTGTTACTATATGATAACAACAATTACGGTTAACATAAATTTGTGTGATTATACGTTATAGATAGTCACATTTTTGAAAACATTGCGTGACTATAAATGGGTTTCAGCTACGTTTTAAGTATTTCTGTATGACTACAAGCTAAACGATGGTCACATAGATTTCAATAAATGGGACTAAATGGTGAACAATAACCACACTTATAATTTATTTATGTGACTAAATGATAACAACTGTTATGGTTAACATAAATTCGTGTGACTATACATTAAAGATAGTCACACTTTAAAAAATATTATGTGACAATAAAATAACTTCAGCTATATTTAAAGTATTTTTGTGTGACTAAAACTGAATAACATTGCGGATGATGTGTATTTTGTGTCTAAATCTTACCATTCGTCATGTATTCAAAATTTCATGTGACTATAGGTTATAGATAGTCACACTTTTGAAAATATTGTGTGACCATAAATCAGTTTTAGCAACGTTTTAATTATTTCTGTGTCCTAAAATCTAAACAATGGTCACATTGATTTCAATTAATGTAACTAAAGGGTGAACAAAAATCACACTTATTATTTATTTGGTGTGACTTAATGATAACAACAATTACAGTTAACATAAATTTATGTGACTATACGTCATAGTTAGTCACACTTTTGAAAACATTGTGTAACCATAAGAGGGTTTCAGCTACGTTTTAAGTATTTTTGTGTGAGTAAAAGCTAAACGATGGTCACATTGATTTCAATAAATGTGACTAAAGGGTGAACAATAACCACACTTATAATTTATTGGTGTGACTAAATGATAACAACTGTTACGGTTAACATAAATTCGTGTGACTATACTTTATAGATAGTCACGCTTTAGAAAACATTATGTGACCGTAAAACAACTTCAACTATATTTAAAATATTTTTGTGTGGCTAAAACTTAATAAAATTACGGATGATGTATATTGTGTGTCAAAATCTTACTATTCGTCATGTATTCAAACCTTCATGTGACTATAGGTTATAGATTGTCAAAATTTAGAAAATATTATGTGACCATAAAACGGTTTCAGCTACCTTTTAATTATATCTGTGTGAAAAATCTAAACAATGGTCACATTGATTTCAGTTAATGTAACTAAGGGGTGAACAATAATCACACTTATCATTTATTTGGTGTAACTAAATGATAACAACAATTACAGTTAACATAAATTTATGTGACTATACGTTATAGATATTCACACTTTTGAAAATATTGTGTAACCATAAAAGGGTTTCAGCTACGTTTTAAGTATTTTTGTGTAATAAAAGCTAAAGGATGGTCACATTGATTTCAATAAATGTGACTAAAGGGTGAACAATAACCACACTTATAATTTATTGGCATGACTATATGATAACAACTATTACGGTTAACATAAATTCATGTGACTATACCTTATAGATAGTCACACTTTAGAAAACATTATGTGACCATAAAACAACTTCAGCTATATTTAAAGTATTTTTGTGTGGCTAAAACTTAATAACATTGCGGATGGTGTATATTGTGTGTTAAAATCTTACCATTCGTCATGTATTTAAACCTTCATGTGACTATAGGTTATAGATAGTCACACTTTAGAAAATATTGTGTGACCATAAAACGGTTTCAGCTACGTTTTAATTGTTTCTGTGTGCTAAAATCTAAACAATGGTCACATTGATTTCAATTAATGTAACTAAAGGGTGAAGAATAATCACACGTATCATGTATTTGGTGTGACTACATGATAACAACAATTACGGTTAACATAAATTTGTGT
The DNA here is from genome assembly GCA_947179395.2 of Pulicaria dysenterica. Classification (NCBI taxonomy): domain Eukaryota; kingdom Viridiplantae; phylum Streptophyta; class Magnoliopsida; order Asterales; family Asteraceae; genus Pulicaria; species Pulicaria dysenterica. Next base: position 46,481,232 of record OX359288.1, on the reverse strand, counting down.
GACTATACTGATAGAAATATTAAAGTGAGGGGTGTACTATGTAATTACTCAAAGTTGGGGAAATGCTATATAAAGGCATTTCCCCCCACATTCTAATGTTAAGCTTTGCATATTACTCACTTGTGTTCTCAATACTCTCTCTCGGCTCTCTCTCTAGAAACCGAATACACACACTAACACATACTACAAGATTAACATCTTGCATTGCTTCATCCGTATACAATACGGGACCATGAATTGGTATCAGAGCCAAACTTGTTTTTGGCTCGTGATTGTTCGAATACATCAAAGGAAATTTCGAAAAGTTCAAGCTCATAGTGAAGAAAAGGCATTCGGGTCTAACAAGGTGTACATCAACAAGTTTTTCAAGAAAGATACAAGAACAAGCATTTACGGAAGATCAAACACGTTCAAGGTATAAAAGCTCTACTGTTTTCATTATCTTCACGGGCCTTGGTCGAAGTTTTCTACTGTTTTAGAAAGACTCTCTTGACAAAACTTCAAAACCGAGTGTTATACTTGAAGGAAAAGTTTTAAAAGTTCATTAATTGCTTGATTCTATGGCATTAATTTTTCTGGAAAACTTGCATTTATGGTGTTCTTGAGATATAAATGCAGACTTGAAGAAGAAGAAGACTGTTTTTATTAAATATTTAATTATTTATTCTTCAAAATTCGAATTTTAGTCAAGGAAACTTGAGTACTACCCATCCAATCAAGGCACAAGTGGGTAGTCACCTTAAGAGGTAAGGCTATCAGATTTGACAAGGACACATCAGAGTCTATCAGCTGGTCCCCTGGTCAATGCGATTGACTCTTGGGGCGGCTTATAGAATATTGTCAAAAGCTTGAACACCTAAGTGTTAATCAAATAGCTATAAGCCGGGTTCAGGGAATCGCATGTGATTGGACTGTGCGGCTTATAGAAGCAGTTGATAAGATAGCCTGAATACCTTGTGAATCGCATTTGTTTGAATCGCATACGATTAACACCTACACCTATCAGCCGTTACTATTGGAATCGCATTTGATTGGATCACGATTATTCATTCATCATATTGGCAATCGCATGCGATTGACAAGACTAACAGTTTATTTTCTAAGTGTTTGATGAAACAAGATTGATTTGCATTCGATTAACCATCAATACTAAGTTCTTACTCTGCTTGTTTTCAAGGACCTAATCGCATTCGATTGACCCGTATTCGCACTCGATAAGACAATTTCCAATCAGTGACTCCTTATACTTGGACAAGTGATTGACTCGTTTGGACTTGACTTAAAGAACTCTAGAATATTTGAACTTAATCAAACAATCTAATTCATAATTGAATTTAATCTAAATCGGATCTAATTCAAAGGTGAATTAAATTACCTTAAGTCTATCTAGCTCAAAGTTGAATTTAATCTTCTTAAAGATCTAATTCAAAATTGAAATTTAATAGACTTAGTTCTTTAATCAATTTTCAAGTCACTCTTGAATAGTCACACCTTTAAGTGAAGCTTTTGAACAATCAAACTATCTTGCAAGTGAACGATCATTTCTTTCAAAAATCACTAATCATGTCAAGTACAAATTAGATGATGTCCATTGGTACAGAAAGCGGGAAGGTATCTTCTAACTATAACTATAATATGGGTTTTAAACATGAACACATACAAACCATATTAATCCGAATGAAAGAGTTAGAAAATCAGATAATTGAGTTAACCACTAGAAATCAAGTTAGATGTTTCACACAACAAGGATAAAGAGGCACAAACAATAATTAAGCAGTTAGATAACGACTTAACTAGCCTTAAGATCCAATTAGCTGCTAAAGAATCTGAATTCTTAGAGTTAACTAATAGAACAAATACCACCATATTAGATCTTAAAGCAGAATGTGCATGTGCTGAAAGGATTCTGAAATTCTTAAAAATGAACTTAGGAATGAATTAAGTACTCTTTACTCCAGAATCTATGAACTTGAATATCTTCTATCCAAACACGATCAAAGTGACAAGATCATCTCTCAATACAAAGAAAAGGAACGTCTGTTCTCTAGATGGAAATTCGATGGGCTGGGCTTCAAACACCCAAATGCATTGAGCAAGGTTACGTCCAAACAATTGTACAATGCTGATCTGTTTGGCGAAGGCCTTACCCAACGGATGGTTTTTATTGGTCAAGAAGAGGAGCGTATTGAAGAAGACTTCAAACGAACTCTTAATCTCCAAACTGCAATTCCATTTGACTACTCGGATCTTAATGACTCATACCTCACCTGTCTCACATCATCATCTGATACTGATGTTTCATCTTCTGTCTACACTGATGACGAACTATACTCTCCTGTTTCACCAAAGCCCACTGTTGAATACATTCCCCACAAGGAATTACAGCAAAGGTTTCAAACCTTACAGGAGTTTTGCTTCACTCATCTAGTTCAAGGTGACCTTACCAAAGCCTTCCAATCAGAAACCACATCTGAACCCTCTCCACTAGTTCAAGAAAATGTCATCCTCCACAAGCGTCTCCAAACAGTATTCAATCTTGATGGCAAGATCATTGACGACTTGTGCAAAGAAAATTTTGAATTGCTTGAACGAATCAAAGAGGTCGAAACTACACTGGAACCACCCACTCCATTTTCCTTCTCACCACATGGAACCATATTGGATGAACGAATTGAAGGTTCCAAACATGTGTCTACATCTTCTCAAGATGTCAAAACTGAGATAAAATCTGTTAATAAGTTATCCATGGTAAATTTAAAACTTAATCAGATTTTCAAACCAAAACAGACATCCACTTCCACTTCTAATCACATTTCTCGTAAGAACATTGACATTCCTGAATCCTCCAAAGCAGCTGCTAGTCGACCACGACTCAATTCTAACGTTTTACATTCTGCTGCAGATGTGAAGAAGATCGGGAGTGTGGAGCGTAAAATAAACATAAACTGGAAGAGAGTAATTCCTAGATCCACTAGGAAATGTTCAAATTTGAAACTTGTCTGTGAAAATATTTTGATGTTTGATTCTGTCTGTAATCATTCGTGTTCGCAAGACAAAATTGCTTCTACCATATTTTGTATGAGTGATGGTTGTACTCATGGACACTGTGAAATTAAATGATGTTATGATCAATTGTGTAAATCTTTAGGCATTAAACCTTGTGAGGATTGGACTGATTTTTATGCTAACCAAGTCTGTGTCCCGTTTTTAAATTCAAAAGGACACATCATTCATCAATGGATCACCACTCGTCAATCACATGCACTCAAACGCTTAAACAAATCCAAATGATTACTCACAATCAAAGAATTGGAAGTCTACAGAAGGCAGGGCTATGAAGCATTTAAAAGGGCTTGGATTGCACAGGAAAAACACTTGCACTCTCAAAATCATTCTCGCAATTCCCCTTCCAAAATCTCCAAATCTTCTAAACCCAAGCCATCATCCACTCAACGAGTAGCAAATCCTACTAATAGAAGTGTTCCAGTTCAGCGAAAGCAAGTTAAGGCATCGAAGCCACAGAGAATTCTTAAGAATTCCTCGCAAACGTGGATTCGCAAACATAACGCTTCCGCAACTCTACCGAATCCAAAACCTCCGATTCCATCAACTGTCAAACCAACAGTGGTAAAGAAACTTTCTTCTCAGCCAATTTCTTCCAAATCTATTCCTTCACGACAACAGATTAAATCCACGTGGGTACTCAAGAATAGATCAGTAGAAGTTTCACCACCACAAGAAGACAACATCACTACTTAATCACTTCTAGGGACTAACAATCAAGGACCCATTCATATATGGGGACCTAAACATGATTTATTCTCTTTTTGCAGGTGCCTCACTTGTGGTACCTTGACTCCGGCTGTACCAAACATATGACCTGCAACAAAAGTCTTCTCAAGAATTATGTTCCTAAGTACTCCGGGAATGTACGTTTTGGGAACGACAATGTTGCACCAATAATGGGGTATGGAGACATCGAGAAGAAGCACATCAAGATCAAGAAAGTCTCCTATGTTAAAGGATTGGGTCATAATCTATTTAGCATCGGACAGTTTTGTGACAAAGATCTGGTAGTCGTATTCAAGAAAAACAAATGTTCTGTGATCATAGAAACTGGTGATGAACTACTTGCAGGCTCTATGAAATTTAACCTGTATTCCATAGATTTGGATTCAATGGACGACGACCTTTACCTTCCATTGCTAGCTAGCTTTAATTAACTCAATCGATTAATTTTTTTTCTTAATTTCTTAACGCAATGTGTGCGAGAGAGGGAGGGAGAGATGAAAGGTTAGCAGATAGTAATGATGGGAGAGATGTCATTCTTTCTTGGACTCTAGGTGAAACAGTTGAGTCATGGAAGTTTCATTTGCCAGTCCAAGTATATCAAGGATCTTCTCACAAAGTACGATATGCTCAACTGTAATCCTATCTCCACACCCATGGCTGCCAAAGCACAACTATCAGCAGATCCAGATGGCTCTCTAGTGGATCTCAAAACTTACCGTAGGATGATTGGATCTTTACTGTACCTAACTGCAAGTCGTCCAAATATCATGTTACCTACCTGTCTCTGTGCCAGATATCAGGCGAATCCAAAGGAGTCACATCTGTTAGCTGTTAAGCAAATTTTCAGATATCTCAAAGGGTCTATGGATCGTGGTCTGTGGTATCCCAAGGATTTAAATCTGGATCTTCATGCTTACTCCGATGCTGACTATGCCGGATGCAAGATTGATAGGAAAATCACCTCTGGTAGTGCACACTTTCTGGGAGATCGGGTAGTCTACTGGGAATCAAAGAAGAAAAACTATGTATCCACTTCTACAGCAGAAGCTGAGTATGTTGCTGCTGCAATGTGCTGTTCACAAAGTCTATGGATACGTACACAACTATCAGATTTTGGTCTCAGGTATGACAAAATTCCACTTTTATGTGACTCTCAGTCTGCCATCGCCATCTCCTACAATCCGGTACACCACTCTAAAACTAAGCATATTGATATCCGTTATCACTTCATAAAAGATAACGTTGAGAAAGGATTAATTGAGCTCCAGTATGTTCCTACTGAAAATCAGCTCGCTGACTTGTTTACCAAACCATTAGACAAAAGTCGCTTCACTGAGTTGGTATCCAAGTTAGGCATGCTCAACTTGAAAATATAACATACTGTTGCTCCATTTTTCCCTTCTTTCCTTTGTTTAGTGTAGGTGTTACACTGATTGTTCTTTGTGCAACTTCATGATGCAACACTCAAGGGGGAGTACCTTTCTGGTGCTACATATGTATCATATGTGTAGGGGGAGAAAAATCATACACATACTGCTCATGTGTAGGGGGAGAAGTATACAACTGCACACATCCCCTAAAATTTGAAAATTTCTCATTTCTCATAAAAAGATGCAAGAGTCTAGGGGGAGTGTGTCAAAATAAACAACTCAGATCAAAGTATTTTGGAATATAAAAAAATTTTTAAACTTAAATTTCCAGATACTTTGAATTTTCAGAAAATCTCTAAGTGTTGAGATTTGTTCACAATCAATCGCTTGGAATCACTTACAAACCCAACACAATGATAATTTTCAAAGTCTGGGTTCAATTGCATGGGATTCGATCGCATTTGATAGGCTATCGCATGAGATTACAACTCTTGTTACCCATCCTTTAATCGCATGCGATAGACTAACAGACACTAAGAATTAATCGCATGTCTTAACTGAACTACAATCGCATGCGATTGAAATAAGAAAAGGTGAATCGCATGCGATTCAAATGGCTTGATAAAATCTGGACAAATATGATCAATCGCATGCGATTGGGTTAAGAAAGAATTAATCGCATGCGATTCGCATTAGTTGATAGAATCGGACCAACACTTATGCCGAATCGCATGCGATTAACACACCAAAGTGTGAATCGCATGCGATTGATCACTTCTATCAGCCGGGTGCTTTTTACCACGTGAATGTTTCTATCAGCCGCGTTTTTAAATGCTTTTGGTCCAATCAGCGAGTGACACGTGTCCTGTCTCAATTTATAACCGTCCCATCAGTTACCAAACTTCCCTTACACGATTCAAAAATTCGAAAAATATTGAGAGTGTTCTCTCGATTTCTTGGTTACTTTAGCATACTAATCCTCTCGTTACTCTGCCAAAATTTGCAATTTTAGTGTCAAAATACTCCTAATCACAAAGGTAACAATTTGTACGGTTTACATTTTGAAAATTTTGAGTTAAAAGGGTACTTTTTGGCCGTAGAACACCTTGATGCGAAAGTGAGTTTCGAGACTTCGAAGGGATGTTTGGGACACCAAACAAACTCGTTTGATGAAACAAAGTATGCGATGGGCATTCTTATCACATGGGGAACACTTTGATGTAAAAATATTTCAAAAATCTCGAAAAGTGTTCTTCGTGTTCTTGGGGGTATGAACACACACATACAATTTGGTTTTTGGCTCGAAAAGAGGTGTTAGGATGATTTTTTGACTATGCTTCAGTAATACAAAGTTGATTATTACTATCTAATTGCTATATTGAAAGTGTCAAAACAACTTTTTTATGCTGAAAATCATTCTGTACACAATGAGGGTCCAACACTTAGGGTGTTTGAACATTTTTTCAACCTTGGTCAATGATTGGTCAACATTGGTCAACTTGGTCAACTTTTGCTCACTTATAAAAGTTTGACCAAATATTCAAAGCTGAATGTTGTTTTCTTGCATATCTCTTTATTTTAAATTTAATTGTTTTATCTCTTTGACAGATAAGATGGCACAAGTTGTACGTGACCCAGAGGAGATCATGCCCCGAGCCGAGTTTCTTAACACTGGCTCTCATGAAAACAATCATTATGTCGACCTAACCAAACTTAAAAACCTAGCCTACCCCATTGTCACCGAGATCCTTAAAATTCACCCCCTAAACCATCTTCTCACATATAACCCAGCTACAACAGGCACACATGTCCCCGAGCTATACGTTCAACAATTTTGGAAGACTTGTGATGTTCGTATCAATGAAAGAGGAAGGGAGGTCATTCAAGCTGAGGTTGACGAATTTCAAGTTAACATTCCACTAAATCGCCTCAAAACAATCTTTGAACTGCCCACTGCAGTCAGCAGACCTCCAGCTACAGAATTTGAGGAAATTCCTGATGAGGATGTATGTCTTGCAGCTATAATGGAGATGGGATATGATGGTGAGCTCACCAAGAAAGGTCAATTCAAACGCACCGGCTTGCATCTAAAGTATAATACATTCATGACGGTGCTTCAAAGATGTTTCACTCCAAAGCATTCAGGCTACGAATTCCCAACGGAGTATCAACTCAAAATATTTGTAGCAGCTACAAATCATATGCATGTGGATTATGCCTTCCACCTCTTCCAGGACATCAAAGCTACTATGCTCAGGAAAAACTCACAAAAGCAGAAGGATGCAAACATGCTGCCTTACCACCGCTTTCTACCAATGATCATCCAGCATGTGATGGATCGAAATGCTGAAATTCCTAGGAGGACAGGTTTATCTTCTATTTCTCCTAAACTTTTCTTGCATATAAAATCTGCCATTCCTACCAACCTGTCAATTCCAAGACCTTTCCCTGTATCTCTACTTGACCTTTGTGAACAGAATGAAATTTTTGTGAGCTATAGGGAGAGTGTAGGAATACCTCCCATGGTCGTGCCAGAGCCGTCCAGACCTGCCCAGGGAGGAGTAGCACCCAGTGAGGTTGTAGAGGTTAGGTCTCAGCCATCTACGGGAGATGCTGAGAGGGAAGAGCAGAGAGAAAATGTTGAGAGGGGTGGAGAAGCGGGTGAAGGTGATGAGAGTAGAGAGGGAGGGGATGCATATGATCCCACCACCGTTCAAGCAATCGTTCAATCACTTTCTCAGACCACCCGAACCCAAGCTGTTCTTACTGAACTTGGTCTTGACGTTTCTGGTTCATCCAGTTCTTCTCATGATGAGTCTGCTTCCCATCCAGGAGGTGCCCCTGCCTTTGAACCTGTTATATCTCCCATGGGCACCCCTGAGCACATAATCGAACAACCAGCAGAAAGCACACCCTTATTCATGAAGCTAACTGAACCTCATACTACTTCTCCTGACCAGACACACCCCATTCAACCTGCTCAGGTCACTCCACAACCTAGTGGTCTGGTAATCTCTTTGAAACCTCCTGAAATTCCTACCACTGGCCTGGCTATTATAGCCCCAGAGCATGACATTCCAGTCACTTCTCCAACTCATAGTCTATCTGTTGAAACTGGTTCTGTCACCCCTGACTCTCTCATTCAACCTGATCAATATGTGGGGTATGGTGCTGGTAGCGGTGATGATAAAGGTAGTTTTGTTGTTAGGAGTGTGAGTGATAGAGATGAGGTGAGAAAAGAAAAAGTGAGTGCTGAGGGTTCCCCAAACCCAGAAAGCCGGGAAGCCACATCTGCTATGGGGCCTAGCACTGCTGGGCCTCATATTGAACAAGTCACGGTGATCCCACCCGTGCAAGTTTCTACCCCACCTAGCTACTATGGTATCTCTCAACAGACACCGTCTTTATTGCACAGGGTTATAGCACATTCCCTAGGTCCAACCCATTCGGGTGTCCGACCTATTGAACAAAGAGGACCGTCTCCCTCGTCCTCGACTCCTTTTGATGCACGATTTGACATACCGCATATTTCCGCATATCTTGACCAACACAGAGTAACAATCAATGCACTGAGCTTGTTGGCTCAACAAGTCTCCTCAAATTCCAGAGGTGGTACCTTTTCAGGTGCCATTCAAGGATTGGAAGGAAATCCTGCTGGAGCCAACCTACCTGCTGCTCCAGTAGGTGGTACTGCCTCTGTGGCTGGTACCTAAACCGGAACTCTTCGTGATTCTGGGTTTGTTACACGTGCAGAACTTCAACAACAAATTTAGCAAGCCGTGTCACCAATCCACCAACAACTGCAGACGACAAATCAAAAGTTGGATCGGATAGAATAAGCCTCCCAGTCCCAGCAACAGCAACTCAACAGGATTGAGGCACTCCTTACTGCTAGGCCTCAAGTGGCAGAACCACAACCACAACCTGATCCTGCTTCTATGTCAGTTGATGCTCTAAAGAGTTTGCTGTATGTCAGATTTCTGGAACAACAGCCAGAATCAGCTCATGACCAAGACCTTCTGACTACTCTTCGCAACGAACAGCGTCCATCCGGAATCTCCATGGATGACTTTCAAGAGTTTCATGAAGATGTAAACAACAAGATCGATGGGATCACCAGAGGTTTCTATACTTCCATATCAAAGGTTACTGACCGGCTGACACTACTTGAACAAACTTGTCAGGCTCAGGCTCAGGGAAGCAAGAGGAGGTGGGATGATCAAGATCCTGATGATCAACCCGAGGGGGAGAAAAGAAGAATACTATATATGACTTCTCCCTCTGCGGCTGCAAATGTACCAGTTGTACCTGTTCCCTAACTCACTATATATGACTTCTCCCTCTGCGGCTGCAAATGTACCAGTTGTACCTGTTCCCCAACTCAGTTCATACCTATCTGCAGGTACAAGTTCAGCTGGGTCTGGGAGTCAACAACAACAAAATATGGCCGATGAAGTTTATGAACAACAACAAAAGGAAAATGCTGACAAACAAATTGTACTTTACGTACCTCAGCAACAATCTGAACCGAGGCCAATTGATCTTAAAGAAGGTGAAATACCTTACGAGCAGTCCCATGCCGAGATGTTTGAATGGTCTAGCGACTCAGAGGAAGAAATGAAGGATTTATATGAGTCCATACACACATCACCTGCAAGGCATATGGGAGAAAGCAGTTCTGCTCAACCAGAGGAGGAAACTTAGGATCCTGAAATTCGTGATATGTTCAGAGATATTGATGAATACGTTGGAGTTGCTACAAGTCCAGCTTCACCTAGAATTGTTGACAGGTTTGATGACATCCCTAGTGAAAGGGAGCTTGCACGCAGAAGGAAAGAAAGGTTAGCAATTTCTAGAAGAGAAGCTAGGAGAAAGTCAAAAAAGAAGAAACCAGCCTTTGACGTATCTAGGGTTCTCAGTGGAGTAAACGTTGAAGTTCATGAAAGCTTCCATCCTCCTCGTGGTCAGTTTCAAGAGTCAGCTGCCGATGTACTAGAATGAAATAGACAGAAAGAGGCAGCTGAGAAAGTGAGACAAGAATCTGAATGGCCTTTGCCAAGGAGCTTCATTGTGCCACCTGCTCCTCCAGTGTATCGTAGGGATCCAGGACTTGATGCAGGCAACATGTTCACAAGAAGTGCTGCCCAACAACCTATATGCAAACCGTATTTTGTCAATGCTGCTAATCTTGAAGAAAGAATTCCAGACATATTCAGCAATGAGCTAATACAGGTTATTTCCCCTGAGTTGCGGAACATGGACGACAAACAGAGAACAAGATATGAACACATCCTCTCTCAGTCCATGACAAAACCCGAAGAGATCAAATCAGAGTATCCAATAGTTGAACTTATCAATATCTATACTCAGACAACCTTCAGAATAAAGTATGCCATCTTTCATGTCAGAAGAGAAAACAACATGTCATATTTCCTCAATGAAGCAGACTTAAGGTTTGTAAGTATTGAAGACATCAGCTTTATCTTTGACACCCTCTCTCAGAAAAGAGGAAAGTGGCCTGAAGAAGAGTTTGGAAGGGGTGCTCTGATGAAATATATGAGAAATTTAATGGAATACTTTGAGGAACATGATCTGCAACTCGGAGCTGAAAACAACTATCTGAAAGTCAATCTCTTAAAGCCTAACCAGAGCCATCCATATCTAGAAAAGCTTGAAGAATTGACAGTTATCTATGATGGGCATCCAAACTTTAAAGGTGATCGAGGTGTTGTCTCAAGGAATTCAAAAGGAGAAAAGATATTCATTAGACTTGATGAATTAATGTCATATTCAGACGGCACTTTGAAAATCCTTCATCATAAGATACATCAAAAAGTTGGGGATAACCGGGTAGCCTATACTGATGAAGAACATGCTGAAGCCTATCATGCTATAGAAAGGATGAGAACGACACTGGCAAGTAGAAGGAAAATACGCAAGTCGCAAGTAGCATTCGGGATTCGCAACAAATCAGCCTATGAATAAATTAATGTATTTATTTGTTGTGAATGTTTACACACCTCACTTAGGGGGAGACTGTTAGAAATATTAAAGTGAGGGGTGTAATATGTAATTACTCAAAGTTGGGGAAATTCTATATAAAGGCATTTCCCACCACATTCTAATGTTAAGCTTTGCATATTACTCACTTGTGTTCTTGTGTTCTCAATACTCTCTCTCGGCTCTCTCTCTCTAGAAACCGAATACACACACTAACACATACTACAAGATTAACATCTTGCATTGCTTCATCCGTATACAATACGGGACCATCATATACGTTATAAATAGTCACATTTTTGAAAACATTGCATGACCATAAAAGGATTTCAGCTACATTTTAAGTATTTTTGTGTGACTAAAAGCTAAACGATGGTAACATAGATTTCAATAAATGTGACTAAAGAGTGAATAATAACCACACTTATAATTTATTGGTGTGACTAAATGATAACAACTGTAATGGTTAACATAAATTCGTGTGACTATACGTTATAAATAATCACACTTTAGAAAATATTATGTGACCATAAAACAACTTCAGCTATATTTAAAGTATTTTTGTGTGACTAAAACTGAATAACATTGCGGATGATGTATATTGTGTGTCTAAATCTTACCATTCGTCATGTATTCAAACTCTCATGTGACTTTAGGTTATAGATAGTCACAATTTTGAAAATATTGTGTGACCATAAAACGGTTTCAGCTACGTTTTAATTATTTCTGTATGCTAAAATCTACTTAATGGTCACATTGATTTTAATTAATGTAACTAATGGGTGAACAATAATCACACTTATCATTTATTTGGTGTGACTAAATGATAACAACAATTACAATTAACATAAATTTATGTGACTATACGTTATAGATAGTCACACTTTTGAAAACAATGTGTAACAATAAAAGGGTTTCAACTACGTTTTAAGTATTTTTGTATGAGTAAAAGCTAAACGATGGTCACAATGATTTCAATAAATGTGACTATAGTGTGAAGAATAACCACACTTATAATTTATTGGTGTGACTAAATGATAACAACTGTTACGGTTTACATAAATTCGTGTGACTATACGTTATAGATAGTCACGCTTTAGAAAACATTATGTTACCATAAAAGAACTTCAACTATATTTAAAAGTATTTTTGTGTGGCTAAAACTTAATAACATTGCGGATGATGTATATTGTGTGTCAAAATCTTACCATTCGTCATGTATTCAAACCTTCATGTGACTATAGGTTATAGAAAGTCACACTTTAGAAAATATTGTGTGATCATAAAACGGTTTCAGCTACGTTTTAATAAATTCTGTGTGCTAAAATCTAAACAATGGTCACATTGATTTCAATTAATGTATCTAAAGGGTGAACAATAATCACACTTATCATTTATTTGGTGTGACTACATGATAACAACAATTACGGTTAACATAAATTTGTGTGACTATACGTCATAGATAGTCACATTTTTTAAAACATTGTGTGAGCATAAAAGGGTTTTAGCTACGTTTTAAGTATTTCTGTGTGACTAAAAGCTAAGCGATGGTCACATAGATTTCAATAAATGTGACTAAAAGGTAAACAATAATCACACTTATAATTTATTGGTGTGACTAAATGACAACAACTGTTATGGTTAACATAAATTCGTGTCACTATACGTTATAGATAGTCAAACTTTAGAAAATATTATGTGACAATAAAACAAATCCAGCTATATTTTAAGTATTTTTGTGTGACTAAAACTGAATAACATTGTAGATGATGTATATTGTGTGTCTAAATCTTACCATTCGTCATGGATTCAAAATTTAATGTAACTATAGGTTATAGATAGTAACACTTTTGAAAATATTGTGTGACCATAAAACAGTTTCAGCTACGTTTTAATTATTTCTGTGTGCTAAACTCTTAACAATGGTCACATTGATTTCAATTAATGTAACTAAAGTGTGAACAATAATCACACTTATCATTTATTTGGTGTGACTACATGATAACAACAATTACGGTTAACATAAATTTGTGTGACTATACGTCATAGATAGTCACATTTTTGAAAACATTGCGTGAGCATAAAAAGGTTTCAGCTACGTTTTAAGTATTTCTGTGTGACTAAAAGCTAAATGATGGTCACATAGATTTCAATAAATGTGACTAAAGGAAGAACAATAACCACACTTATAATTTATTGGTGTGACTAAATGACAACAACTGTTATGGTTAACATAAATTCGTGTGACTATACGTTATAGATAGTCACACTTTAGAAAATATTATGTGACAATAAAACAATTTCAGCTATATTTGAAGTATTTTTGTATGACTAAAACTGAATAACATTGTGGGTGATGTATATTGTGTGTGTAAATCTTACCATTCGTCATGTATTCAAAATTTCATGTGACTATAGGTTATAGATAGCCACACTTTTGAAAATATTGTGTAACCATAAAACAGTTTCAGCAACGTTTTAATTATTTCTGTGTGCTAAAATCTAAACAATGGTCACCTTGATTTCAATTAATGTAACTAAAGGGTGAACAATAATCACACTTATCATTTATTTGGTGTGACTAAATGATAACAACAATTACAGTTAACATAAATTTATGTAACTATACGTCATAGATAGTCACACTTTTGAAAACATTGTGTATCCATAAAAGGGTTAAAGGTACGTTTTAAGTATTTGTGTGTGAGTAAAAGCTAAACGATGGTCATATTGATTTCAATAAATGAGACTAAAGGGTGAACAATAACCACACTTATAATTTATTGGTGTGACTAAATGATAACAACTGTTACGGTTAACATAAATTCGTGTGACTATACGTTTTTGATAGTCATGCTTTACAAAACATTACGTGACCATAAACAACTTCAGCTATATTTAAAGTATTTTTGTGTGGCTAAAACTTAAATAACATTGCGGATGATGTATATTGTGTGTCAAAATCTTACCATTCGTCATGTATTCAAACCTTCATGTGACTATAGGTTATAGATAGTCACAATTTAGAAAATATTATGTGACCATAAAACGGTTTCAGCTACTATTTAATTATATCTGTGTGATAAAATCTAAACAATGATCACATTGATTTCAGTTAATGTAACTAAGGGGTGAACAATAATCACACTTCTCATTTATTTGGTGTGACTAAATGATAACAACAATTACAGTTAACATAAATTTATGGGACTATACGTTATAGATAGTCACACTTTTGAAAATATTGTGTAACCATAAAAGGGATTCAGCTACGTTTTAAGTATTTTTGAGTGACTAAAAACTAAAGGATGGTCACATTGATTTCAATAAATGTGACTAAAGGGTGAAAAATAACCATACTTATAATTTATTGGTGTGACTAAATGATAACAATTGTTAGGGTTTACATAAATTCATGTGAGACCTTATAGATAGTCACACTTTAGAAAACATTATGTGACCATAAAATAACTTCAGCTATATTTAAAGTATTTTTGTGTGGCTAAAACTTAATAACATTGCGGATGATGTATATTGTGTGTCAAAAACTTACCATTCGTCATGTATTTAAACCTTCATGTGACTATAGGTTATAGATAGTCACAATTTAGAAAATATTGTGTGACCATAAAACGGTTTCATCTACATTTTAATTGTTTCTGTGTGCTAAAATCTAAACAATGGTCACATTGATTTCAATTAATGTAACTAAAGGGTGAACAATAATCACACTTATCATTTATTTGGTGTGACTACATGATAACAACAATTACGGTTAACATAAATTTGTGTGACTATACGTTAAAAATAGTCACATTTTTGAAAACATTGCATGACCATAAAAGGGTTTCAGCTACGTTTTAAGTATTTTTGTATGACTAAAAGCTAAACGATGGTAACATAGATTTCAATAAATGTGACTAAAGGGTGAACAATAACCACACTTGTAATTTATTGGTGTGACTAAATGATAACAACTGTTATGGTTAACATAAATTCGTGTGACTATACGTTATAGATAATCAAATTTTAGAAAATATTATGTGACCATAAAACAACTTCAGCTATATTTAAAGTATTTTTGTGTGACTAAAACTGAATAACATTGCGGATGATGTATATTGTGTGTCTAAATCTTACCATTCGTCATGTATTCAAACTTTCATGTGACTTTAGGTTATAGATAGTCACACTTTTGAAAATATTGTGTGTCCATAAAACGATTTCAGCTACGTTTTTATTATTTCTGTATGCTAAAATCTACTTAATTGTCACATTGATTTCAATTAATTTAACTAATGGGTGAACAATAATCACACTTATCATTTATTTGGTGTGACTAAATGATAAAAACAATTACAGTTGACATAAATTTATGTGACTATACGTTATAGATAGTCACACTTTTGAAAACAATGTGTAACCATAAAAGGGTTACAGCTACGTTTTATGTATTTTTGTGTGAGTAAAAGCTATACGATGGTCACAATGATTTCAATAAATGTGACTATAGTGTGAAAAATAACCACACTTATAATTTATTGGTGTGACTAAATGATAACAACTATTACGGTTTACATAAATTCGTGTGACTCTACGTTATAGATAGTCACTCTTTAGAAAACATTATGTGACCATAAAAGAACTTCAACTATATTTAAAGTATTTTTGTGAGGCTAAAACTTAATAACATTGCGGATGATGTATATTGCGTGTCAAAATCTTACCATTCGTCATGTATTCAAACTTTCATGCGACTATAGGTTATAGATAGTCACACTTTCGAAAATATTGTGTGACCATATATCGGTTTCAGCTACATTTTAATTATTTATGTGTGCTAAAATATAAACAATGGTCACATTGATTTCAGTTAATGTAACAAAGGGGTGAACAATAATCACACTTATCATTTAATTGGTGTGACTAAATGATAACAACAATTAAGGTTAACATAAGTTTGTATGACTATACGTTATAGATACTCACACTTTTGAAAGCATTGTATAACCATAAAAGGGTTTCGGCTACGTTTTAAGTATTTTTCTATGACGAAAAGCTAAATGATGGTCACATTGATTTCAATAAATGTGACTAAAGGGTGAACAATAACCACACTTATAATTTATTGGTGTGACTAAATGATAACAATGGGTATGGTAAACATAAGATCGTGTGACCATACGTTATTGATAGTCAAACTTTAGAAAATATTATGTGACCATAAATCAACTTCATCTATATTGAAAGTATTTTTGTGTGACTAAAACTGAGAAACATTGCGGATGATGTATATTGTGTGTCTAAATCTTTCCATTCGTCATGTATTCAAACCTTCATGTGACTATAGGTTATAGATAGTCTCACTTTTGAAAATATTGTGAGACCATAAAACGGTTTCAGCTACGTTTTAATTATTTCTGTGTGCTAAAATCTAAACAATGGTCATATTTATTTCAATTAATGTAACTAAAAGGTGAACAATAATCACACTTATTATTTATTTGGCGTGACTAAATGATAACAACAATTACAGTTAACATAAATTTATGTGACTATACGTTATAGATAGTCACACTTTTAAAAACATTATGTAACCGTAAATGGGTTTTAGCTACGTTGTGAGTATTTTTGTGTGACTAAAAGGTAAACGATGGTCACATTGATTTCAATAAATGTGACTAAAGGGTGAACAATAACCACAATTATAATTTATTGGTGAGACTAAATGATAACAACTGTTACGGTTAACATAACTTCGTGTGACTATACGTTATAGATAGTCACGCTTTAGAAAAATTATGTGACCATAAAACAAATTAAGCTATATTCAAAGTAATTTTGTGTGCCTAAAACTTAATAACATTGCGGATGATGTATATTGTGTGTCAAAATCTTACCATTCGTCAGATATGCAAACCTTCATGTGACTATAGGTTATAGATAGTCACACTTTTGAAAATATTGTGTGACCATAAAACGGTTTCAGCTACGTTTTAATAATTTCTGTGTTCTAAAATCTAAACAATGGTCACATTGATTTCAATTAATGTAACTAAAGGGTGAACAATAATCACACTTATCATTTATTTGGTATGAGTAAATGATAACAATAATTACGGTTAACATAAATTTGTTTGACTATACGTTATAGATAGTCACATTTTTGAAAACATTGCGTGACCATAAAAGGGTTTCAGCTACGTTTTAAGTATTTCTGTGTGACTAAAAGCTAAACGATGGTTACATTGATTTCAATAAATGTGACTAAAGGGTGAACAATAACCACCCTTATAATTTATTGGTATGACTAAATGATAACAACTGTTATGGTTAACATAAATTCATTTGACTATACGTTATAGATAGTCACACATTAGAAAATATTATGTGACCATAAAACAACTTCAGCTATATTTAAAATATTTTTTTTACTAAAACGGAATAACATTGCGGATGATGTATATTGGGTGTCTAAATATTACCATTCGTCATGTATTCAAACCTTCATGTGACTATAGGTTATAGATAGTCACACTTTTGAAAATATTGTGTGACCATAAAACGGTTTCAGCTATGTTTTAATTATTTCTGTGTGCTAAAATCTAAACAGTGGTCACATTGATTTCAATTAATGTAACTAAAGGGTGAACAATAATCATACTTATCATTTATTTGGTGTGCCTAAATGATAACAACAATTACAGTTAACATAAATTTATGTGACTATACGTTATAGATAGTCAAACTTTTGAAAACATTGTCTAACCATAAAAGGGTTTCTGCTACGTTTTAAGTATTTTTGTGTGAGTAAAAGCTAAACGATGGTCACATTGATTTCAATTAATGTGACTAAAGGGTGAATAATAACCACACTTATAATTT
The DNA here is from genome assembly GCA_947179395.2 of Pulicaria dysenterica. Lineage (NCBI taxonomy): Eukaryota > Viridiplantae > Streptophyta > Magnoliopsida > Asterales > Asteraceae > Pulicaria > Pulicaria dysenterica. The sequence continues at coordinate 46,463,185 of OX359288.1, read as the reverse complement.
ATTGGTGTGACTAAATGATAACAACTGTTACGGTTAACATAAATTCGTGTGACTATACGTTATAGATAGTCATGCTTTACAAAACATTACGTGACCATAAACAACTTCAGCTATATTTAAAGTATTTTTGTGTGGCTAAAACTTAAATAACATTGCGGATGATGTATATTGTGTGTCAAAATCTTACCATTCATCATGTATTCAAACCTTTATGTGACTATAGGTTATAGTCACACTTTAGAAAATATTGTGTGACCATAAAACGGTTTTTAGCTACGTTTTAATTATTTCTGTTCGCTAAAATCTAAACAACAGTCACATTCATTTCAATTAATGTAACTAAAGGCTGAACAATAATCACACTTATCATTTATTTGGTGTGACTACATGATAACAACAATTACGGTTAACATATATTTATGTGACTATACGTTATAGATAGTCACACTTTTTAAAACATTGTGTAACCATAAAAGGGTTTCAGCTACGTTTTTAGTATTTTTGTGTGAGCAAAAGATAAACGATGGTCACATTGATTTCAATAAATGTGACTAAAGGGTGAAAAATAACCACACTTATAATTTATTGGTGTGAGTAAATGATAACAACTGTTACGGTTAACATAAATTTGTGTGACTATACGTTATAGATAGTCACACTTTAGAAAACATTATGTAACCATAAAACAACTTTAGCTATATTTAAAATATTTTTGTGTGGCTAAAACTTAGTAACATTGCGGATGATGTATTTTGTGTGGCAAAATCTTAGCATTCGTCATGTATTCAAACCTTCATGTGACTATAGGTCATAGATAATCACACTTTAGAAAATATTGTGTGACCATAAAACGGTTTCAGCTACATTTTAATAATTTCTGTGTTCTAAAATCTAAACAATGGTCACATTGATTTCAATTAATGTAACTAAAGGGTGAACAATAATCACACTTATCATTTATTTGGTATGAGTAAATGATAACAATAATTACGGTTAACATAAATTTGTTTGACTATACGTTATAGATAGTCACATTTCTGAAAACATTGCGTGACCATAAAAGGGTTTCAGCTACGTTTTAAGTATTTCTGTGTGACTAAAAGCTAAACGATGGTCACATTGATTTCAATAAATTTGACTAAAGGGTGATCAATAACCACCCTTATAATTTATTGGTGTGACTAAATGATAACAACTGTTATGGTTAACATAAATTCATGTGACTATACGTTATAGCTAGTCACACATTAGAAAATATTATGTGACCATAAAACAACTTCAGCTATATTTAAAGTATTTTTGTGACTAAAATGGAATAACATTGCGGATGATGTATATCGTGTGTCTAAATCTTTCCATTCGTCATGTATTCAAACCTTCATGTGACTATAGGTTATAGATAGTCACACTTTTGAAAATATTGTGTGACCATAAATCGGTTTCAGCTACGTTTTAATTAAAGGGTGAACAATAATCACACTTATCATTTATTTGGTGTGACTAAATGATAACAACAATTACAGTTAACATAAATTTATGTGACTATACGTTATAGATAGTCACACTGTTGAAAACATTGTGTAACATTAAAAGGGTTTCAGCTACGTTTTAAGTATTTTTGTGTGACTAAAAGCTAAACGATTGTCACATTGATTTCAATAAATGTGACTAAAGGGTGAACAATAACCACACTTATAATTTATTGATGTGACTAAAAGATAACATGGTTAACATATATTCATGTGACTATACGTTATAGATAGTCACACTTTAGAAAACATTATCTTACAATAAAACAACTTCATCTATATTTAAAGTATTTTTGTGTGACTAAAACTGAGTAAAATAGCGGATGATATATATTGTGTCTAAATATTACTATTCGTAAAGTATTCAAACCTTCATGTGACTATAGGTTATAGATAGTCACACTTTAGAAAATATTGTGTGACCATAAAACGGTTTTTAGCTACGTTTTAATTATTTCTGTGTGCTAAAATCTAAACAATGGTCACATTGATTTCAATTAATGTAACTAAAGGGTGAACAATAATCACACTTATCATTTATTTGGTGTGACTACATTATAACAACAATTACGTTTAACATAAATTTGTGTGACTATACGTTATAGATAGTCACATTTTTTAAAATATTGTGTAAGCATAAAAGGGTTTCAGCTACGTTTTAAGTATTTCTGTGTGACTAATAGCTAAACGATGGTCACATTGATTTCAATAAATGTGACTAAAGGATGAACAATAACCACACTTATAATTTATTGGTTTGACTAAATTTTAACAACTGTTACGGTTAACATAAATTCATGTGACTATACGTTATAGATAGTCACTCTTTAGAAAACATTATGTGACCATAAAACAACTTCAGCTATATTTAAAGTATATTTGTGTGGCTAAAACTAAATAACATTGCGGATGATGTATATTGTGTGTCAAAATCTTAGCATTCGTCATGTATTCAAACCTTCATGTGACTATAGGTTATAGATAGTCACACTTTAGAAAATATTGTATGACCATAAAACGGTTTCAGCTACGTTTAAATTATTTCTGTGTGCTAAAATCTAAACAATGGTCACATTAATTTCATTTAATGTAACTAAAGGGTGAACAATAATCACACTTATCACATATTTGGTGTGACTAAATGATAACAACAATTACAGTTAACATAAATATATGTGACTATACGTATTAGATAGTCACACTTTTGAAAACATTGTGTAACAATAAAAGGATTTCCGCTACGTTTTAAATTTTTTTGTGTGACTAAAAGCTAAACGATGGTCACATTGATTTCAATAAATGTGACTAAAGGGTTAACAATAACCACACTTGTAATTTATTGGTGTCACTAAATGATAACAACTGTTACGGTTAACATAAATTCGTGTGACTATACGTTATAAATAGTCATGCTTTAGAAAACATTATGTGACCATAAAACAACTTCAGCTATATTTAAGATATTTTTGTGTGGCTAAAACTTAATAACATTGCGGATGATGTATATTGTATGTCAAAATCTTACCATTCGTCATGTATTTACACCTTCATGTGACTATAGGTTATAAATAGTCACACTTTTGAAAATATTATGTGACCATAAAACGGTTTCAGCTACGTTTTAATTATTTCTGTGTGCTAAAATCTATACAATGGTCACATTGATTTCAATTAAAGTAACTAAAGGGTGAACAATAATCACACTTATCATTTATTTGGTGTGACTAAATGATAACAGCAATTACGGTCAACATAAATTTGTTTGACAATACGTTATAGATAGTCACATTTTTGAAAACATTGCGTGACCATAAAAGGGTTTCAGATACGTTTTAAGTATTTCTGCGTGACTAAAAGCTAAATGATGGTCACATGGATTTCAATAAATGTGACTAAAGGGTGAACAATGACCACACTTACTATTTATTGGTGTGACTAAATGATAACAACTGTCATTGTTAACATAAATTCGTGTGACTATACATTATAGATAGTCACACTTTAGAAAATATTATGTGACCGTAAAACAATTTCATCTATATTTGAAGTATTTTTGTGTGACTAAAACTGAGTAACATTGTGGATGATGTATATTGTGTGTCAAAATCTTACCATTCGTCATGTATTCAAACTTTCATATGACTATATGTCATAGATAGTCACACTTTGAAAAATATTGTATGACCATAAAACGGTTTCAGCTACGTTTTAGTTATTTCTGTGTGCTAAAATCTAAACAATGGTCGCATTGATTTCAGTTAATGTAACCAAGGGGTGAACAATAATCACACTTATCATTTATTTGGTGTGAATAAATGATAACAACAATTAAGGTTAACATAAGTTTGTGTGACTATACGATATAGATACTCACACTTTTGAAAGCATTGTGTAACCATAAAAGGGTTACGGCTACGTTTTAAGTATTTTTCTGTGACGAAAAGCTAAACGATGGTCACATTGATTTCAATAAATGTGACTAAAGGGTGAACAATAAAAAGACTTAAAATTTATTAGTGTGACTAAATGACAACAACTGTTACGGTTATCATAAATTCGTATGACTATACGTTATAGGTAGTCACGCTTTAGAAAACATTATGTGACCATAAAACAACTTCAGCTATATTTAAAGTATTTTTGTGTGGCTAAAACTTAATAACATTGCGGATGATGTATATTGTGTGTCAAAATCTTACCATTCGTCATGTATTTAAACCATCATGTGACTATAGGTTATAGATAGTCACACTTTTGAAAATATTGTGCGACCATAAAACGTTTTCAGCTATGTTTTAATTATTTCTGTGTGCTAAAATCTAAACAATGGCCACATTGATTTCAATTAATGTAACTAAAGGGTGAACAATAATCACACTTATCATTTATTTGGTGTAACTAATTGATAATAACATTTACGGTTAACATAAATTTGTTTGACTATACGTTATAGATAGTCACATTTTTGAAAACATTGCGTGACCATAAAAGGGTTTCAGCTACGTTTTAAGTATTTGTGTGTGACTAAAAGCTAAACGATGGTCACATTGATTTCAATAAATGTGACTAAAGGGTGAACAATGACCACACTTATAATTTATTAGTGTGACTTAATGATAACAACTGTTATGGTTTACATAAATTCGTGTGACTATACATTATAGATAGTCATGCTTTAGAAAACATTATGTGATCATAAAACAACTTCAGCTATATTTAAAGTATTTTTGTGTGACTAAAACTGAGTAACATTGTGGATGATGTATATTGTGTGTCAAAATCTTACCATTCGTCATGTGTTAAAACCTTCATGTGACTATATGTTATAGATAGTCACACTTTGAAAAATATTGTATGACCATAAAACGGTTTCAGCTACGTTTTAGTTATTTCTGTGTGCTAAAATCTAAACAATGGTCGCATAAATTTCAGTTAATGTAACCAAGGGGTGGAAAATAATCACACTTATCATTTATTTGGTGTGACTAAATGATAACATCAATTAAGGTTAACATAAGTTTTTGTGACTATACGATATAGATACTCAAACTTTTGAAAGCAATGTGTAACCATAAAAGGGTTTAGCTACGTTTTAAGTATTTCTCTATGACGAAAAGCTAAACGATGCTCACATTGATTTCAATAAATATGACTAAAGGGTGAACAATAACCAAACTTATAATTTATTGGTGTGACTAAATGATAACAACTGTTATGGTTAACATAAATTCGTGTGACTATACGTTATAGATAGTCACACTTTAGAATATATTATGTGACCATAAAACAACTTCATCTATATTTTTGTGTGACTAAAACTGAGTATCATTGCGGATGATATATATTGTGTATCTAAATCTTACCATTCGTCATGTATTCAAACCGTCATCTGACTATAGGTTATAGATAGTCACACTTTCGAATATAATGCGTGACCATAAAACGGTTTCAGCTACGTTTTAATCATTTCTGTGTGCTAAAATCTAAACAATGGCCACATTGATTTCTATTAATGTAAATAAAGGGTGAACAATAATCACACTTATCATTTATTTGGTGTGACTAAATGATGACAACAATTACAGTTAACATAAATTTATGTGACTATACGTTATAGATAGTCACACTTTTCAAAACATTGTGTAATAATAGAAGGGTTTCCGCTACGTTTTAAGTTTTTTTGTGTGACTAAAAGCTAAACGATGGTCACATTGATTTCATTAAATGTGACTAAAGGCTTAACAATAACCACACTTATAATTTATTGGTGTGACTAAATGATAACAATTGTTACGGTTAACATAAATTAATGTGACTATACATTATAGATAGTCACACTTTAGAAATTATTATGTGACCATAAAACAACTTCAGCTATATTTATAGTATTTTTGTGTGGCTAAAACTTAATAACATTGCGGAGGATGTATATTGTTTGTCAAAATCTTACCATTCGTCATGTATTCAAACCTTCATGTGACTATAGTTTATAGATAGTCACACTTTAGAAAATATTGTGTGACCATAAAACGGTTTCAGCTACGTTTTAATTATTTCTATGTACTAAAATCTAAACAATGGTCACATTGATTTCAATTAATGTAACTAAAGGGTGAACAATAATCACACTTATCATTTATTTGGTGTGACTATGTGATAACAACAAATACAATTAACATAAATTTATATGACTATACGTTATAGATAGTCACACTTTTGAAAACATTGTGTAACCATAAAAGGGTTTCTGCTACGTTTTAAGTATTTTTGTGTTACTAAAAGCTAAACGATGGTCACATTGATTTCAATAAATGTGACTAAAGGGTGAATAATAACCACACTTATAATTTATTGGTGTGACTAAATGATAATAACTATTACGGTTACCATAAATTCGTGTGACTATACGTTATAGATAGTTACACTTTAGAAAATATTATGTAACCACGAAACAACTTCATCTATATTTAAAGTATTTTTGTGTGACTAAAACTGAGTAACATTGCGGATGATATATATTGTGTGTCAAAATATTACCATTCGTCATGTATTCAAACCTTCATGTGACTATAGGTTATAGATAGTCACACTTTCGAAAATATTGTGTGAGTATAAAACGGTTTCAGCTACGTTTTAATCATTTCTGTGTGCTAAAATCTAAACAATGGTCACATTGATTTCAATTAATGTAAATAAAGGGTGAACAATAATTACACTTATTATTTATTTGGTGTGATTAAATGATAACAACAATTACAGTTAACATAAATTTATGTGACTATACGTTATAGAAAGTCACACTTCTGAAAACATTGTGTAATAATAAAAGGGTTTCCGCTACGTTTTAAGTTTTTTTGTGTGACTAAAAGCTAAACGATGGTCACATATTTCAATAAATGTGACTAAAGGGTTAACAATAACCACACTTATAATTTATTGGTGTGACTAAATGATAACATCTGTTACGATTAACATAAATTCATGTGATTATACGTTATAGATAGTCACACTTTAGAAAACATTATGTGACCATAAAACAACTTCAGCTATATTTATAGTATTTTTGTGTGGCTAAAACTTAATAACATTGCGGATGATGTATATTATATGTCAAAATCTTACCATTCGTCATGTATTCAAACCTTTATGTGACTATAGGTTATAGATAGTCACACTTTATAAAATATTGTGTGACCATAAAACGGTTTCAGCTACGTTTTAATTATTTCTGTGTGCTAAAATCTAAACAATGATCACATTGATTTCAATTAATGTAACTAAAGGGTGAACAATAATAACACTTATCATTTATTTGGTGTGACTAAATGATAACAACAATTACAGTTAACAAAAATTTATATGACTATACGTTATAGATAGTCTGTAACGCCGGGGTTTCACAAGCTTAATTAATAAAATATAATTAAGACACCAACTGTTTAACCAAAAGATATCGTTTAACAAACACAGCGGAAGTATTTAACTAACTAATTATACAAATTGTAGTATAAATTTTAACAAAATGCCCAACGGTGTTACCGAATATCGGCCGACCATTAATCAACATCAGAGTAAACAAAAGCGAGAGTAAGAAGTGTTCCCCATAACTACCAATAAAATAACCATAACATGGCACTCTTCCTCACGATCAACTATATACCTGCATAAGGGTGGGTTACATGGAGGGGTTAGCTATAAATAGCTAGTGAGTAACGATTAAACATAAGTATCGTAACAAAGATGTTATAGCATGCAGAAGATATCACAGAACAACAAACAAGTCTATCCAAATAGCTAGCGATGTTCTGGTGCCCAGGAGGAGTCACGTCTTGCAGGGTTGTAAGCCCGGCTCAATGATCCAAACTGGGGGAAACCGAATACATCTATCATATCGCGCCGGTGGGGGAGCGGGTAGCAGCCCACCATTGCATTAACGAGCGGGGAAGTCAGTGAGAGCCCCTAACGATCGAGGAAATCCGTGAGAGCCCCTAACGATCGGGGAGATCAGTAAATCTGAGAGCCCCTAGTTGAAGTACGGACCATAAAAGGGTTTCAGCTACATTTTAAGTATTTCTGTGTGACTACAAGCTAAACGATGGTCACATTTATTTCAATAAATGTGACTAAAGGGTGAACAATGACCACACTTATAATTTATTGGTGTGACTAAATGATAACAACTGTTATGGTTAACATAAATTCGTGTGACTATACGTTATAGATAGTCACAATTTAGAAAATATTATGTGACCATAAAACAAATTCAACTATATTTAAAGTATTTTTGTGTGACTAAAACTGAATAATATTGCGGATGATGTATATTGTGTGTCTAAATCTTACCATTCGTCATATATTCAAACCTTTATGTGACTATAGGTTATATATAGTCACACTTTTGAAAATATTGTGTGACCATAAAACGGTTTACCTACGTTTTAATTATTTCTGTGTGCTAAAATCTAAACAATGGTCACATTGATTTCTATAATGTAACTAAAGGGTGAACAATAATCACACTTATCATTTATTTGGTGTGACTAAATGATAACAACAATTACAGTTAACATAAATTTATGTGACTATACGTTATAGATAGACACTTTTGAAAACATTGTGTAACCATAAAAGGGTTTCAGCTACGTTTTAAGTATTTTTGTGTGACTAAAAGCTAAACGATGGTCACATTGATTTCAATAAATGAGACTAAAGGGTGAACAATAACCACCTTTATAATTTATTGGTGTGACTAAATGATAACAACTGTTACGGTTAACATAAATTCATGTGACTATACGTTATAGATAGTCACACTTTAGAAAACATTATGTGACCATAAAACAACTTCAGCTATATTTATAGTATTTTTTTGTGGCTAAAACTTAAAAACATTACGGATGATGTATATTGTATGTCAAAATCTTACCATTTGTCATGTATTCAAACCTTCATGTGACTATAGGTTATAGATAGTCACACATTAGAAAATATTGTGTGACCATAAAACGGTTTCAGCTACGTTCTAATTATTTCGGTGTGCTAAAATCTAAACAATTGTCACATTGATTTCAATTAATGTAACAAAAGGGTGAACAATAATCACAATTATCATTTATTTGGTGTGACTAAAAGATAAAAACAATTACGGTTAACATAATTTTGTTTGACTATACGTTATAGATAGTCACATTTTTGAAAACATTGCGTGACCATAAAAGGGTTTCAGCTACGTTTTAAGTATTTCTGTGTGACTACAAGCTAAACAATGGTCACATTTATTTCAACAAATGTGACTAAAGGGTGAACAATGACCACACTTATAATTTATTAGTGTGACTAAATGATAACAACTGTTATGGTTAACATAAATTCGTGTGACTATACGTTATAGATAGTCACACTTTAGAAAATATTATGTGAACATAAAACAAATTCAGCTATATTTAAAGTATTTTTGTGTGACTAAAACTGAATAATATTGCGGATGATGTATCGTGTGTGTCTAAATCGTACCATTCGTCATGTATTCAAACCTTCATGTGACTATAGGTTATAGATAGTCACACTTTTGAAAATATTGTGTGACCATAAAACTGTTTAGCTACGTTTTAATTATTTCTATGTGCTAAAATCTAAACAATAGTCACATTGATTTCTATAATGTAACTAAAGGGTGAACAATAATCACACTTATCATTTATTTGGTGTGACTAAATCATAACAACAATTACAGTTAACATAAATTTATGTGATTATACGTTATAGATAGACACACTTTTGAAAACATTGTGTAACCATATAAGGGTTTCAGCTACGTTTTAAGTATTTTTGTGTGACTAAAAGCTAAACGATTGTCACATTGATTTCAATAAATGAGGCTAAAGGTGAACAATAACCACACTTATAATTTATTGGTGTGACTAAATGATAACAACTGTTACAGTTAACATAAATTCATGTGACTATAAGTTATATATAGTCACACTTTAGAAAACATTATGTGACGATATAACAAATTCAGCTATATTTATAGTATTTTTTTGTGGCTAAAACTTAATAACATTGCGGATGATGTATATTGTATGTCAAAATCTTACCATTTGTCATGTATTCAAACCTTCATGTGACTATAGGTTATAGATAGTCACACTTTAGAAAATATTGTGTGACCATAAAACGGTTTCAGCTACGTTTTAATTATTTCTGTGTGCTAAAATCTAAACAATGGTCACATTGATTTCAATTAATGTAACTAAAGTGTGAACAATAATCACACTTATCATTTATTTGGTGTGACTAAATGATAACAACAATTATGGTTAAAATAAATTTGTTTGACTATACGTTATAGATAGTCACATTTTTGAAAACATTGCGTGACCATAAAAGGGTTTCAGCAACGTTTTAAGTATTTTTGTGTGACTAAAAGCTAAACGATGGTCACATTGATTTCAATAAATGTGACTAAATAGTGAACAATAACCACACTTATAATTTGTTTGTGTGACTAAGTGATAACAACTGTTACAGTTAACATAAATTCGTGTGACTATACGTTGTAGATAGTCACACTTAAGAAAACATTATGTGACCATAAAACAACTTCAGCTATATTTAAATTGTTTTTGTATGGCTAAAAATTAATAACATTGCAGATGATGTATATTGTGTGTCAAAATCTTACCATTCGTCATGTATTCAAACCTTCTTGTGACTATAGGTTATAGATAGTCAAACTTTAGAAAATATTGTGTGACCATAAAACGGTTTCAGCTACGTTTTAATTATTTCTGTGTGATAAAATCTAAACAATGGTCACATTGATTTCAGTTAATGTAGCTAAAGGTGAACAATAATCACACTTATCATTTATTTGGTGTGACTAAATGATAACAACAATTTCAGTTAACAATAATTTATGTGACTATATGTTAATGATAGTCACACTTTTGAAAACATTGTCTAACCATAAATGGGTTTCAACTACGTTTTAAGTATTTTTGTGTGACTAAAAGCTAAACGATGGTCACATTGATTTCAATAAATGTGACTAAAGGATGAACAATAACCACACTTATTGTGACTAAATGATAACAACTGTTACGGTTAACATAAATTCGTTCGACTATACGTTATAGATAATTACGATTTAGAAAACATTATGTGACCATAAAACAATTTCAGCTATATTTAAAGTATTTTTGTATGACTAAAACTTAATAACATTGCGGATGATGTATATTGTGTGTCAAAATCTTACCATTCGTCATGTATTCAAACCTTTATGTGACTATAGGTTATAGATAGTCACACTTTAGAAAATATTGTGTGACCATAAAACGGTTTCAGCTACATTTTAATTATCTCTGTGTGCTAAAATCTAAACAATGGTCACATTGATTTCAGTTAATGTAACTAAAGGGTGAACGATAATCACACTTATCATTTATCTGGTGTGACTAAATGATAACAACAATTAAGGTTAACATAAGTTTGTGTGACTATACGTTATAGATAGTCACAGTTTTGAAAGCATTGTGTAACCATAAAAGGGTTTCAGCTACGTTTTAAGTATTTTTGTGTGACTAAAAGCTAAACGATGGTCACATTGAGTTCAATGAATGTGACTTAAGGGTGAACAATAACCACACTTATAATTTATTGGTGTGACTAAATGATAACAACTGTTACGGTTAACATAAATTCGTGTGACTATACGTTATAGACAGTCACAATTTAGAAAACATTATGTTACCATAAAATATTTTCAGCTATATTTATAATATTTTGTATGTGAGTAAAACTGAATAATATTGCGGATGATGTATATTGTGTGTCAAAATCTAACAAATCTTCATGTATTGAAACCTTATTGTGATTATAGGTTATATAAACTCACACTTTTGAAAACATAGAATGACCATAAAATGTTTTCAGCTATGTTTTAAATATTCCAGTGTGACTAAAACTAAATAATATTTTCAATAATGTATAATTGTGTGTCAAAAGCTAACAATCTGTGATGTACTTGTACGTTCGTGTGACATAGGTTATGGTAGTAACACATTTGAAAATAATGTGTGGCCATAAAACGGTTCCAGCTACGTTTTAAGTATTTATGTGCGACTAAAAACTTAACAATAGTAACACTCGATTATATTGTTTCTCTATGATGAAAAGATATAAATTAGTCACACTATGAGGAACTTATATGTCTATAAGATAGCAACGGTTATGATAAACAATGTTGTTCTTCGAACTTACAAAAGTGTGACTAAAGGGTATACTATAACCACACTTATAATAGATTTGTGTGACCACAGGTTGAACAACAGTCACTCTAATAACAAAATTATGTGTCTAGAAAATGTTTTTAGTCACACTTTCAGATGAACTATTTGATTTTAACATGAAAAGTCTCTACCCTATAGTCACACTTTTAAGCTACGGTCACATTTTTTCATATGATATGGTCTCTAAATTTTTGTGTGACCGTAACATGCCTAAAATGGCACGAACTTTGGTCACACTTTTGATTGAAAAAAAAAGTGTGACCGTAGGCATACGGTCACACTTTTTTGATGTGACTAAAGGTCATTTTTGTACTAGTGCAAGGTATACTTGGGTGTTTTTTTCTCAAAGCCAAGAGTGAGGCTTCTGAAGAAATCATTTGTTTTACCAAAAAGATGGAAGTTCTTAATGTCAATCTGATGAGGATGCTAAGAAGTGATCATGGAACTGAGTTCAGAAATCAAACTCTTAAAAACTTCTGGGACGAGAAGGGGATTTCTCAAAACTTCTCTGCTCCAAGAACCCCATGGCAAAATGTCGTAGCTGAAGAAACAAAACTTTAATTGAGGCTGCAAGAACATGCTGTGTGAAAATGGGTTAGGTTTCAACTTCTGGGCTAAGGCTGTTAGCTGTGCATGTTTCACTCAAAACAGGTCCCTGATTATCAAAAGGCATAACAAAACACCTTATGAAGTGCTTAAGGGAAGGAAGCCCAACATCAACTTCTTGCACATCTTTGGGTGTCAATGATTTATTCTCAACCAAAGAGATCAGTTGCAAAAGTTTTCTCCAAAGGATTGTTTGTTGGATATTCTATGATCTTCAAAGCTTACAGAATTTACAACATCAGAACAAAGGTTATTGAAAAATCTATCAATGTAAGTTTTAATGAAAATGGCTCTGTTGCTTCATGTTCCACTAATCATGTTTTAGGTGAGGAATTTAATGATCTTATGCAAACTGGAGAAAGCAGTGCAGAACAAGCTGATCCAATCCCACCAACTAATGAAGACAATTAAGATGAACCTGTTCCTATCAACTAATTCCATGCACAACCGACCTCTTCCAACCCATTACTATTACTGAATGATGAGAATCATGATTCAACATCATTGGATTCTAATTCCATCTCAAACATTCCATCTTCAGTAGGGGTATACCCATAGATTGCACAAATGAAGATACTTTAGCTGATCAACATGAAGTCACATCATCCCTTCATAATCAAGGATCTTCAAATCCCTAAGTCTAAACAAATCTCATCTCTCCCATAATCCAAACTACCTTCATAGACCTTAGAGATCATCTTCATGATCTGGTCACAGGAAAAATAGAGGATCCAGTAAAACCAGATCTGAAGCATGCAACTTTTGCTTATACACCGGATTTATCCCTATGATTGAACCAAAGAAAAATGATGAAGCCTTGAATGATCCCCACTAGGTAAATTGTAAGCAAGAGAAGCTAGCAGAGTTCACCAGGAACAATGTATGAACTTTGGTGTAAAGACCAATGGACAAATCTGTCATTGAAACAAAGTGGGTCTTTAGAAACAAAAATGGATTAACAAGGGAAAATCATCAGAAACAAAGCAAGACTAGTAGCACATGGTTACTGTCAAGGAGAAGGAATTAAATTTGATGAAACCTTCACCCCTATTTTAATGCTTGAAGCTATAAGATTATTCTTAGCCTATCCTGCCTTCAAGAACTTTAAGGTGTTTTAGATGGAAGTTAAGAGATCTTTCGTCAATGGTGAATAGAAGGAAGAGGTGTATGTCAAACAACCTCCTGTTTTTGAGGATGCAAGCTTTCCTGACCATGTCTATTTTCTCAACAAGGCACAGTAAGGTTTAAAACAAGCTCCAAGATCCTGGTATGATACCCTCTCTTCTTTGCTAACTGCAGGAGTTCATAGAAAACACAATAGGAAACGAAAGCATGGCAAAAACACATTTTAAAACCACATTTTTGACGAACTCCAACATGGTACAAACTTAATAGAAATACATGCAACCAAAGAAAAACAAAGGTAGAAGAGTTATACCTTTCTCCTAAGCTCCAAGTTACTGAGAAAAGTATGAAAACGGTGATGGATGATCTAGTCTTAAAGAATGATGCCTCCAAGCCCTATGCAAGAACACCACAAGATAATCTCCAAAGTCCTTGTGATAGCAAGAGATACACAACTCACAACACCTTGTAGTAATGTATCAATAAACCCTTGGTTCCAGAAAAGAACATCTAAGTTAGCTTACAAAGCTCTCTAGTTTGTTAGCTCTCTTGTATGTGTATATTTGAAACTATGGCAAAAGGTTCTAATGCAATTTCAAGGAATGTGATATATAGAACTTAAAATGCCACTTCACATACCTCTAGCCGGCAAAAGGGTGATCACCTATTGGACCCTCACAATGGTCCTATAAAAAAAAGTGTCACTTGAAATTTCAGCCTTCACGACTTCTTTACGGGCCCTCACTGGCCGTGAAAACCATGAGTTTCACGAGCCGTTCCGCCCATTTAGAACTCGTGGAGGCTTAGTGCTTCACCACCGGTGGAGAATCCTTCACGGTCGTGAAGTCTAGGTCAAGTTGAATTTGACCATTTTGACCGGCTATTTTTGCCTAGGGTTTATGACATTGGAGCTTGGGGTGGAGCCCAATAGGCTCGCCCTTCATTAGCAGTGATATGGCCTACGTGTGTCAGTGGGAATACTCCAACAAACTCCCACTTGCACATGACACATTGTACCTATCAATATCACAGACAGAGAGCGGCGTCTAGTAAAACATCTCTGCCCCCAAGTCAGAAAGGGGTAATTCATCCCTGACAAGTACCAAATCACAACCATCATGGTATGATATGGTCCTATAGATAAGTGATCAATCGTTCTTTTGTTCCAGATATTCGTGTGAACATGAGACATGGTACTAGGTCATTCTCAGTCGTTCATGATTATATTTCTCGATCAAGATTGGTGGTGACCAAAATATGGAAGTTGCAATCGATCACACATCATTGCACACTTGAGCATGGCCATGCATTTTGGTGTCAGCACCCAATCATCGAGGGGTCTAGGGATATCTGTCTAAACAGAGTAAAAAATTTCTTCGACTACATTGCCCCACCACATTAGCAATACCCTGCCTTACTACTCCCTTTATAACAGCCAGTTACGGACTGCGTTTGAAAGCAATCAAAACAAATTAGACCAATGTCGTGCCGACACATGCATCTCCAGGCTAAGGATAAAATGATATTATCATCCTGATCCACTCATGAGAAGTACCACAAAGTGAATTCAAGTGTGGGTCGTCCAGTCACTTGAAACCATTTTCAAGTACACGCGAAGTATTGCATCCTCGTGTCCCAAACACCATTTAACACATGACCAATCACTTACCTCAGTCTTCATTCAGACTTCCTTCCTAGGAAGAATGGCTGACTGTGGACATTTAGAATGTAAACACATTCCGGGAAGAAATAAAACATGCTAAGTTGGAACACAATAAAGATTTAAAGAAATACTCGCAACAAGCGTATTAGTAAATCTCCATTTAAATAATCGATAAATACAACAAATATAATACTGCTCAATGTTCCAAATTGGGTAAATACATCAAATACAATAACTAGATGTACATATACAAATGCTCAAACCAAATCGCAATAAAATCTAATACCAATAGCATGGGTGTGGCCATCGTGCTTTCCCTACTATAGTGGTTTGGTGAATGGATCCACCACGTTGCTATCAGTGTGTACTATGCTAATGACAATATCTCCACTCTCGACCACGTCCCGGATATAATGATATTTTCGCGGAATATGCCTCGTGTGTCGGTGAGATCTCGGTTCCTTTACTAATGCTACCTCACCCTCGTTGTCACAAAAATCTCAACAGGGTCGGATATGCTAGGAACCACTCCCAGATCTTGGATGAACTTCGTCATCCACACGGCATCCTTCGTAGCTTCACTGGCCGCCATGTACTCAGAATCGGTAGTAGAATCAGCCACAGTATCTTGCTAGGAGCTTCTCCAGGAGATAGCACCACCATTTTACAGGAACACGAACCCCGATTGAGATCGGCAGTCATCCCTGTCGGTTTGGAAGCTCGCATAAGAGTAAACAGTTACTCTAGGCTCCTAATCACCTTCATATACCAAGAACATCTCCATAGTCCTCCGAAGATACTTGAGAATGTTCTTTACAGCCGTCCAATATGCTTCACCAGGGTTTGTTTGATATCTACTCGTCATGCTCGATACACACGAGACTTCAGGCCTATATAACAAGGCGTACATGATCGAGCCTATTGCCGAATCATAAAGAACTCTCCTTATTACTTCCCATTCCTCAGGAGAGTTGGGCATTAAACCTTGCTCAACACCAAACTATGTGACATAGGTATGAACCCCTTCTTGGAGTCCTCCATCCTGAACCATTTCAGAACCTTGTCAATGTACGTACTCTGGCTCAAGCTAATCAACCTGCGGGATCTATCTCTATAGATCTTAATCCCTAGGATGTAAGTTGCATCTACTAGATCCTTCATTGAGACACAATTCCCTAACCATGTTTTTACAACTTACAAAGTTGCGACATCGTTCCATATAAGTAGTATGTCATCAACATACAAAACTAGGAATACAACTACGCTCCCATTAGCCATGATGTATATGCATGGATCATCCTTGCTTTTAGAGAAGCCAAACCCTTTGACTTTCTCATCAAAGCACAGGTTCCAGCTACGAGGCTTGCTTAAGTCCATAAATGGACTTCTTAAGCTTCAGACTTTATCCGGAAACTCAGGATGCACAAAACCTTCAATCTATGTCATATACACCTCCTATGAAAGTGTCTCATTAAGGAACGTGATTTAGACGTCCATTTGCCAAATCCCATAATCATGAAATATGGAAATGGCCATGAGTATCCGAATAGACTTCAACATAGCCACCGGGGAAAAGGTTTACTCGTAGTCAACACCATGAGTTTGAGTGAAACCTCTAGCCACCAGTCGGGCTTTGAAGGTGTCTATCTCACCATCCACGCCAATCTTCTTCCTAAAGACCCATTTGCACCCATGCACCCAGGCATGGGATCAACCAAGTCCCAAACTTGTTTATCCGACATGTATTTCATCTCGGACTCCATTGCCTCTTTCCACTTGGCAGACTCAGGGCCCACCACACCGTCCCGATAGTTAGCAGGTTCATCAGAATCTACCATTATGACGGAGCCCTTAGACATGTGAAAACCATATCACTCTGGCTCATGCCGACTTCTACCAGATCTTCTAAGAGGTAACGGGCCTACATCAGTTTCTCCAGCATCATTATGCTGAGAATCAACCATCTCTGGTTGTGAGCTAGCGCCAACATCAGGTTCCCCATTGGTAGCATCTTGATCCTCTTCAAGATCAACCTTCCCCCACTAGCATTCTTGGATAGCAACTCCCTTTCTAGGAAGACCGCCATTTGAGCAACAAATACCTTGTTCTCCAGAGTTTTGTAAAACAAATATCCCATAGATTTAGCAGGATAACCAATGAAGTAACACCTTTCGGTCCTAGGCTCTAACTTGTTATCTACCTCACGTCTCATTTAGGCAGGACATCCCCAAACCTTGAGATATGAGAGTGATGGAACCTTTCCATGAAACATCTCAAATGGTATCTTCTTAACCTTCATTTATGGCACGAGGTTAAATATTACACCAGCCGTTTCCAATGTATAACCCCAAAACGTAATGGTAAAATCCGTGTTACTCATCATTGCGCGAACCATATCCAACAATGTTCGGTCTTTCTCTTAGCAACACCATTTTTATTGTGGCATCCTAGGAGGGGTCAATTACGAGACAATCTAACAATCTCTCCCATGGTCAAGGTAAAGGGTTTTGTAGGGTATAAAATCAGATAATGATAATACGTAGCGGAATAAAAACTCAAAACCCCCTCCAGTGATCTCATCTAGTTCGTACAAGAAACTATTCAATAGTAGAGGATAAAAGTTATACCTTTTCGCAACATTCTTGAAACATGATTCCAGAAAGCTAAAGGTAGAACACCGCTACTGCACCACCACGAACAGGCTGCTAGACCGCCACAGGATTTCACCCAAAATGATCACACGAGATCGAGTGTGTGTGTGTAGTCGACGCAGGCCGAAACCTCCTAGGGGTGGTCTTCGAAGTCGACGCAGGTAAAGGGGGAAGAGGCAAGGGTTTCCTTGTTGCAATTAATTGTTCTAATGTGATTCCTTAAGGCTTAAAAGGTTATTTTTATGTAAACCTTATTAAAGCCCAAGCCCGTTTAATTAAAGCCCAACTTTAATTAAACTATTAGTTAATTGCAGAAAATACCCTTTACCCTTTCTAATTAATTAATAACTATTAATTAATTGGTCCAATTTATATTTAAACTAAATATTAATTCCTCCTTTAAAATAATAAATAATTATTGTTATTTTTCCTCTCAATAATTAATTAACTAATTAATTATTCCACACACATAACTAGGTAAAATCCAATTGATTCTAATTGGGTGTGTAGCAGTGTGATCCTTTAGTGTCTCATAGCATTGGACACGATGACACGTGTTATCTATCTCTGCACATTATCTAACAGACTCCCACTTGTGTAGGATAAGTAACACTCCTGGTACACCGTTAGCCTAAGGAGGTCCCCAGCCAGACACTTAGGTTAACCAGGCTATAAGATCTCTTACATCTAGAGATATAATCCATACTTGGATTGCACAGGCTTTTCCCTTTGCATCGCGATATTCCGTAATGTGAGTATTAGACATGGAGCAGGGATCTTATTCTAAATACTCATATTTTCTCGACTCTGATCTCGACACTCTGTAGTTACGGTTTACCGAATGAAAACCATCATTCTACCCGAGCGCGGCCATGCATTTTCAGTAATCTCAATTGTTGAGGGGCCCTGAAACATCTCTCTTAAAAAGGAGGTGCAAGTCCCATCTTGACTATTTGCAATTTGAGCACATAGCTTCCGTTGGACCTAGACATGCCCCTTATAATCACCCTGTTACGGTGTGGCGTTAGAACGCGCTAAAGTACAGAAGTTACTATGCCCCAAACCAAATATCTCAGGTCTAAGGACAAGCTATCAAGTTTACTTATGATGATGCTCCATGAAGTAAACTCGATGCGGATCACTCCCAATATTTATCCCTCCTTATATATATCTACAAATATTTGGTCACATACTTGTGCTTTTATTCAAACCGAATAAATCATCAAATATTCATAATAGCGTTATCTCCCTAATGTAGCTCCGACTACATTAAGTAGCTACGGGTATTTAGACAATTCATAACTTGATTTGTCATGGATGAGTTAAAACATGCTAAAAATAGACAACAAGAAACGATTATGTAAAAACCTCCTATTTCAATCCTATGAAATGTAATTACATAATATAAAAGGTTTCAATTTACATCTATAGTAATAATCAAAAACTTGAACTAGCTGCTATATTCTAAGTACTGCATTCCTATAGAATTCGCATGTCTCTCATGCTTAGCTCTAGCTAGCGGCTTCGTCAACGGGTCAGCTACGTTGTCGTCCGTCGGTATCTTTTGCAGTCTAATATCTCCTCTTCCAATGATCGCTCGGATTAGGTGATATTTTCTGAGTACATGCCTAGTCCGCTGATGATCTCTTGGATCTTTGGCTTGTGCCACAGCTCCAGAGTTATCACATAATATATCAATCGGTCTAGAGATACTGGCAACAACTCTAAGATCGGAGATAAAATTCTTCAGCCAGACAGCTTCCTTTGCCGCATCACTTGCTGCAATATACTCTGCCTCTGTAGTCGAATATGCTATTGTATCTTGCTTCTAACTTTTCCAAGATATAGCTCATCCATTTAGGGTAAAGACATATCCTGACTGCGACCTAAAGTCGTCTCTGTCGGTTTGGAAACTAGCATCAGTGTAACCAGTTACACTAAGCTCATCCATTGAACCTTCATAAACTAGGAACATGTCTTTTGTCCTTCTCAGATACTTGAGAATATTCTTGACACCTACCCAATGAGCTTAACCGGGATTTTGTTGATATCTACTCGTGACACTTATGGAATAGGCAACATCGGGCCTAATACATAACATGGCATACATAATTGATCCAATTACCGAGGCATATGGAATCAATTTCATCTTATCCTGATCTTGACTAGATACTTGACACTGAGCCTTGCTCAAAACCGTGCCAGACTGCATTGGAATAAATCCTTTCTTGGATCCATCCATCTTGAATCTTTTCACGAATTTGTCGATGTATGTACCTTGACTAAGTCCAATAAGCCGCTTAGATCTATTTCTATAGATCTTAATACCAAGTATATAAGCAGCTTCTCCTAGGTCTTTCATCTGGAAACATTTACCTAACTAGGATTTTACTCCTTGTAATATTGGTACACTGTTTCCTATTAGCAGGATGTCATCTACATACAAGACTAGGAAGGTTACCATGCTCCCACTGAATTTAGTGTAAACACATGACTCGAACTCACTTTTGGTAAAACCAAACTCTTTGATGCGCTCATCAAAGTGTAAGTTCCAGCTCCTAGATGCTTGCTTTAATCCATAGATGGATTTTAGCAACTTGCATACTTTATTAGGATTCTTTGGATCCGAAAAACCATCCGATTGTATCATATATACGTCCTCTGTCAATTTCCTGTTAAGGAAAGCGGTTTTGACATCCATTTGCCATATCTCATAGTCAAAATATGTTGATATTGCCATAAGAATTCTAATTGTCATAAGCATTGTCACTGGTGAAAAAGTTTCATCATAGTCGACACCATGAGTTTGCGTGAAACCTTTTGCCACTAGCCTAGCCTTAAAGGTATGCACCTTTCCATCCATCTCGGTCTTCTTCTTGAAAACCCATTTGCACCCAACAACTTTGCTGTGTTGAGGCAAATCCACTAACTCCCAAACTTGGTTGTCATACATGGATTGCATATCTGCCTTCATGGCTTCTAGTCATTTTTCAGATTCTAAACCTGAAGCAGCATCTTGGTAGGTAGTGGGTTCTGAAAGATCCCTTTCGCCTTGAGCATCTAGGAATCCTACAGACCTATCTGGCTCATGACGAAGCCTACTAGACTTGCGAAGGTCTTGTTTTTGCACTTCGTCCTCAACCACAGACTCGGGTTGGGATTCAACAATTCTTTGTTGATTTACAGGTTCGATTTTCGGTGGTGGTGTTACCTCTTCTTCTTCAATTTCTTGAAGCTCTATTTCCTTTCTTGGAATATCTGAATTTAGAATTTTTTTCCAAGAATACCCTTTTATGAGCAACAAAGATTTTGTTTTCGTCTGGGTTGTAGAAATAGTATCCCATGGTTTCCTTGGGATAGCCCACGAAGATACACTTATCTGATTTGGGATTGAGTTTCTCTATGAATGTTCGCTTAACATACACCTCACATCCCCAAATCTTTAGAAAAGACATTTTGGGCTTTTTCCCCGTCCATATCTCGAACGGTGTATTTTCTACCGATTTTGTCGGAACCCGGTTCAACATGAACGCCGCTGTCTCGAGTGCGTGCCCCTAAAACGACAATGGTAATGAATTTTGACTCATCATTGATCATACCATGTCAAGCAATGTACGATTCCTCCTTTCTAATACACCATTCATCTGAGGTGTATACGGAGGTGTGATTTGTGAAACAATCCCACAATCCTTCAAATGATCGTCGAATTCTTGACTCAGATATTCGCCACCTCGGTCAGACCGAAGCAACTCTATCTTCTTGTCCAGCTGATTTTGTACTTCATTCTGAAACTGTTTGAACTTGTCAAAACTTTCAGACTTTAGTCTCATAAGATAGACATAACCAGATCTACTCAATAAAAGTGATGAAGTACCGGTATCCTCCTCTAGCCTCTGGAGTAAAGGGTCCACACACATCTGTGTGTATTATCCCTAGTAGCTTACTTGCCCTTTTATTCTCACTGTTGAAAGGTTTCTTTCTCATTTTACCAGACAAACAAGATTCGTAGATATCATATGACTCTAAGTCAAATGGTTCTAGAATTCCGTCGTCTCAGAGTTTCTCTATGCGTTTCTCATTTTTGTGTCCTACACGACAATGCCAGAGGTAAGTCTGATTCAAGTTACTCTTGGATCTTTTACTTATATGATATATGTCTTTGTCATTGTTATCTAGATTTAGCATATATAGACCATTTTGAGGAATAGCTTTAAAATAGAAAACATCATTTTTGAAACAAGAAATAATTTTACTATTCAAAACATAGTTAAAACCATAGTATATAAGCAAATCAAGCGAGATAACATTCTTGATAAGTCTAGAAACATAATAACAAGGTTCTAGTTCTAAGACCATGCCCGAAGGCAAACTAAGACAATATGTCCCTACAGCTTCAGCACCAACCATGGATAAAGTACAACATAATCATGCATAAAACCCAATGGAGCCCAAGAGAAAGTATCAAACACCATATCTATGAAATGCAACATGTAAAAATAGATGAGGAGGAAGATTATACCCTTATTCAACTTCTGGAGTTGTAGTTGATAGTGGTGAGGATTCAAGAAGCCAAACATAGCTCCCTCTATTGAAGTCCACCCCGGGTTTGTTCAAACTCCATGTACTAGCATGCCATCAATGGTCTTCATTTGTTCATGAAACCACCTCTGGAACAATTAACCCAGTATTCTTCTCATTCTCCTCTTCCTTGAACACCCAAGAATCCACCAAGAGCACCAACTTAGTACTTCTCAAGAGAAAGAGTGTTTTATGGCAAGAGAGAATTTTCGTAGAGAGAATAATGCATGTCCTACAAACTTGTGAAGTCTCCAGATCTCTTATGACCCCTAAAGGCCGGCCATAGAGTTGTAGAAGCAACCACAAGTGATTGGTGGAGAATGGAGGCAACATGCAAAAGTTGCATGCAATCTGACAGGGGTTAGCGCCGCTAACTTTTAGAGATAGCGCCGCTAACTCTAAAAGTTAGCGCCGCTATCAGGCTCTAGTTAGAGCCGCTAACCTTAGGAGATAGAGCCGCTAACTTTAAAAGTTAGAGTCTCTATCTCCATCATCATGCCAACCTTTTGCAGTTTGACCAAATCAGTCCCTCCACTTAGGTTGTTGTCGAGATTGATCCCTGCTGTGTGACCCAATCGGCCATACATTATCGGTAGTGATTCATATGGCGTACGTGCGTCAGTGGGCATATCCCAACAAATCACAGACAAAGAGAGGCCTCTAGTAAAGCATATTTTCCCCCAAGTCAGTATGGGTTTTGTCATCTTGAACAAAACCAAATCCAAAATAATAATGGGATGGCCTAATAGATAAGTGATCAAACATCCTTTTGTTCGCGATAACCTTGTGAACACGAGACATGGATTAATATGTCAATCTCCAGATCGTTCACGATTATGTTTCTCGATCATGATTGGTGGTGACCAAAATTTAAGGATATATCTGATTCTCAATCAATATTCCTTGTGCATGGCCAAGCGTATTTTGGTGTCAGCTCCCAATCATCGAGGGGCCCATGGATATCTCTCTACACAAAGGAACAAATCCCTTTGACTACATAGTTCCTCCACATGTCTCATACTTTATTTGAAAACTTCGTTTATAGTAGCCAGTTACGAACCACGTTTGAAAGCAATCAAAATAAAGCAGATTCGTGCTTTGGATGCTCATGTATCTCCAGTCTAAGGATGAAATGATATTATCATCCCGAGTCACTTGTGACCATGATCCATGAAGTGAACTTAGGTGCGGATCTTCCAGTCACTTGAAACTCTTTTCAAGCACAGGTTAGTGTTATTCAATCCTTGATTAATGCATAACCAACACCTAACCTCAGCCTTAATTCAAACTTCCTTCCCATGAAAAATGACTGACTGTGGACAGAACCATCTTTCGGCTAACCTAGCCTCCTCAGAATGTTTATACATTTTGGGAAGTGGTTAAACATGCTAAGATGGAACACAGTAAAGACAAATGAATTTAACCGCGTTGCGAATATATAGTCTCTACTATATATCGATACAATCATCGGTAGCAATACTGCTTACAGTTCCCAAAGCTAATTATAAAATCAAACACATACTAAAACGATGCTCAAGCCAAGTCATTAGCATATAGGATGCTAATATACCTAGTATGACATTTATCACTAGTATATGACAACGGCTTAACAATGGGATCACCAACCCAGTATCCCTTAGTACTCCTTTATCTCTTTTATTAAACCACTTTCATAGCGTTTATTAAAGAGATTACACATATTTTTATTAGAGTCGTCACACCCTCAATGTCACCGAAGTTCACAATAGGGTCAATGACACTAAGACTTTGTAGTCTTTTGTATTCTCTTATCAAACCACTTTCATAGTGTTTATTAAAGAGATTAAACATATGTTTATTAGAGTCGTCACACCCTCAATGTCACCGAAGTTCTCAATAGGGTCAATGACACTCAAATGGATTTAAGCATTTTCATGCCAAAATGCTAATCCACATATAAATGCACCAACCAAGATATAAGTCAACTTAAACATGACAAATCATGAATTATGGAAAAATTCCAGAAACCTCAATCGAGCCAAAGATCCGAACAAAATTAATTTTGAGCATAAAACATGCAATCTACCACTGTGCAGGTTTCGTGCCGCTAACTGTAAGAGGTTAGCGCCACTAAACCAAATGGAGTTCGCGCCTCTAACTATACAGAGTTAGCGACCGCGACATAGATAGTTAGCGCCGCTAACTATAACGAGTTAGAGCCACTAAACCCTGGTCAAAAGCAAAATCACATTTTTCCGTATTTTTCAGGCCACTAAGTGCAAACCTAGTGTCTAGTGGCTCTGATACCACTGTTAGGTTGTTGGGGTTCGGGGTAGCACGCAACAGAAGCTAAAAAAGAATTTTCAAAGCATAAAAACAAGCTACATGAACCCCAATGGTATTACCAAACTCTACAACATAGAAATGCAACTTAAAGAAGAGAGAAGAGAGAGTTATACCCCTGAAGTCTCTGGATTTGAAGGTGGTAATGAAGCAACCAAGCAAAGGACCTCCTTTTCCGGCTATCGACGTCCACCTCGGGATAACCGTGACCTCCTTGTACTAGCAAGCCTCACGTCGTACCATTTCAATAGGATTATTAGATAGAGAAGCTTGCTCAAATCTTTATCATCAAGATTATTATACGCCATGGAGTGCCACTGTTCTATCATTTTGAATAGGGATAGTCATTTTACGTCACAACTTTGGAAACACTGCAAAAGGCATCAGACATACAAGTAAACTACATTTACCCTACCAACATCAGATAGAAGGGCAAACAGAAAGATTGATACATATGCTGGAAGTTATGTTATGTGCATGTAAAAATTGATTCATGATGGTAGTTGAGATACTTAGAAATTTCATTAGTTGAGTTATTTTACAATAATAATTATCAATCTAGGATTTAGCATGCATCATATGTAGCGTTGTATAGACGTAAGTGTAGATCCCTACTTAGTTGGTTGGAAATCGGTGATAAGCAATTGACTAGACCAGACGCGCAACGGACAACTTATCAAGGAAATACTTAAGGAAAATCTCGACCGAGAGACCGAACGACCCAGACGGAGTAAAATTTGGAATCTTGAAGTTTCGTTGGAATTCAAAGCAGGGACCGGACTATACAAGGGAACATGAGGACTACATGAGATGCAAGTATTCCCACCTCTTTGCTGACAAAACCAACAAAGACAGCAAAAATCAAAATTTGGGACGAAATTTCAGTTACTAGGGGACACTGTGACAAGTGTCATCTAAGTCTTCAGGTCAGTAATGAAAAAAAAAGTGAGTTATGATATATAAATTAGGTTTTGAGTTTAATTATGGTAAAGTTATATAATAAAACTCTTAAGTTCAGTAGAATTCCTGATTAGAAGTTTACACCCTTAAAAGTTAATAAATCGTTAGACCGACTCGCAAATTGTTTGTGTTATTTAATTTTTATTTGATTTTACATTAGATATGATCTATATTTTATATTTTTATGTTAGTTTGAGTTATTTTATTAATTTATAAAAACTTATATAATTTTTGTGATTTAAAGCCTTTTATCTTAATTTAAAAGCCTAATTTTGTATTATACTTTTATTATATATTTATATATAATAGATTTTATAAAAAAAATATGTGAATAAATACACCACCCAAACCCCCCAATGGCCATCCATGCAACTTTATCTCTCTCACCTTTTGATCTTCTCTATACTCCTTAAAAGCCACAAACCTCTTTAATTGACTTCACTTTCTCCAAAACACCATCTTTACTCCCTCCCTTCTCTCTCTCTCTCTCTCCCTCTCTTCCACGAAATTTCAGCCAAGAAACCATAAAAATTCTGCAATTTTTGAAGATTCAAGTGTGGATTGATCAAACATTCGAGTGTGATAACGTTTAGCTAAGGTTGACACTTCAATCCTACACATTTCTTGAGTTTTCTTCTATTTTTGCTTGAGTTTTTTAATATACATGAACACATTAGTGTTTCATGGTGGATCATTCACAAAAGTAACAAAAATGTTTCAATCATAGTTGCAAACTTCGAATTTTAAGCCAAAAACTCAAGATCTTGATGATTTATCACCTGCATGCAGAGTTGTGTATGGATCTATGCAAGATCTTGGCATGCATGTAAATATTTCTTCAAATTAATCATGTCTATTGCTGTACCAACCTATAAAGTTAGTAAAAGATGGGAAAATCATAGAATATAAGTTTGTGACAACAAGAAATGGTGTTAGAACACCTAAAAATCTAAGAACAAGCAATCTGAAATTTTTAGCTGTGTGACCCTTCACTTTCTTTTGTCATAACTCGAGTTTAGTATATCAAAATCATTTGATTATTTTTGCTAAACTTAGTTTGAAGTGTTAGTTTTCATTTGAATCTCATTTCACTAGTTTTTATGAAGGTTTGATCTTTGAAATGTATTTTATAAGTTATTTGAGTTGAATCTGGAATCTACAGATTAATAAGGTTGCACTTTAAACGTGCATAACTTAGCCATTTTTAGGTCAAAACCTATCTAGTTTTTTTAAAGTTTCATTTTTGAGTTTTTAATATTTACCCTTTTGAATCATACAAAGATGAGGTCGTATGAGCCTCAAACAGCCTTATTAGTAACAGTGTGTCATTCAGACACTGAACAATGACCTTCTTACCTACTTTTAATTAGTAAAAATATTGAATATAGTTTATAAATTCCTATATTTTTATTAAATATTTTAGAAACATGAATTGAGGTTATGTAAAATTATTGAACCTTGATTTGATTTCTAGAATACAGATTTATAACTTCTAAATTTGATTTAAAATTTTATTAATTTTAGTAAGTTTTACGATTTAAGGAAATAGGAAAAACCTTTAAGAGTTTAGTTGTTTATTACTAATGATCTATAACTAACACTTATAAATAAATAATTTATGTCTAATAGTTATATATTCCTTGTACTAGGTAGGAAGCAACGGTAGATACGAGGATTTATTTCGAGCTATCATCGTACTAATACCCGAGTGAGTTTCATAGCCCTTTTTTTTCAAATTATTTTTACTAAGTTTTTGGGGTGAAAAGCATGAATATTAA
This sequence comes from Pulicaria dysenterica, assembly GCA_947179395.2. NCBI lineage: Eukaryota > Viridiplantae > Streptophyta > Magnoliopsida > Asterales > Asteraceae > Pulicaria > Pulicaria dysenterica. Next base: position 46,435,180 of record OX359288.1, on the reverse strand, counting down.
ATCTTGCATGTTGTCTTATGAAATACTTGATTTAATGTGGAATAAGTACTTGTTATGTACATGTAATGCAATGGCTAAGTTCAAAGCAGTGTAAGTCCCGTGAAAACAGTTGGTACACTACCATTAACTCAATATGAGCCTATAGTATTGTGGATAGCGCTATTGTGGGTAGGGACGCCCCCACTTATGGTTGACAAACCTTAAGTTTACATACTTGAAAATATCTTAAATTTATTTTTGATCTTACGCATGTGAGTTAGACTTACCTCTATGTATAGATCGCGGGCATCGTTGTCTGGATGGTTTGGTAGTTGCTTAGTACAAATATTGCTAATGTACATAATTATATGTTGTGGTGCTTATAAAAGGTTGGACAACTGAAAATATCTTGTGCTAGGTGACTATGTTTCACCTAAATATCTTTTTACCACATGAATTCATTATTAAATTTTTCTTGCATACGAAAAAACCTATGGATCTCACCAAATCTTTGTAGTTGACCCCTTTTCTTCATGCTTTTCAGGTACAAATAAGTAAGTGATAGCATGTAGGTACATTTTGTGTGACGACGTCAACATCATGAAACTTTATTAAAAGTACATGTAAATTTTGAGAACAAATTGGTTGGAACTTTGTAATATTGTAATGCAAATCCTTGATGTTATTGTTGGTGTTTTCTATTACCTCATGCTATGAAACCTTGTGCTGTCATATCTCGTGTTTCCGCTTTAGCGGGGTGTGACATGATGTAGAACTTCTGTAGGGTTTGAAAGTGCCGTTGTTATTCCATGTGAGGAATTTACACAGTCGGAGATTTAGGAATGACATGAGTGTATAATTCCTCATCCGTATACACGGGAGAAGAATTAACGTGTTTATTTGGTTTTTAAGACTTAAATAGATATGTTTCATTCAACTTTTGGTAATTGAATGGACTCTCAGTTTTAAGGTTCATGTTTTTTTTACATCCTCCTCAATTTGTTCCTCCTCTTGACCCACGAACACCATTTGGCAGGTAATACCTTCTCCCATGAGATTGAAATCGTATAGTGATGTGGTAGTGATTTTTCCACTCACTTTGGGATTCTCAAATCCTAGTCCTTCGAATGTCCACCGTGAAAATTTCTGTTCCTTTTGAGTATACAAAAAGATTGTTTGTTCACTTTGGTCACGCTTGATGAGTAAGTCTTCCAACTCCTTGATCCTAGAGGACAACACACAGATTTCATTACAAATAAATTTTGAATCTTTTTCCACACTCATACGTTCAGCTTTTAGGTCATGGATCATTGTGCTTGTTTCAGCAATAAATTTATTATGTCATTTTCCTTTTCTGCCAAATTTAATTTAGATTGAGTGACTTCTTGTACTAGTTGTTCGATTATCTGATAAGTTTCCTTTTCTTGCATTTTGATTACATTTTTTAATGTCTGGTTCTTACTGGTTAGTTTGTTTTACTTTTATTTCCAACTTTTTCATGCGTGCAATGATGATTTGGATGTGTTCCATGTTTATCCCTGCACAGGAACCAACATTAGTGTTTACCATTTCTTTTTTTTCTTCCTGCCCGTCTTCAGAGTAGTCAAAATTTGGTTGATCTTCACCATCATCCTCTGAATAAGTACCCTCAACATCTACCATCATACAAAATTGAGCCTGGACCTCGGTATCCAGGCCACTATCAGAGTCAGTTGTAGAGAGGAACTGAAGAGATGGAAATATAATTAAAACAGTGGGCTTTTAATTAAACGGGCTTGGGTCCTTTTACAGTCTATATATATCCTTAAGCCTTAAGGATTAGAATAACTTAACAAAAGATTAAACCTAGCCACCACACATCTCTAGCTCTCGATCTCGCCTCTCTCCCTCGTCGACACTCTCTCTCGTCGACACTCTCTCCTCTCTCGGCTCTCTCTTTTCTCGTCGAACACAAACCGAGAACACAAGGTGTGTTTCGGTTTTGGTGGTTTACGAAGAACACACACACAATCAAGCTTGAAGCTTTGAGGATTGGTGATTCCAGGAGCGGTCTACCAGCCAGTTCGTTAGGAGGTGCAGTAGTGGTGGACTGTCTTTAGCAATCCCAAGTTTGATCAGGTATATTTTTTGTAACCTTATCTGTGGATTGTTTGTTCATTAGAAGCTATATTGATTATTAGTTTTAAAGATCCTAACCCTTTTTGGGGTTTAGAGGGTTGTGTTCAATCCAGTTCCGCTTTTAGGATTGAACTAGTAGAATCAAACTCAGGTTTGACCAGTTTGTGTCATTAGGTGGTTTGGTCAGATCAAAACCCTTCAGTTGTTGATATGTGTTACGTGTGTTTTACTGTGATAATTGTTATGTGATGTGAATGGACGATCGTGCCAACGTGGCCGGTTGGGGATGATGTACGATATCTAAAGGTGGGACCTGTGAGTTCGTAGCGGGCGGGATACGGTAATGCGCGAGGCCCGGGATATATGTGTTGATGTGATGACACGATGGGATCCTGTAGAGGGTAAGGGTAGTGGTAATTCACTAAACTTTATTCTTACCCGTTGTTATTAATATGTTTCAGGTTCTTCGGGAATCGTTTGGGACGAGGCTTCGGCACAGCGGCAGTAGTAGAAGCGTTGAAGCAATATTTAAACCAGTTACAGACACTAACTTGATTTAAACGTTTCCGGGATCTGTTACAGTTCTTGATACTCTTTTACATTCGTCTGTAAATATATTTTTAAATCGCGTGTCTCATATTTTTCTTATTTAGTTATATTAAAAAAAATTGGGGCGTTATACCAACTTTGTTATGTTATGGCTTGAGTAGGGCAGATGTGATGTGCCAGGACTTTGTTGGATGTTTGGGACAGCTTTTTGATAGATTGTGTGCAGGAATAGTGTACACGTGTCATCACATCCATGGACACTATGAGTCACTGAATGGTCACACAGATGCACATCTAGCCATTGAACCAGGAAATAATACATTGTGTTTACAGTGGTAATTAATAGTTAATTAATTATCCGGAAAAATAATAAATGGACGTTTATTATTTAAGAGGGATTAAATATCAGCTCGATATTTAAATAAATGAGTTTTGTTGGTCCCTTGGTGAGAATAACAACAAGCAACAAATGTGTAGAAGGGGGTTGAATACACTTTATGCGGAAATTGAACAAATCAAAATAAAGTGTTACACAAAGTAAATCAAACCACAATCGAATGCTTTGCTTTTCATTAATAAGAAGATGATTACAGACTCTATCAAGTAAGCAACTCTTGATATGTAAACACCTAATATAAATCTCTCAATCTTTCAAACTTAGCTATCTATAATCAACTTATGATTATAGATACTGACAACTCTCTAAACAGGATTTAATCACACATTCAATACTTACCAATCTCACAACTAATGTGAGTATTCGAACACACGAACAAATTGGCAATCTGTGAATATCTTGATCATGTTGAACTGACAAACAGTGATTCAAGAATCGTAACACATACGGTTGAGGTGAGGTATTTGGCTCTGCAATACTTAGTTGTAATCGTTTCAGAATCGTACCTCTAAACTTATCTGGGAGATAAGTATTTATAATCCTATTCCTACGGTTCCTAACAAACTGGACTAATCCTAATTTGCTAACTAACTACCGGATAACTCGGAATTTTGAATCTTGAATCTTTTTATCTTGAGTCTTCAATCTTCAATCTTGATTCTAGAGTCTTCTTATCCTTCCCGTAGATATAAAGAGTTAAAAAGAAAAATTTTAAACATATTTAAATTTTCTTTAAGCTGACTTCTTGCTCGAAGTGAGTTACTCAGCTTGAAACTCATCAAGTTGAGTTCTTCGAGGACGAACTCGAAAACCAACATGAACTAACACGTATATTAATAAACTCATCCTTAGAAGTCCTAAGAGTTAGCTAGAACTTATTTAGCAACTCTGTTGAGCTGACTCAGTATATACGCTGAGTCACTCAGCTTGAAACACATCAAGCTGAAAGCTCAATATATATCTTAGGTGACATACACAGCTTATCACACATAGTGATAATCTTAGTAAGATATAGTTTAAGCTGATCGAACATATGCTCAAATTATATTCAGCTTATGCTCAGTCTGAAACACTATATGTGTTCAGTCTGATCAAGCCTCATAATTCTGTTTAAGTTATATCTAGAACATATCTAACAAACTTAACTTTATCTCATCAAATCTTAACTGATGAGATCATCTTCCCAACAAACTCCCCCTATTTGATGATGACAAAACCACCAAACAGTTCTTAAGTTTGTTTAACAAAATTATGTTTTAAATCTCAAACTTATTAAGATTTTATATTTGAACTAATCAAATATTAATTGAACATATCAATTTTAATTGAACTTATCAATTATAAGTGGAACATACCAACTTTAAGTTGAACACACCAACTAAATACATTAATGAATAAGAACTAATAAATTATTTATTCAAGCTGAACTTATCAGACTAATAATTATGAACATATCATAACACAGTTGAACATATCAAACAAATATTTGTATTAACTGAACATATCATAATACAAAGGTATTGATCACTCAGATCATGCACACTTAGTGCTTACAAAATTAGAACTAATCTAATTTTCACAATAGAACTAATCTATTATCTTATGAACTCCGGATGTAGAAGTTCCTAGTTGATAATTTATTTGTTGATTTCATCCAGCAACTTATCCGCTTCTACACTCCCTCTGAGTTCCTTCTGTTGAACTTTGATGAGTTTGTTCAGTTTTTATTTTATAAGTTGATTTGAACTATCACGACCACAACAGCTTCGAATGTGCAAGGCATCCTTAGTTTTTAGATAACAGACTTCATTTAGCTTGATAAAACTAGGTTTGCATCCCTGGTCCTACATAAACCCCTGAACAGGTGTATCAATAACTTAATTTTCCTTGAACTCCACACCTTAAGGTACTTCGAATAGTTTCTCCCATTACAGACCAGGAACTGGAACATATCTCAATTCCTCAGCTTTGTTAATCAGCTTAGAAACTTCAGTAAAGATCTCTTGCTTGATTTGGCTTTGTTTGAACTTCTTGAGCATCATTATTATTCTTTGCCATTCTATGTAGCCCATCCTGTGAACATATCTCAGGTCCATCCCCATTGTAGATTTATCTACAAATTCAAAGTTGAGGATGATGGCTCCATCAATTCTGATCAAGGTCATGCCTTTGATATCTTTACTGGAGCTCCTTCTGAAATAGCATTCTTGAATTTCTGCATCTGTGTATGGGACAGGATCAGGTCTTGGACCAGTGTAGTCAGCTTCAGCTTGAGCTAAAGCATTTCTCAGTTTTTCTTTTATTGATCCAGTGCTTCCTTCTCTTTCCTCTTTCTTAACTCAGCTACAGAGATTATAAGCTCATCTGCTTCTTCTTGCTCGAGCATCTCTATCAGTTCTCTTGTAGCTTTCTCTTCTTCTGTTTCCTGCTTAGTCTGAGAAACCTCTTCAGCCTCATATTCAAATTCTGTTAATTATTATTTCTTGGCTGCAGGTTCATCTTCTTTTAATCCCAGCTCCCCCTCAAGCTGAGCTTGCCTCTCTGCTCCTTTTGACAGTGCTAGTAGAGCGTCAGCTTGAACTAACTCAGCATCAGCTTCAGCTTGAGCCTTCTCCCCCTTTTTGTCATCATCAATAGGAGATGAAGTCTTTTGCTGTTGGAGTGCAGCAACTTCAGAGGCAATCTCTTGAACATATTTCGTCAGCTTCTCAAAACGTTGATAAATTTTACGTTTGTTCTTCTTCTGCTTGAGATGGAAAAGACCAAACTGAGCTGCAACATATTGCTTCAGTTGTTCAATGCCTGAGGAGGCAGATGCTTCGGGAAGAGACTGGCTTTTGTTATTGGACTCAGTATGAATATCTAGTGAGTTTGGACCCTGTGAATCACCTTGGTGTGTAGATGAAACATTGGCAGGTCGTGCCTGTGGTGTGAGAAGTGAAAAGAAGTAATGGGGCTCGAAACGTGAAATGTATGGGTAGATGGTTGGCTAATTCGTTTGGAGGGGGGTGATCGACCCTGGGGATTGGTCATTTCTTCAATGTGACCTAAGTGTGTCTGCTTAGGCACAGTAGTAGGCTCTCCCATGGTACTAGAGAGTGTGGGCTGAGTAGACACTACACTCGGTTTAGGCTTTAGGGTTGATATGAGCCTCGAGGTTGACACCTGAAGAGTAGACATCTCCCCCTCAACTCCTGCCGGTGGAGGGATCAAAGTGATCGTAGCTCTAGTGATGCCTTTAGGAATGGCACCACCTATGGCAGTTTTTCTAGTATAGGTTCGGATATTCTCCCTAGCAGCAGTGGGCAGGGGTGGCTTCAGAGTGGGATTGTAGATGGAATGAAGGTGGAGGAGACGGGTTAGACTAGGTTAGGATTACCACAGCCTGATCTCCAAAAGTGGATGGAGAAAAATGAGAAGAAAGAGAAAGTGGAGAGTTCTTACCAGAAGCAGCTTCAGTGTTTGCTGGTTCAGCTTGTACAGAGTACTCAGCTTGAACCTCGGTGTCAACTTGGGAAGCTCCCCCTTGATTGGATCCCTCTTCTTCACTTTCTGATGAAGCGGCCTCAGCTATCAGTAGCATGGGCTCACTCAGACCCTCTTGCTCTGTGAAGATGTCGTTGTTGAACATCTTGGGGCTGAGTGTAGGAAACAGGAACACATCCTGATCAGCTTCATATTGTGATGTCCCCAGCTCGGCTTCAAATGCCAAAGACAGGTACCTTATGAAAGGTACATGAAGATCCCTTATGGTCATCATCACTTGGACCCTGAGTTCGTTGAAGATAAATAGAGCATAGTCCAGATTCCGGGCAAAGTATATGTTGTATAGCAGCTGCATCTCGAACTCATTACTTGGTCCAATCCTCCAACCTTGGTACCAAGTGAACGAATCACTATGGAAACCATGAAACCCCAACTGGTTGGAAAGGTGTCCTTTTTTACTACACCCTCTGTCTGCGGGTGTCCCATTCTGGGTAGGACAGACCTAGCCACCTGTCTCGTCACAGCAAGCTCGAACTCATCAAATTGAGGGAGTTAAAGAACCTCCCTTAGCCTGTGTACTATGAGAGTAATGGTCCTCTCTCCGTTCAGCACTGTGCCCCGGATTTCGTCGTTGTTTTGGTCGTAGACACACGTATACCAAAACTCTAGCAGATGCTGAGGAACTACATGTAAAGGTGCTCCAGTGAAAGCAAACGCCAATGGGCATTTACGAATATAGTTTACCCATGGTTCGTATCCTCTGTTAATTTTGCGCTGAGGGATTGCAAGGCAGGCACGCTGATTGTTGATTTTGATCAGCGGCAATCCGTTGTTCTTGAACGCAGCACCCTAATTCTGTCACTAAGATTCAGAATGGTTCCGTCCATCGTTGAATTTAGAAGATTACACTAAGTAACTGTTCTATTCGCACTGAGCAATTTATGTCGCACTGAGCGATATTGGATTCGCACTGAGCGATTTAGGGTTTCGTGATCGATGAAACGAGGAATTACACTGAGAAATTTGTGGTTGTTTGCAAAAGGTATTTTAGAAGGTGAGAAGTCAGAGTTGTAAGGGTAAACTTCTCTAAACCGGTAATAATCGGTATATATACATTTCTGAGGAGAGAGAAAAGTTACCGTTAGAATCCCTTTTTATCCGTTACGCCGGAAAAATTACGGCTTGATTTAACAGAGAGAGGGTAGAAACATATCATCTTCCAACGGATACAAGTGTAAAATAATATTATTAACACATAATAAGATTATAAACACTGTTAAATTATACCAATACACAATTGATATTCGATGAGATTTGAGACTGACTCAAATACACATTGACATATGAATTAATGACACGTAGTAATCAAATCATAGTTTGGACACACCAAGCTGAGTAAACTTATTACTCAGCCTAAGTCAAGCACTCAGCTTGAATTGAGCACTCAGCTTGAGATTGTAACTCAGCTTGAGTAGAGCACTCAGCTCAAGCTCAATGACACTTAGTCATTATTGTTTGAGACTTACGCAAACTAACACTTATAACTACACTGAGTAGTTAATGTAGATTTGGAACTTACCAAACGTGTGAACCAATCACACAGCATGAGTTAAGCACATAGCTCAAACTCTATGACACTCGACTATTTATGTTTGAGACTGACTCAAACTATATATCTTAACTACACTGAGCAGTTAATGTATGTTTGGAACTTATCAAACATGTGAACTCATCATTCAACTTGACAGGTTATTCAGTTTATGAAAACTTATTTATAAACTGTGCACTTAGCTTAAGACACTTAGTCTTTGTCAAACTGAAAAACTCAGATTCTAGACACTTAGCTAGGGGTTGAGCATACCCAATTTACATAGCAGATACATAAACATCTTTTCATCAAGGGGTTTAGTAAAGATATCTGCTAATTGGTCATCAGTGGAGATAAATTTTATGTCAACTTTACCTTTTTTTACGATGTCCTTGATGAAGTGATGTCTAATTTCAATGTGCTTGGTTCTTGAGTGGAAGACTGGATTGTAAGTTATGGCTATAGCACTTTGGTTATCACAGAAGATAGGAGTTTTCATGAAACTCATACCAAAGTCTTGAAGCTGACGCTGCATCCATAGGATTGAGCACAACAACTTCTTGTTGCAACATACTCAGCTTCAGCAGTTGAAGTAGCCACTAAGTTTTGTTTCTTACTAGTCCAGCTGACTAACTTCCCTCCAAGCATTTGACATCCTCCAGTAGTTGATTTTCTATCTAACTTGCACCCAGCATAGTCAGCATCTGAAAAACCAACTAACTCAAATCCAGAATCCTTTGGATACCAAAGGCCTAGATTTGGTGTACCTTTAAGGTACCTAAAGATCCTTTTCACAGCTTGAAGATGTGATTCTTTAGAATCTGACTGATATCTTGCACAAACACATGTAGCAAACATGATATCAGGTCTACTAGCTGTCAGATAGAGCAATGAACCTATCATTCCTCTATAGGTAGACTGTCACACAAATTTACCATATGAGTCCTTGCTCAGCTTGACAGCCGGTGACATGGGTGTTTTCATGGTTGAACTTGAATCAAAACCATATTTCTTTATCAAATCAAGAACATACTTGCTTTTATTGATGAATATTCCATCAGGCTTTTGTTGAATTTGTAGGCCTAGGAAATAAGTCATCTCACCCATCATACTTATCTTGTACTTTTGTGACATTATTTTGGAGAACCATTCACACATAGATTCATTAGTAGAACCAGAGATAATGTCATCCACATAGATTTGTATAACCATCACCTGTCCTTTACTCTTTTCAATAAATAGTGTCTTATCTATACTACCTCTGGTGAAATCCATTGATAATAGATAAGTGGATAGTGTATCATACCAAGCTCTTGAAGCTTGTTTAAGACCATACAAAACCTTGTCTAACTTATAGACATGATGTGGAAACTTTGAACTGACAAAGCCAGGATGTTGTTTCACATAGACTTCCTCCTGAAGTTTTCCATTTAGGAAAACACTTTTCACATCCATTTGATAGACTTTGAAGTCTTTATATGCTGCATAAGCTAAGAACAGCCTTATGGCTTCAATTCTAGCAACAGGGGCAAAGGTCTCATCATAATCGATTCCTTCTTCTTGCTTATACCCTTGTGCTACCAGCCTGGCTTTGTTCCTAACTATCACTCCATCCTTGTCCATTTTATTTCTATAGACCCACTTAGTGCCTATAATTGAATGATCTTTGGGGGCAGGGACAAGGCTCCAGAACTTATTTCTCTCAAATTCATTCAATTCCTCTTGCATAGCTTCAATTCAATCCTCATCCTCTAAGGATTCTTCAGTCTTCTTTGGTTCCATTTGAGATAAAAAACCAAATTGGGCAGCATAGTTAGTTGTAGCCTTAGATCTTGTCATTACCCTTTCTTGGACATTTCCAATTATCTGATCTTGAGGATGATCTTTGAGGAATTTAAATGTTGTAGTTAGAGAATCTGGTTCTGGATCTGAGTGATGTTGAGAGCCCTGAGGTGAACTTATCTCCTCAGTCTCAATAGCAGCATTGTCAACAAATTGATGATCACTTAGATCCTCGGTCTGATTGACTTTAGCTCCAAAGGGGACTCATCATCCTTCTCAGCTTGAAAATTCCTTGGAGCTTATGATGATTTCTTTGATGAACACACATCATCATCACTATCATTTCCCATGACATACATTGGATTTGACATATTAGTTTCCTCTGGCTTTTCAAGCTCACTCAGACTAACCAAGTCAGCTTGTCTTTTCTCAGCTTGATCAAGACTGTCTTCATCAAATGAGACATGAATTGATTTTTCTATGGCCTTTCTCCTAGTGTTATACACTTTGTAAGATTTGGAGATTGAGGAATAACCAACGAATATTCCTGGATCAGCTTTGGGTTCCAACTTATGGAGCTGATCTCTTTGATTCAGCAGATAGAATTTTCAACCAAAGACATGGAAATAACCTATATTGGGCGCTTTCTAGACTTATACATCTCATATGATGTTTTACCATGTCTTTTGATAATGATTGATCTATTTTGAGTATAACAGGCCGTACTGACAGCTTCATCCCAAAGATAGAGTTTCAATCCTACCTCACACAACATTGTTCTAGCAGCCTCAATTAGGGTTCTATTTCTCCTCTTAGCAACTCCATTTTGTTGGGGAGTTCTGACATATGAGAAATTTTGTAATATTCCTTTTTGTTCACAGAAGCTTTCAACGGTAGAGTTTCTGAACTCAGTCCCATGATCACTTCTGAGTTGCTTTACAGACTTACCTTTCTGCAACTCTTCCTGTTTGATAAAACTTATTATCTCCAGGGCAGCCTCACTTTTGGCTTTAAGGAATATTACCCAGGTAAATCGTGAGAACTCATCTATTATCACCAGTGTGTACTTCTTGCCACTTAGGCTTGGAGTACTTATGGGTCCAAACAGATCCATATGCAACATATGCAGTAGGTCTGTTATTGAAAAATTTTGCTTTGATTTAAAGGACCCTTTGTGGTGTTTCCCTTGTTCACAAGCTGAACACAATTTGTCCTTGACAAATGTGATCTTTGATAATCCAGAGACTAACTCTTTATTGGATATCATATTTATATTTTTAAAATTCAAATGTGATAATCGTTTATGCCACAACCAACTCAGCTTAGGAACAGATTGGAAATACAAGCAGGTTTTAGTATAGGGATCAACAGAATTAAGATCAAGTAGATACACATCTCTTTCTCTTTTAGCTATTAATACAGGCTTTCCCTTAGCATTATATATTGTTCATGATTTCTTCGTAAAAGTAACAATGTTGTATTCATCACACAATTGGCTGATACTTATCAGATTGTGCTTAAGACCCTTGACATATGCAACCTTCTGGAAAGTAACTTTGCCAGCATGCATCTTCCCATAGCCTTTAGTTCTTCCATAGGAATTGTCTCCAAATGTTACTTTAGGACCTTCGTCTTCCTGGAAATCACTAAGAAGTCCTTTCCACCCGGTCATGTGCCTTGAGCATCCACTATCCAAGTACCATTTACTTGAACCATGCACATGATATAAAAACTAAACAAATTAGTTTTGTTTGGGAACCCACTTCTTGGTGGGTTCAGATAAGGAGCACTTAGCATCTCCATCTTGTTGAACTGACTATTCAGCTTGAGCAGGAGCTGAGTCCTGTGTAGACTGATCAGCCTGTTCTTGTTCAGGCCTTGAGATTTCAACATCACAGTTCTTAGCCTCGTGACCTCTACTTCTGCACTTGTAGCATCTCGTTCTTCCAATGATTACAGGAGGTAGAGTATCTAATAATCCTTGTGAGAACTTGCTCTCAGTCTTAGGATTATATGTGGTAGATAACTTTTCAACTTTCTTTGCAAGTTGATTCACTTGATGATCACTGACCTTGGACTTACCTTTGTCAGATCTTTGTTTGTTATCCCTTTGATTAGAAGTTTGACCAACAAACTTCTTTTCCATGACCTTGGACTTACCTCTGTCATGCTTACTGGACTTACTAGTTTCAACAAATTTGGACTTACCACTGTTGATCTCCTTGGACTTACTAAGGTCTACAACTTTGGACTTACCATTGTTGTGATTTGACCTCTGACTTACAGTAGTTTTCCTATTCTTGTAACTTCTCTCGGAGCCAGATAGAGAATGTTGTATTTTGAAAGTGTTTGGGTTAAGCCTTTCCACAACTGAAGTTCTTTGAATAGGCTGAGTGCCTAATCTGTCTAGCACAGACTTACTATGTTGTTTGGATGTTGAACACTCATTTTCATGATCTTTAGCTTTTACAAACATATTGTATTTCAAGTTTGGATCATATCTTTTCTCTGAGGCTGACTTCTGAGACTCAATCAGTTGTCTATCCTCCTCAGAGTTTGTACTTGCTATCTCATCATCAGCTACATAAGCTGCTGTTTGATTGTCACCTCCAAGTATACCTTGTACCTGTTTAGGAATTTGTTGGTTTATGCACTTTTCAGCAAGCTTTGATGACTTACACCAAGACACAGTGACCTTTTGAAGTTGGTCAGCTTTGACTTTAGCTTCCTGAAGTTCTTCACTTAGAAGTTTATTAATGTGTCTTTGACATTCAAGATCACACTGTGCTTTCTTACCAATATCAATGAGATATTGATTTTCCTTGATCTCATCTTTGAGTTCTTCTCAAACGTCTGGCTAACATTGCCATTTGCTCAGTGATTATCTGAACATCATCAGTATCACCTGAGTTTGAGTCTGAGTGGTCAGCTTGGGATTCCAACTCAGTCTCATATTCAACAACTAGTGCCTTGGAATTTTCTTATTTTTCTATGCAACCAATGCAACTTCAGCTTTATCCAAAGACTCCTTGAGTTGTTGTTGAGAAGTTCTTTTGTGTTCAGTGATCTGTTCATGATTTAGCAAGAACCCATAAATGGACTGTAGGTTATACAAATGCAATGTTCCTCCAGCCCTCAGTGTTGTGGTCACTTCATTGAACCTTTCTGGTAACACATCCAGAAACTTTAGCACGAGTTCAGCCTCTTCTTTCTTAATGCCTACACTTAGCAGGTGTTAGTCCCATATAACAAGTGCATCAAGTATAATGTAGGATAGATTGAAGGTTTGCATGTTGAACTAGAGAGAATATGGTTTACACCATGAAAAACACATAGTTCATTTATTCATTATGCCCAAAACCTTACACATTACATATGTCATATCCCTATATATACTCCATTAGTATATTACATAGAAACTCCTATTTCTATACAATTTATGAATTTACAACAGGTCATTAATCAAGCAATGAAACCTGGTAAACACATCAGCCAGGGTTTCATTCTTCTTTGAGAAGAAGTTCTCATATGATCTGTTTAAATGATTTTTCTTCTGCTGTTTGACCAGATCTATGCCCTCATATGTATCACTCAGAGTATCCCAGATCTCTTTTGCAGACTGACACCCAGTCACAGTATGCAAGATCTCGTTGGTCAGGGCATTTTCCAGAACACTTTTTGCCTTGTCATCCAGATTGTATAGTTTCCAATCTTCATCGGTCCAGGATGCAACAGGCTTTCTCATATCCTTTTCAGTTCTTCCAGGAGACGTATCACTGACAGTAGCAAGTATCTTAAGATGAGAGGTCCTTTTGTAATGACATCGTACATACGATTGTCAATGTACTTGAGGAACAGCATGGCTCTGAACTTCCACATAGGATAGTCAGATCCATCAAATACGGGACAGCCTTTGGCAGACATCTGTGGAAAGTTTGAAGAATTATTGCTAGTAGACATTGTAAATTTTCTCAGAATCTTGAACTTTCAACTTAAGAAATCGTTTAGCCTGCTCTGATACCAGTTGTTGGTCCCTTGGTGAGAATAACAACAAGCAACAAATGTGTAGAAGGGGGGTTGAATACACTTTCGGCGGAAATTGAACAAATCAAAATAAAGTGTTACACAAAGTAAATCAAACCACAATCGAATGCTTTGTTTTTCATTGATAAGAAGATGATTACAGACTCTATCAAGTAAGCAACTCTTGATATGTAAACACATAATATAAATCTCTCAATCTTTCAAACTTATCTATCTATAATCAACTTATGATTATAGATATTGACGACTCTCTAAACATGATTTAATCACAGATTGAATACTTACCAATCTCACAACTAATGTGAGTATTCGAACACACAAACAAATTGGCAATCTGTGAATATCTTGATCACGTTGAACAGACAAACAGTGATTCAAGAATCGTAACACATACGGTTGAGGTGAGGTATTTGGCTCTGCAGCACTTAGTTGTAATCGTTTCAGAATCGTACCTCTAAACTTATCAGGGAGATAAGTATTTATAATCTTGTTCCTACGGTTCCTAACAAACTGGACTAATCCTAATTTGCTAACTAACTACCGGATAACTCGGAATCTTGAATCTTGAATCTTCTTATCTTGACTCTTCAATCTTGATTCTAGATTCTTCTTATCCTTCCCGTAGATATAGAGAGTTAAAAAGATAAATTTAAAACATATTTAAATTTTCTTTAAGCTGACTTCTTGCTCTGACTGAGTTACTTAGCTTGAAACTCGTCAAGCTAAGTTCTTCAAGGACAAACTCGAAAACCAACATGAACTAACACGTATATTCATAAACTCATCCTTAGAAGTCCTAAGAGTTAGCTAGAACTTATTTAGCAACTCTGTTGAGCTGACTCAGTATATACGCTGAGTCACTCAGCTTGAAACACATCAAGCTGAAAGCTCAATATATATCTTAGGTGACATACACAGCTTATCACACATAGTGATAATCTTACTAAGATATAGTATAAGCTGATCGAAGATATGCTCAGCTTATATTCAGCTTATGCTCATTCTGAAACACTATAAGTGTTCAGTCTGATCAAGCCTCATAATTTTGTTTAAGTTATATCTAGAACATATCTAACAAACTTAACTTTATCTCATCAAATCTCAACTGATGAGATCATCTTCCCAACAAGTTTGGTTAAAGATAAGTTAATTAAAGGTTAATTAATTAATATTAATCAAACTAGAGGGTAAGTTCTTGTCAGAGGATCAAAGTTGTGATTAGGACCGGGCTTAAGGGCCCTAACCCATTTGTTTAATATAAATTAGGGTTTATGGATTAAATTAATCATAATTTATGATTAAAACAAAAACACACACAAAAACTCTCTCCCTCTTCTCTCCTTCTTCGGTGACCGAGAACCACCACATCACCACCACTTCACGGTGGTAGCGGCACGACGCAGCCAGGGCAGCGGTGGCGATCGACGGTGACAGCCAGCCGGCGGACGAGGTTTTTCCGGCGGACAATACCCGTAGCCGAGAAACCCCTTTGCGGCGGTTTCCGATCGGCGGCAGGCCTCAAGGGGGAGTTTGGCGGCGGCGATAAACACACACACGGGACACGGTTTTGTCTCGAGTATTATAGTATTGGCGGTCTAGCAGCCAGTTCAAAGGGTGACTGTGTATCCCCCTCTAGCGATCCAGGGTATATTCTTATCCTTGTTTTAATACTTTTATGGACCTATATGCATGTTATATATGTTATAATCTTGATGTATTGTTTTTGTTTCCCCACCTGATCCAGTTGAGATCCTAGGAACGGGATTTACTGTTTTTATTTCTACTGTGCTTGTTGTACCCTGTAAATCCCTACAGTGGTATCAGACCCTTCTTCTAGGCTCGGTGGGCAACAAGTTAATCATTATTATATTGTTTATATATATGTGAGAACTTTAATACCGTTGTTAAGATCAAGTTTTTGATCTGTTACCTGATCAGTTTTCGAATTCTGCTGCTTAAATATATTTTATATATTTGTGTGAAACTTTTTTTTTTGGTTTAAGTATCATGTTTTGATATTTTTACCATTTAAAGTTTCCAGTTTATTGTTTATATATAATGTTTATATATTAACCACGTGAAACATGGTATTTGGCAAAAGGTCAAACTTTTTGACTTTTAACCAATTACAGTTTCTAGACTATCTATTTTAATATTTATACATATATTATGTGAGAAACTTTGGTATTTGGTAAAAGGTCAAATTTTTTAACTTTTAACCGATTAAAGTTTCCAGTTTACATGTTTTATTTTATATGTGTATAAATTGTGTGAAACTTGTGGATATTAAAAGTTCAAAGTTTTGAATTTTTAAATCAAGTTTCCAGCTTTATTATTATATATGTTTAATAATGTTGACGTTTAACCTAAAAGGTAATTTTTGTTTTTATCCAGTTTGAGATATTTAACAAAATACCCAGTTTAGGCCCAGGTTTGAGGCCCATGTTGAACGTTGGGGATTAACACAAAACCAGTCCGTGTTTTGGAGTTAAAGATTCAAGTTTGAATCAACCCAGGATTATATATTTATATGATGGTTATAATGCGTGTATTATTATTATTTAATTTTTTGGTACGTAATTGATTGTTTATTTTTAAGCCAAACGCCTAAAACCTAGTGGATCACCTTGTGGTTGTTTACTTTCTTGTTTGTGGTTGTTTTACATTTATTATTTATCTGGTGTGGGGAGGTCTGCGTGTCACTTACAACCTATTCAATCTTGTAAAAGTACTAGTTTTAGCGGGTCTGCGTGCCTTTGAATTATTATGTAATAGGGCATTAGTTTTTTTATCAAAAATGTAATAGATTAAATATATGTAAATGTAACATTGGAGGCGATCAAGACAAGGAGCAAGACAAGGAAAGAGGATGTCATGGTGCTAGAGCCAGTAGGAGCGTCAAGACTATCCATGTCATGTGTGTTGTTAGTGATCCACTTAGGCTTGACCACAGGGGTACTTGATATTTAATTAAGTACCAGTGATGGTCAAAAGGCGTTAGGTGTGTTGGCTTATTGTTGTTATTATTAATTGTGTGGTTGTGATTTAATTATTATATAGTGCACGCGCGTCATTAAAACCATATACGTATATAAAGTACATTTTTAAGATGAAAAGTTTTTTCACTTAAAAAGGTAATAGATTTACAAGTTTTTGTAAAACGGTTAAAAATGGAAATATGTTTTTGAAACAAATTAACCCTTTCAAAATCTTAGACCAGTAGTGCTACCCATCTAATGGTACACCTTTCCTGTTACCGGTACCTTGGCGTGTTGTCTTGCCCAAACTGTGCACACCGGGGTTCAAACCGATGTGGGGAGGGGGTGAAAGACTTTGCGATTCCCTGATGTGACAGGCTAGAGTTCACCCTGTCTTAGATGGTGAGGTCTATTTTGGTGATTCCGTGATGTGGCGGGCCCAAAGTGCACTTAGGATGACTAAATATGTTCAAATTCTTGTTTCATTCGATGTCCCAAAGATATAGGAGTCGTGTTTTGGTTTAAACACAATCGGTATGGTTTATACCCACCAGAAATAGCACGGGGTCGGTGTTGTCGTGCCCAAACTGTGCACCGGCACGTGTGAATATGGGTCCTATTCTAAAATATATTTATTTAAAGGGTTATAAATTATTTTAAAGGAACTAAATAACTGAAATGTTTATTTCTTGCTTTTTACTATAAATGTCGATATTATCTGTTATACCGTTTTATTCACCCGAGGAGTCTTTTAGCCTCATCATGAATAAGTGGAAGCTTTCAAGTCCAAACTTTATGGATTGGAAGTTGCACTTTAGGAACATCCTAAGGGCACATGGAAGGTTATACACAGTAGACAAACCTCCTCTAGCACGACCTGACTATTCTACTCAGGATGAAGAGTATGATACATATTATAAGTATATTTCTGATGAATCTGACTTCATGTCAATTCTGATACTCTCCACAGAATCTGAGTTTCTGGATGACTCAAGAATAAGTCAGTATTTGAGGTCATGCACGACTTAGAGGGGCGCTTCAAGCACAGTGAGCGTTGTGGATGCTTTCTTCTCATGAAGGACATTCTTTCACAAGGGATGAAAGAAGGCCAGTTATTGAGTGATTATCTCATTAATATGAGAAGGCTATTTGATTGCTTGATGATTCTGGGATCACAAGTCAGTGAGCATGAACTTGTGATGCTCTTGGTCGGTTCCCTAACGGACCGCTATCAGGCAGAGGTAGTGGACAAGTTTAGTGAACCAGATACAACAGTAGTTGGTATGCACGAGTTCTTAATATGCATAGCTGACCAGGTGCACCCGGACCTCTTTGATACAACAGTAGATGAGTCAATGGAGAAAGATGACTAGATTGTTGAGCTACTAGACGTTTGTTACCCAGTTTGCGATAGCAAGGATATTTGCGAGCACTCACTCGACATTGATCAGCTGGACGTCGGTTCTACCAACGAGTCAGGTATCTTTATGACAGATTGCTTAGTTACTTAATTTGAATCATGGGTATTCGATACCGGATGTGGTCATCACATTTTCAATCACTTGCAGGGATTCAAGAGAAGTAGGAAACTAAGGAAGGGGGACATGGACCTACGGGTAGGCGAAGGCTCCATCATTGGTGTTGAAGCTGTAAGAACTTATTGTCTCAGGCTACCTTCAGCATTAATCATAGAACTAGATAATTGTTATTATGTTCCTTGATTGATTAAAAATGTAATCTCGTATGATTTATTAATAGACAGCGGTTTTAACTATAAGTTGGTAGGGAAAACAATTTTGTGCTTTAAAGATGATTTATTCTATTTTAAAACAAGTTCACAAAATTGTCTATATATAATAAATCTAGAAGATGACAAGGAAATCTATCATATAAGTAAGAGGTCAAAGGACACTTTGAACCAAACTTACCTTTGGCATTGTCGGCTCGGACATATAAATAAGAAACGCATAGAGCAACTTCATGGAGATAGATTTTTAGGGTCATTTGATCTTGAATCAATTGACAATTGCAAATCTTGTTTGTCCAGCGAGATGACAAAGAAACCTTTCGACAGCTTCAATGAAAGGTCAAAGGAATTGCTAGGAGTTATACACACACATGTTCATGGTCCTTTCAGTCAAGAAGCCAGGGTAGGATACTGGTACTTCATTACCTTACTGACGATTTCAGTAGGTATGGTTATGTGTATCTGATGAGACACAAGTCTAAAAGTTTTGATTTCTTCAAGCAGTTTCAGAGTGAAGTACAAAACCAACTTGACAAGAAGATAAAGTTGCTTCGGTCTGAACGGGGTGGTAAATATCTGAGTCAAGAGTTTGATAATCATCTAAAGGAATGTGGGATTGTTTCACAACTCACTCCTCCGTATACGCCACAGTAGAATGGTGTGTCAGAAAGGAGGAATAAAACCTTGCATGACATCGTTCGTTTTGTGACGAGTCCAACTAGTCTACCAATGTCGTTCTGGGGTCATTCACTCGAAACGGCTGCTTTTATGCTGAACCGATCCGACGAAATATGTGGATAAAGGAAAGACACCGTTCGAGTTATGGACGGGGAAAAATCCCAAATTGTCTTTCATAAATATTTGGGGTTGTGAGGCGTTCATTAAACGACCGTTCTCGAATAAACTCAAACCCAAATCGGATAAGTGTATCTTTGTGGACTATCATAAGGAAACCTTAGGGTACTATTTCTACAATCCCGATGAGAACAAAGTATTTGTAGCTCGGTCAGGGACGTTTCTAGAGGATAAGTTTCTAAGTTCAGAAACTTTTAGAAAAGAAATAGATCTTCAAGAAATTGAAGAGGATGAAGGTATACCTCCATCATCTGTGGAACCCGTAACTCAATAAAGAATTGTTGAATCCCAACCCCAGTCCGTGGTTGAGGAAGGAGTGGAAACAAAAGACCTTCGTAGGTCCAGTAGGATTCGGACTGAGCCAAGTAGATATCTGGGATTTCTAATTGCTCAGGAAGAAGGGGATCTTTATGAACCCACATCCTACGAGGATGCTATGTCGGGCGGTGAGTCTGACAAATGGCTAGATGCCATGAAGGCAGAGATTCAATCGATGTATGACAATCAAGTTTGGGAGTTATTAGACTTGCCACAACAAAGTAGAGTTGTTGGATGCAAGTGGGTCTTCAAGAAGAAAACCGACACGGAGAGAAATGTGCATACTTTCAAAGCTAGGCTTGTTGCAAAAGGTTACACTCAGACTCATGGTATTGATTATGATGAAACCTTTTCGCCAGTAGCCATGCTTAAGTGTATTAGGATTCTTATGGCCATATCTGCATACTTCAATTATGAGATATGGCAAATGGATGTCAAAATCGCTTTCTTTAACGGGAAACTAGCAGCGGATGTGTATATGGCACAACCGGACGGTTTTGAGGATTCCAAGAATCCAGGAAAAGTATGCAAGTTGCTAAAATCCATTTATGGATTAAAGCAAGCATCTAGAAGCTGGAAATTGCACTTTGATGAGCGCATCAAGGAATTTGGTTTTACCAAAAGCGAGATCGAGTCCTGTGTTTACACAAAGTTCAGTGGGAGTGTAGCAATCTTCCTGGTCCTGTATGTGGATGACATACTGATCATAGAAAAAGATGTACCAGCATTACAAGGAGTAAAATCCTGGTTAAGTAAATATTTCTAGATGAAGGGACCTAGGAGAAGCCGCATACATACTTGGTATTAAGATCTATAGAGATAGATCTAGGTGGCTGATCGGACTTAGTCAAAGTACATACATTGATAAAGTGTTGAAACGCTTTAAGATGGAAGATTCCAAGAAAGGTTTCATTCCTATGAAATCTGGTATACCATTAAGCAAGGCTCAATGTCCTACTTCTCTAGAAGAGCAGAAGAGGATGAAATTCGTTCCTTATGCTTCGGCAGTAGGATCGATTATGTATGCCATGCTATGTACTAGGCCCGATGTTGCTTACTCCATAAGCCTTATGAGTAGATATTAGCAAAATCCGGGTGAAACCCATTGGGTGGGTGCCAAGAACATTCTCAAGTATTTGAGATGGACAAAAGATATGTTCTTCGTCTTTGGAGGAAGCACGGAAGAAATCAGTGTAACTGGTTACACAGATGCGAGCTTCCAGATAGACAGAGATGACTTTAAGTCGAAGTCAGAGTTTGTTTTTACCCTAAACGTTGGACATGTATCTTGGAAAATCCAGAAGCAAGATACAATAGCAGATTCAACTACAGAGGCTGAGTACATTGCGGCAAAGGAAGCGGTTTGGCTGCGGAATTTTATCTCGGATTTGAGAGTTGTTGCTAGTATCTCTAGACCGATTGATATATTCTGTGATAATATGGGAGCTTTAGCGCAAGCAAAAGAACCAAGAGATCACCACCGAACCAGGCACGTACTTAGAAAGTATCACATCATCTGAGAGATCATCGGAAGGGGGGATGTGAGGATATGAAAGATACCAACAGAAGACAATGTTGTTGATCCATTGACTAAGGCGCTAGCAAGAGAAAAGCATGAGAGACATGCTAGTTCCATTGGAATGCAGTACATGGGACCTAGCACCTAGTTTTTCAGTATTTAATTTAAAATTGTATGGATTGAGATTTAAAGCTTGTGATTATGTATTAAACATTTCTGCGTGATGGAAATAGGAGGGTTAATATAATTTTTTAAATATATCTATACTTTTAGCATATTTATCTATCCATGATATACAAGCCTTGATAAATCAAAACTACTCCATAGCTACTTGATGTGGTGGGAGCCACATCAGAGAGATACTAACGCTATTATAAATACTTGATGGATTATTCGTGTAGAGAATAACAGCACAAGTCATGTGACCAAGTATTTATAGATATTTGTCAGGGGTACAAATATTGGAGGTGATCCGCATCAGTCTAACTTCGTTGAG
This sequence comes from Pulicaria dysenterica, assembly GCA_947179395.2. Lineage (NCBI taxonomy): Eukaryota > Viridiplantae > Streptophyta > Magnoliopsida > Asterales > Asteraceae > Pulicaria > Pulicaria dysenterica. The sequence goes on along the minus strand of OX359288.1, from coordinate 46,413,324 downwards.
CCTTTCGACATGAGTTAGCTGATTGGTTGTCCTTAGACCAGAGATGTTTGGTTTGGGCCACGAGGACTTCTGTACTTTGGAACGTTCTAACGTTACGCCGTAACTGGGTAACTATAACCGGCATATCTGGGTACACGTGTCATCATATCCATGAACACTATGAGTTACTAAAGGGTCACACAGCTGCATATCCAACCATTGAACCAGGAAATAATACATAGTATGTACAGTGGTAATTAATAGTTAATTAATTATCCGGAAAAATAAAAAATGTATATTTATTATTTAAGAGTGATTAAATATAAGCTTGATATTTAAATAAATGAGTTTGGTTAAAGAAATATTAATTAATGGTTAATTAATTAATATTAATCAAACTTGAGGGTAAGTTTTTGTCAAATGATCAAAGTTGTGATCCGGACCGGGCTTAAGGACCCTAACCCATTTGTTTAATATAAATTAGGGTTTAAGGATTGAAGTAACCACAGTTTATGATTAATACAAAAACACACACAAAAACTCTCTCCCTCTTCTCTCCTTCTTCGGCGACCGAGAACCACCACACCACCACCACCTCAAGGTGGTGCGGCGCAACGCAGCCAAGGAGGCGGCGGCGATCAACGGTGACAGCCAGCCGGCGGCCGAGGTTTGTCCAGCGGACGATACCCGTAGCCGAGAACCTTTGTGGCGGTTTCCGATCGGCGGCAACCCTCAAGTGGGTGTTTGGCGGCGGCGATAAACACACACACACGGGACATGGTTTTGTCTCGAGTATTATAGTATTGGCGTTCTAGCTTCCAGTTCAAAGGGTGCAGTAGTTGTGTGGGGCTCTAGCGGTCCAGGGTATATTCTTATCCTTGTTTTAATACTGTTATGGACCTATATGCATGTTATATCTGTTATAATCTTGATGTATTGTTTTTGTTTCCCCACCTGATCCAGTTGGGATCCTGGGAACGAGATTTACTGTTTTTATTTCCGCTATGCTTGTTGTATCCTATAAATCCCTACACTTTTCTAGAACTACTTGGGGCCTTATGCTGTCAGCAAAGATGTACGGTGATTCATCGGCCGCGAATCTTTGGTTCTGCAGAACCTATGTCCCTTATCTTGATGAAGATGAGCTCTCAGTTCCCACTGATCCCGATGGGGCGAGTACCCCGTTAACACAATGGTGGACCGCTACCCGCTCACCCACCAGCGCGGTTGATGTATCCGGTTTTCCTAGTCAGGATTATCGAGTCGGGATAGCTACCTAGCAAGACGTGATTCCTGCTGACTAATTGGTATATCGCGATGTGCTAGATAGACTTGTTTGCTAATATGTGTTGATATTGCTAATATTTGATATGATATTTTTGTTATGATACTTCTGCTTAACTGTTATTCATTAGCTATTTATAGCTAACCCTCTCCATGTACCCTTTCCTATGTGTAGGTAATTAGATTGTGCTAGTAAGGCGGGTACTTGCTACGGATAGCATACTGGTTTTAGGAACACATTTGCATGTTTTGAAAACTTTTGTTTATATTTTGTAATGGTTGCCGTTATTTAGAAACAACGGTAGTTTCTTTTGTTGCAACTTATTCAATAGGTAGTATATATTAAATTACATACTAAAATGTTTTCGCTGTGTCGGCTGTAGATATTTTTGATAAAACGGGTTATGGAAACGTTGTATTTACAGCCGTAACCATGCACTCTCAGAACTTGATTTTAGATTTTAAAATAAAATAAGCTTCTGAATTTGACGGTGTTATACCAATAGACAAAGGTAAACTGTAAAAGTTTAATTTGTTAAAGCTTGAATTTATTAGACTTCTTTCAAGTATGTATTGTTATCTTTTAGTATGATTGGTGAAAATGAGATTCACTAATGTTATATATCTAAACTAATTATGTAGGTAACAATTGGTACTTCAAACAACACATTGCTCTCGTTGTGATAGTAGTAGACCCAAATAAACATGTTAGTAATGCAAAAGAAAGTTGTGTTTTCTCTCATTTGAAAGGAGTCATGGTTTTGATTCAAACAGTTAGATGTTATAATAGACTATGTATATAAGAGGTGCTGTTTTAGCTTTTTATGCATGTAATTGTTAGGTTAATATATTGTATAGAATTATAAGTTTACATTATGGGTGAAGTTTTGCATTAAAAGCAAACATGGGCCGAAAATGTAAAATACTCTATAAGTATAAATAGAGATATGACTCTGTCATGGGTGGATTGCCAAATTGAAGGAAATAAACTATATGTTTTTTAATAGGGTTATATGCATCGAAATGTAACGAAGTATACGCGGTTTAATATTGTATGTAATAAACTAATTTTTTTTGCGATTAATACAATGAACTACCCATTTTTTACATTGTGTGTAATTTTGACCTTTGATTGTAGGTTACCGGTCATCCTAGACCAAAATGTAATAAACTATGCTCATGTGGCACTCCACGTACGATTCCACGTATGACTCATCCACCACATAGACCAAATGTAATGAACTATGCTTATTATTGTTATTATTATTATTATTATTATTATTATTATTATTATTATTATTATTATTATTATTATTATTATTGTTATTATTATTATAAACACCAAACATCAAACACCAAACACCAAACACCATCTTCAGATGCATCTTCGCAAGCACCAAACACCCAACACCGACCACCTGCTTGGTCTTCAACCACCGCCGACGCCGCCAAACGCCGCCGTCTTCGACCACCAGCTGCCATCGCCCATGTCTTCGAGCACTAGCGGCTCAGATTTGTTCAAGCACATGCTTGGATTTGTGATTTGTTCAACCTCCGTCTTCATCCATAAATCGATATAGGGTTTTCTGTTCTTACCGCCGCTAACGACCCCCGCCGCTAGCCTCATCCTTCGACTTAGGGTTTTCTATTGTCACCGTCGACCACCGCTAGCCTAAGACTTTGATTTAGGGTTTTTTGTTCTTTGCTTAGGGTTTTCTTCGAGTTAAGTTTTCTTGTTTACTACCAACATTCAGATCTGTTTTCAGATGGTGGAGGTGATCGGTTTTGTTCTTTGTTAAGGGTTTTCTTCGATCTGTTTCCGACCTCAACTACAACCGCCGCCGCATTTGATTTAGGGTTTTGCTCGATTTAGGCTGTTACCACCACTGCTTCGATATAGCAGACTTCGATTTGATGGTGGTGGCTGATGGTGGTTAGGGTTTTCATACGCCACTGTCGTTTGAGGATTTACACAGATCTGAGTTTGAGGGTTTTCACAGATCTGAGTTCGAGTTTGAGGGTTCTTGGTGGTGGCCTCATCCATCGAGGGTTTTCATACACCATCATCGTTTTCACATATCTGAGTTTGGGCTTCGATCTTTTTTTATCTGAGTTTGGTGTTGATCTTGTTTGTTTTGATCTGAGTTTTAGTTTTGATCTGAGATTTGATCTTGCAGTGGTGGTGGTTCAAAATGGAGGTGGCGGTGGTGGCATATGAAGTAGCTGATGGTGGTGGTAGTAGTAAGATGATGAAGATGATAGAACTAAACAAATAATAATAATAAATAAAAATAATAATAAAACAAATAATAATAATAGTAAAAAATATTATTAATAATATAATAATAAATATAATAATGACACATCATCAAGCAAATGACACTTGTGCATTATTTTAGAAAAGAAAAAATAAAATAATAAATTACCTGTTCCACGTCATCATTTACCTGCTTTGCAGGTCAAAATTACACACAATGTAAAAAATTGGTAGTTCATTGTATTAATCGCAAAAAAAATTAGTTTATTACATACAATATTAAACCGCGCATACTTCGTTATATTTCGGTGCATATAACCCTTTTTAATATGTATTCTCTATGTTTTCTCTTCATATCAACAATATCATTTTAGTGTGGTTTGACTGATATTTTTTATCCATATATATTCTTTTTATTTTTTATTTACTTACTTTATTACCGTTTTTCTTTATCGTATTTATTTATTTTTTTGGTGATTTTTTTTCACATGGTCGGAGGTCATTTTCAAGAAGCAATCTTTCTACCTTCAAGTAGAGGTATGATTGTCTACATTTCTACCTCCCACATACCCCGCTTTAGTGAGATTGGATTCTGTTGTTATTGTTATTGTTGTTGTTGTATAGTAATATGAAAGATAGATTATACAGTTTCATTCGTTTTTTATTTTACTTTCTCTTAATCAAACGGTGCAATATATAGGTCTATAATCTAGTAAGCAAGAAAATCAAAAGAGTAGGCTATAGAAACATGCCACGTGGCAAAAAAAGTGTCACTAATTGTTAATTATTCTATTTTACCTTTATTACACTTTGTGTTTATGGACAATAATATAGATACAGAAAAGGTAATATTTATTAAGCAAACCATATGACACTCATTATGTTTTCATTTGCTAGAAACAATTGGCGATTTGAAAAACTTATTCAATTGATATGGATGAAGTTTTTGTTTTTGGCCAGGTTAAGAAAACTAAAACTCGTTTATTCATATTGTTTTTCTATCATATTCGACAAAATGTTTTGAAGATGAAAATAAACAAGGGTGATAAAAGCGCTTCGCTGCTTTAATTATTTACATATAGTCATCATTTTTTTATATTTGCATATATATATATATATATATATATATATATATATTCATCTAAATTATATTTATTATATAACGGGAATTGTACGATTAATCTCATATAGAAAGCCTTACTCCTCATACATAAATACCAATGTGTTTTTTAATTAAATATTTTTTATACATAAAAATCTTATTTATAATAACGTTTTGTTTATAAAATAAAATATTTTAATTTTCTGAAGTCCAAATCATTAAACTTTATTTGCTAGACTAGTCTAATCTATATTAAAAAGCTATTTAAAACTAGTATGAAAAAAATTTATCTGTAACTCTTAAAAAATATATAACATAAAATTAAATATAAAAATTTTAACATGCGGTCCTCAAAAATAACATGTGACGAATCATAAAACAATTTTCATCTATTTATTTTATTTTATTTTTACTTTTTATTTTATTGATGTTGATACTTGAATGAATACAGATGAATTTAGTCGATATGCTTGTATCTTCGTTAACAATGTCGATTAATCAATTTAACTAAAGAAGTGATAGTAACAGTAAATTGAAGAAAGTTTGAAGACTAAAATAGAAAAATTATTTGTCATTTTTAGTATAATAAAAATATAAAAGAAAAGATAAATATTTAAGGATATAGTAACGGTAAATTGAAGAAAGTTTGATAGGTAAGACTAAAATAGAAATATTATTCGTCGTTTTTAGTAAAATAAAAATATAAAAGAAATTGATAAGAAAAGATAAATGTTTAAGAAATAAATAACCTATGAAGACTGGAACCCACGGCCATTAGGATGTTAACAAAGATGTTAACCGGAAAACAGCACTTAGGTCCTGTTTGTTTCACCGTAATGCAAAGGAATGGAAATGATTTTAATTTCATCCATGATAGTTACGTAATGATATTCATCTACATAAAGTAATATTAACACTTCGAAGAACTTAATTCCTTTAAAAAATAATGTTACCAAACGCAATATACAACAGAATTTGATTTCAATTCCATTCCATTCCTTCAAATTACGGTGAAACAAACTGGACCTTAATGTCATAATGTAGAAGAATAATAATATATAAATAAGACAAAGTGAGAAAAAGACAAAAAAAAGTTTAGTGTTCATATTGTCAATCTTGGCAATTGTATATTTATATAAATATGATGAGCATTGATAATTATGATTTGAAGGTTGTTCCTACAAAATTAAATGTATGTATGTATAAAATAAGACTCTCCATTGGGTTAGCTGAGTTGTACATGACATATCCTCCTGCTTAATTCTATGTTTGTTTAATCTAAATTGAATCGACTCGAGACTTACGTAATTAAAAAAACATAAATTAACTAATCTTAAATAACATAGTCACTAATGACAAACCCTTTGAATGATTGAATTTATAAAATAATACATGCATATATACCAAATTGACACATATAGCAATACGTACATGCTTACTAATTTCATCAAGAGTAGAAATAAGTTCCAACTTCCAAGGAAATACACAACAGATACGAGAAAATGTAAATTTAAGAATAGTTCAGGGACTACTTATGTCATTCTCATTTCTTCCTAACAACTACAATGCACACAACTGAATTCAAACTCTTCCCATTTCTTGACAAGATTCCAACGAATAGGATCTTGAAACTACACAAACTCGAAAAAGGGATTTTACGAAATTTCGATCGAATAGTATCTTCAGATTACACAAAATCTAAAAGGGTATCAATTAATCGCAAACAGAAACAAAAAAAACCAAAAAGAAATCAAGAAATCAACCCCTGAAATATCATCACCCATTGAACTTGCAACTTCTTGCGTCGACGGAGTTACCGTTTCATCCGCCGGAGGCAGCTGCGGCGGCGGCGGAAGGAAGTTGTTGTCAGTCCTACCAGCTTCACCGTATATCGTATAATCGAGAATAGTTGCGATGCCATGAACACAAACGGCGGCGTTACTGTAAATATCAGGTTGTGTGATCAGAGAATCATCAATGGTGAAATTGGAAGGGGTATTGCTCGTAATTACAACTGTTTTCGAGGGCAAAAGCGTAGGGAGTCGGGTTAGGGTTTTGAAGAGTTGGAGCTCCGAGAATGTTAGTCGTTGTGGGAGAATATGGTAAGGGATGATAAATGGGTCGAAACTGTAGGCACCGGTGGCGGTGGCAGAGAGATGGGAGAGAGCATCGTTTCCAGGGACAAACATGGTGGCGGTGGTAGGAATTAGAGATGGGGTAGTGGGTGGAGAAATTGATGAATTTAGATTTGGGTTGAAGAGGATGTTTGCCCATGCGGCGAAGTCACCGGCGCCAATTAAAGCGTCGATTATGTTCTTGAGTTGTTGTTGCTGGATATACTCCGGTCTTGAATGAGGCGGCGGAATAGAGACGGGTGGCGGTGGTGGTGGCGGGGAAATGGGTAGAGAGGTAGGGAATTGGGGCAGAGTGGATGGAGACGGTGCAAGTGAGTGGGAGATTATGGGGGGGCGGTGGCGGATATTGGTGGTGCTGGTGATAGTGGAGATGGAGTTAGCGGCGGTGGTGAGTGGCACCGTCGCCAAGAGGAGGAATAGAGGAAAGTATTTTAACATGACGTAAGCAAGTGGGTAGGAGAGAATACAACTATTACCGTCCAATCGTGATTACCACCATTTGTATCATTTTACTATTTAAAATGAGCAAGGCATGGTAAAAACTAAAAACTAAAATTGCACGTAAATAAAATTTGTACTTTTACGATACGTTTAATAAGAAAATATAATAACCGAGGAAAATGAGTAAATTCTTGTACAGTTGTACGGTTGTAGTTGGTATAAAAAAAACCAATTACTTACATACATTTACATTTTAATACTAACTAGCTAAGCGACCCGTGTATTAACACGGGATGATATAAGTCAATTTTAAATTTATATAGTTTTAAAGAGTATTAATACGTATAGTAAAAATAATTACAAAGCATAGATATGAATATAAAATCTCGTAAGAAATGAATAATCATTACATAATTTTAAAATTCATATATAAGATTATCATTAGATTTTCTTTAAAATCTATTTATAAACAACTGTTAGTCCATTATAACAAGTGATTCAAGTAATATGTAAGATAGATGAAGGATTGCATATGTAGAACTAGAGAGAATGTGTAAAAACACCATGAAAACACATAGTTTTTTATTTTATTTATGAGCAAAACCTTAGCTATTACAATAGCAATATCCCTATATATACTCCATGAGTATATTACATAGAAACTCCTATTTCTATACAATTTATGAATTTACAACAACATTCATAGTTTTATCAGCAGGGTTTTTTTTAATCATCGCAAATTAAAACTTTTAACCTCTATTTACTCTTCACTCAAAAAACTGTCACATATAACTGTCAATGAGTGAAAACGTGTCTTTTTAGTACTTCTTATAAATACTCTTTTTAAGAATTATAAAGTTACATTACACATCTAAAAGTTATAGTATAATATTAATATGTTTCTCGTGATGAAACTTTATCCCGATATTGTAAAACCATAACTATAATATTATTGTTGATGTTGTTTATAAGCGACCCGTGTATCAACACGGGGATGATATAAGACAATTTTAAATTTATATAGTTTTAAAAATATTAACACGTTAAAAAATTAGAAAATATATATATGAATATAAAATCACGTAAGAAATGATAAACATTACAAAAGTTTGATATACATAAGATTATCATAATACTTTCTGTAGATACTCTTTATAAACAATATTCATGGTTTTATTAGTAATTTAATGTACACACAAACTAAGCTATTTAATTTGAAATGAGCTAATGACATATCTAACTTGACTATTTTTCATACTTTTATAATTGTTGTCTCCATTCACGATTTTTTTTTAATCTACTGAATGTTGTTTTTTCCTTTTTTGATATCATAAGATATCAAAGATATATTTCACAGTTGATTTGTGAACTCACTACCTCGTGTTTACTAAATGAATTGCACACAAAATCAATGAATTTTACTAAGGCAGAGTAGGAAATTAGAGATAAAAAGGAACAAATTATGAATCTTCAAACACTTATATATAATTTTCGTTTCTTAATCTAGCTTTTAGGTAATTCAATCACAGAATTTCATGAATCAGACAAATGAGTTAATTACATGAAAATTTTGCAAATTTCATCCTTTATTTTCAAAAGCAAAACACGCATGGTCCTTTGTCCAATGAAAAATATTTAATTTTTTTAAATGACTATTATACGCTTTTCATAATTGGTCCTTGTATAGTTTCTTCAAAATTTAATCATTTTATTAGTAACTAATTATATTCAACTCTTTAAATTGGTAAACTCTTTAATTATTTTCTTTAAACTCTTTTACAATTTAACATTTTATTTTATATTACGATAAGTTATATATCTTTATACATTTTTTGATATTCCGTCTTCACTCAAAACCCAAAACCCAAAAACACCACCACCCCCGCCCGCCTGTGACACTATCTCCGACATCATCACTGTAATATCTATAACTCGAAATAAATAAATACTAGTCTTGATCGTTATTAATACTAATGTTACTCTTATAATCATCGGTATGTTTAATGGATTTGTGGTGTTTGACTAAGGTAACCAAGTATTGGGCTTAAAGAGTTAAGAAGTAGTTAGTCTTTAGGCTTAAGGGAAATCTCCAACTTGGGCTTAAAAGCCCCTTTAAGCACTTATAAATAGGGAAATTAGGGTGTAGCCCCCAATCCATCCCTTCTCCTGGAGAAACAAGTGGGTGTTGTATGTGTGAAGGGCTTGAAAAGAGAGCAAGGAATGAGCTAGGATCATTATCTTCACCAAGCAAGCTTCAAAGAAATTGGCTATAAACATCAAGGTAACCTTCCTAGTCTTCTTGTAACCAACTATAAGTAATTTCTGCAAGCATTAGTATAGTTTTAAAGGTTGTATGCATTTGTATGTATGCATATCGTGGGTTTTCATAACCCAGGAGAACAAATGAGAAATAAACCATTAAAAGGGTAAACACCCTTGTAGAAATTGCCTATTTAAATGGAGAAATGAATTGAGAAGATTAATCACAATGAATAATATATCTGTATCGAGCGGTTCACAAAAACACAACGAGGTCCCGCACCCGGAACTACACGTTGGAAAGTATTTTTGAATAGTAAATACAGATAGGGGTGTTCAAAATAATCCAAATCTGAACATCCGAATCAATTATCCGAAAATCCGATCCGAAATTATCCAAAAATTCGCATATCTGAAATTTCGGATACCCAAAATTTGGAAATCTGAATTTTTGGATTCGGATTTGGATAGTGATTTTTGGAAGTTTCGGATATTTCGGATATCCGATATTCGAAAATATTTTTTATTTTTATATTGCTTATTTATTTAGTTATTTTAACATATATAGTTTTATATTCATGTATTTTTTTTATTTTTGAACATACTTAAGCTATTTTTGGTGATTAAAGTTTAAAAAATGGTTATTTATTAATTATTTATTTTTTAAAAATTATATAAAAAATATATTTTTTGAAATTATTGGATATTTCGGATATCCGATATCCAAATCCGAAATTTCGGATATCCGAAATTTCGGACTCGAATTCGGATACTGAATTTCACTATCCGAAAAATTTCGAATATCCGAAAATCCGGATATCCGAATATGAACACCCCTAAATACAAATATACTTTAAACAAAATATTTAAAGGCAGAAACAGCGGAAACATGAAAAACGATGAGCTATCTTCACAGAGCCGGAGCTTTCCCACCGTCAGGTCCTGAAAATAGTAAATCCACAAAAGTAAGCATAAAGCTTAGCAAGCACACTAACTTACACACCACACTAGGTATGCATATATCATATTTCACAGATCAATCCATGTTCACATATCATTTCACATAATACCGACTCAGTGCACCAAAGACGATTTCACACTTTGGGTCACAGCCGACTACCCAATCCATACAAAGGGTTTCACACTATGTCTGACTGTGCCCGAGTTTCGTTATCACTCACACAACGTAACCCTTCACATCACTTCAATCACACACATCACATTTACACATATATACAACATATACATTCACAATATCATGTATAAGTTAGTGGACTCACCTGATCCGCAGCGCAGTCGAAGGCAACAAATTTCACAAACTCTGGATAGCTAACATGTCCAATCACAAGGACCTACAATATACATATCTCACCGAATCAATAATTCAATTCCTTATCGTATGACTTTTTAGCTTATAATTCTTATAGCGGTCTCACACTCTTGGGTCGGACCTCTCCTCAACCGTCTCACTCAAAGAAAACAAATTCGGATTATATATCGTAAGTATGTCGGCTCACCCTCATCACCCTCTTAAGTTGTATGACACTTAATATATAAATAATTAGTAGCTTAATAGGCCTCCAAGCCCAAACGTATACGTGAATACACTACACGGCCTATTGAGCCTAAAGTCGAATCCCAAGAATATGACCAGTGGAGTTCTCACTTTTCAAGAACAAGTCGGATTGTACATAATACTATATATATATATATATACACACACACACACACACACACACACACACACATATATATATGTCGACTATTATGGTTTACCAAAACCGGTCGGATTCTTAAGAAAATATCAACTCTTATGTCAGATGGTTACGTCAAACGCATACTCACACTTATATATATTTATATATATACATCTATCAGTCGGAGCACTTAAATCCTTAAACCTTTTGAGCCATAACGATTAAAGTCTTTTAATTAAAGCTTATATCTCCAAATATTTAAACATTTCTTTTTAAGCTTAGTTTGCACTTCCAAATATCAACACTACATATCATAAATCATAACTAGAAGCCTTTTCTATTTACTTGACTAAATCACAACCATTGTATATATATACATCATCTCTTAATAATGTGTATATTTTAATACCTATGGCCCACCTACTAAATATCTACCACCACACACTTGATCTAATACCCCAAATTAAATAAAAGCCCACTTAAATAATTATGTAAATAATGCAGGCCAAGCTACAATTAGAAGCCCACACAAAACCATAGCCCAAAAGTCCATGAACACCAGCAGGGCCCAAGAGATAAGTTCCAGCCTACTAGGTCAACTCCCCACCCCCTTAGCTGCCATCTATTCCCTACTATACCAACATTCGTTGCCCCTCCCTTCCCTCTTGACAACGCCGACAACTCACTCCTCCCTGCCTTCTCTAACTCGCCGGTGACCGCTCCCTGGCGGCAGGTGGCGTTGCGCACACACACCAACACACCCACACACTCTTCAATTTCTCCGGCGAAGCTTACTCAGACACTCCTCTCGGCTTCCTCCGTCGAAGCTCACACAGACAGACACCGTCGCCTCCGGCGACTCACAAACACACAGACATACACTCATTCGTCTCCGACGACTCCACAAACACAACACACCGACGCATCCACCCAGATTTCTGCTCTCCGGAGACTCACGCACATACACACACAGCCATTAAACTCTACGCTTCCTAAGCTACGGCTCGTCGATCAGAAGGGTTCCCGGTTTTCTATTTCTACATCTTAACAAGGTAGCTTACAAAACCCTCGAATCCCGATCAAAAGGGCATAAAAGTTGTACATATGTGTTCTCTAGGGAAGGAGATGCGTTACGTGAAATATTACTCGAAATCTACTGGCGGCAGCGGCGGTGCAAGGCGACGGCGGAGCTGCGCTGGTGGTGGTGGCGCTATGGCAGTCTGACGGAGCAGCAAGCGGGACCTCTTCACTTGGCAGCTACAGGGTTTCTCGAGAGTTGAGCTCTGACTATATATATATTTATATAATAAACTTTCATTATCCTTTTTCTTTAATTTCCCCCATTTCACTATCCAAGTCCAAATGGTTTTTTGAACTAAGCCTAAAATAATCAACAAGTTAAGTCCACTTCAATCAATAATTTAAGTCCATATTAGTATTTAAAATACCAGCCCTACCAATTCCTTTAATCCAATCTTATAAAAAACCATTATATCTAAACTTGATAATACAAATTAAATTCAAACTTAATAATATATTTTAAATCCAAACGTAACTAAACTTAATGAGGAATTACTTGCGCTCAACTTAGATATTTTACTAAATTAGTAAAAAAATAATTTCCTCGAAGCTATTTAGAACACGGGTATTACAACTCTCCCCCACATAAATACGACTTCGTCCTCGAAGTCACTATCCTGATAACCCAGGTACTACTTTCTTCATCATCGCCTGTGGATTGCATATTAATTCCGAACCCCAACTATGCTCTCTCGGAACTTTTACCATCTGAATCTGTTTATAACAACTTAGGCCATTAATAAATCAGACAATCAATGTCATCTAATAGGTACTTAATCCTAACTATTCCTTTAGCTCAATGATCAATACTTAAGTGTTCATGCGCTAATATATCATAGTCCTTCCAACTTGAATTCGTAAATTACGTGGGTACCTCGAATATAATAATGTACAACTAAACATTCTTTTATAATTTAAACGTTCAACTTAACCTTAAAATTATGAGAGGGACAATGTATATCTAAACTAATAATAATCATCAACATTAAATATTTCTTTTAAACACACTTAGAACAACCTAAACCATAAAGTTCATACTCCATTGTACAATTTATCGCTTTTACAAGATGCGTCGAAAATGTTAGTCCTCAATAAATATTCATATACTCTTCATTTACTTTCAGAAAACCGGGTAACTGTTGTTTTGGTTACCATAACGTGCTGTATCGTACATCTATTCATGTCTAACTTTTTTCACCGGTACTTTTTCTCCTATTAATTGTTCTCATTTTGGATTCTCGACTCTCAAAGTTCCTTGCTGGATGGCTCCGAACGAGCCTGATAGTGTTGTAGCCACTGCCTAAATCATAAATCATACTCTTAGTAATAGATACCGGGTCATTTATTCAAAACCTTCGTTGCAGTCTCAGCATTTTCTAGGTGAAATATGGGCCTGCAGCCGTAATCTTCTAACATGGCTACCTATTTTCTTCGTCTCATATTCAAATTTCCTGTAATTCGCGAAGCATATCGGGCTTTTACGGCCCGGGTAGACAATACACTTGACGCTGTCTGGTAGTGTCTCAAAAATCTTAGTGCAGAACCCCTACTTGCCTCGTATAACACGCCTAGGAGGTCGCCGTGTCCTCTACTCTCCTAGAATTTTCTCTGAAAACATCACCAACTACTAGTACATCTAAAACGCTTTTACTTATTCTTTCCTAACTTGCAGTTAATCTCATGTGCCAGGAATGCCGTACAATCATTCACGAATTTACTTAATCGCCCTTATAGTCATACACAACATCATTTTCTCATTCTCGCGTCTATCATAAATCAGAATTTCTCCCCCACTTAAGATTTTTACCCACACGATTTCTAACTTGCAACGCGTACTGGCTCGGTGACGATCCGGCCAGCCTACACTTACCACTAATTAAAATCCTCGAATATTCGCATACACATTTGGTGTGAGGTCTAAGGGACTTAACCTCCCCTTTCTCTTATCATATTCCCTCTACAACTAACCAATACATCTAAGGCTTTTTCATAAGACAATCATACTCGTCACATATGTTACAGATGCAAGTCCCTACATATTACTATTCCGTACTGGTAGTCGAATATTTGATTCTACCTTACCGAAACAATCAAAGAAGAACATGCAATGAGGCCAAATCAAAGACTCTAAACCTATATAGATAGTAATATGCATGGCATGTTGCATCTGTAACAAGCATAAGATGCACAATCATTTCATTCATACATATTAAGCTTCTCTTTAAATTACATAATGAAGGTTGTACTTATCCTGGTCATTATACTAAGGCAACTCACCAACAATAATAATATTCCCTCTTGACAACGCCGACAACTCACTCCTCCCGGCCACCTCTGACTTCTCCCGCGACCGCTCCCCAGCGGTAGGCGGCGCTACACACACACACACACACACCAACACACCCATACACTCTTCAATTTCTCCGGCGAAGATCACTCAGACACTCCTCTCGTCTTTCTCAGGCGAAGCTCATACAGATAGACACTGTCGCCTCCGGTGACTCACAAACACGCAGACACACACTCCTGTTGGGGTTCTATGTACACAGCGGAAGCAACAAGGTACAACATACAAAGCATAAAGTACAAGTAATCAAATCCTAAAACCCCAAACCATGGACCAAACTCTATAGCTAACTTAAGCAACATGCAAAACAGAAAGAGAAGAGGTTATACCCTGCTCCTTAGCTCCAGCAACTTGAAGATGTGGTGGTGATGACAAGAAAGCAAAGAAGCTTTCCTCTAATGAAGTCCACCCCGGGTATTGTCCTCTCTCCTTGTACTAGCAAGCTTGGATGATCTTCTTCCAGTAGAAATCACCACAAGAACAACCACCAATATGCAGGAATTCGGATCTCCTCTTGGCACTCACAAGAACACTCTAAAAGTTCTCTCAAGACTAAGTGGGTGTGAGTTTTTGCAAAAGGATAGAATGAAAAGCAAATGGGGTTATTTTATAAACCCAGAGATGCCACTTCCTCTCCCAAGGCCGGCCAAGAGTTCTCTAGAAGAAAGCCACATGCATTGGACAAGAGTGGAGGTGGAGAATCTAATCATTGCATGCAGTCTGACAAAATTCCGCGCCGCGTGCCCGTAAGGTTCCGCGCCGCGGAATCTCCGCGTCGCGTATCCTTAAGTGCTCCGCGTCGCGTTATTTGCTAGCACATCAATCTTTCCATTTTGACACCATTGGTCCCTCCATCTTTTAGGCTGTCGAGATAGGTCCCCAGTGTGTGACCCAATAGGCCCATACATTATCGGTAGTGATCTAAATGGCATATGTGTGTCAGCGGGCATACTCCAACAAACTCCCACTTGCACATGACACACCGTACCCATAAACCACAGACAAAGAGCGGCCTCTAGTAAGGCATCTCCGCCCCCAAGTCAGTATGGATTTTTGTCAAAAACCAAATCCAGAATCAGTTACGAAATGGTCCTATAGATAAGTGATCATTTATCCCTTCGTTCGCGATATCCGTGTGAACACGAGACATGGTTAAATGTCAATCTCCAGATCGTTCACGATTATGTTTCTCGATCTCGATTGATGGTGACCCAAAATCTAGTTGCAATCGATCAAACATCATTGCAACTTGAGCATGGCCATGCATTTTACGTCAGCGATCAATCATCGAGGAGCCCAAGGATATCTCTCTAAAACTAGAGGAAGGAATCCCTTCGACTACATTGCTCCGCTATATACACCATACTTTACCTAAAAGCTCCCTTTATAACAGCCAGTTACGAACTGCGTTTGAAAGCAATCAAGACAAAGCAGATCCATGCTTTGGAACACATGTATCTTCAGTCTAAGGACAAAATGATATTATCATCCTGACTTACTCGCGACAGAAACCATGAAGCAAGTTCGAGTATGGGTCGTCCAGTCACTTGACCATTGCAAGCACAGGCGAAGTGTTGCGTCTCTTTTATCTAATCCATTATTAGATAGCGACCAACCACTTCCCTCAAACTTCCTCCCCGTGAAGAATGACCGACTGTGGACATTTAGAATGAAAAACATTCTGGGAAGTATTAAACATGCTAAGATGGAACACAGTAAGGATTCATAAAATATTCGCCCTCGGCGTATCATTAAATCACATTTAATAATCAATATAGAATGAAATACAATACTGCTTAGCGTTCCCAAAGTACAAATACAAATCAAACATAAACCAAACATTACACTCAAACCAAGTCACTTGCGAATCTAATACCTATATCTCTAGTGTGAGAATCATGTACAACTTGTGACAACGGTTTAGTGAACGGATCAGCCAAATTGCCCTCCGATGCTACTCTGCTGATGGCAATATCACTACTCTCAATAACATCTCTGATGAAGTGGTATTTGCGAGGAATGTGCCTCGTCCGCTTATGAGCCCTTGGTTCCTTAGCTAAAGCCACCGCACCCTCATTGTCACAGAAGATCTCAATAGGGTCGGATATGCTAGGAACCACTCCAAGATCCTGGATGAACTTCCTCATCCATACCGCCTCTTTAGCTGCTTCACTAGCCGCAATGTACTCCGACTCGGTAGTTGAATCAGCTACGGTGTCTTGCTTGGAGCTCCTCCAACTTATAGCACCACCATTGAGAAGGAACACGAACCCCGATTGTGATCGGCAGTCGTCCTTATCAGTTTGGAAGCTAGCGTCAGAGTAACCATGTACTCTAAGCTCTTCCTTACCACCATATACCAAGAACATCTCCTTTGTCCTCCGAAGATACTTGAGAATGTTCTTGACCGCAGTCCAATGGGCTTGCCCGGGATTAGCCTGATATCTACTCGTCATGCTCAAGGCACACGATACATCAGGACGAGTGCATAGCATGGCGTACATGATTGATCCCACTGCCGAAGCATATGGAACCCTCTTCATTACGTCAAGTTCCTCTTTGGAACTAGGACATTGAGACTTGCTCAAAGTCACTCCATGCAACATAGGGGTGTTACCCCTCTTAGAGTCCTCCATCTTGAATCGCTTCAAGACCTTGTCGACATATGCACTTTGGCTAAGCCCTATTAGCCTTTTAGATCTATCTCTATAGATCTTTATGCCCTAGATATACGCCGCATCTCCCAAGTCCTTCATAGAAAAACAACTCCCAAGAAAAGTCTTAACCTCTTTCAAGGTTGGGACGTCGTTTCCAATAAGTAGAATATCATCTACATATAGGACAAGGAATACTACAGCGCTCCCACTAGCCCTGACATATACGCATGGTTCATCCTTGCTTTTCGAAAATCCAAACTCTTTGATTTTCTCATCAAAGCACAGGTTCCAATTACGAGATGCTTGTTTAATTCCATAAATAGACTTCTTTAACCTGCAGACTCTATCCGGATACTCAGGATGTACAAAACCCTCGGGTTGTGTCATAAACACCTCTTCACTTAGCTTCCCGTTAAGGAAGGCGGTTTTTACATCCATTTGCCATATTTCGTAATCATAAAACGCAGCTATGGCCATGAGTATTCGGATAGACGAAACATGGCCACTGGTGAAAAGGTTTCCTCATAGTCAATCCCATGAGTTTGCGTGAAACCCTTAGCCACTAGTCGGGCTTTGAAGGTATCTACAGATCCATCCATGCCGGTCTTCTTCTTGAAGACCCATTTACATCCCACTGTCTTACACCCGGGTGTAGGATTAACCAATTCCCATACTTGGTTATCCGACATGGATTGCATCTCACTCTCCATTGCTTCCCTCCACCTAGCAGACTCAGTGCCCGCTACGGCTTCTTGGTAGTTGGTCGGTTCATCATGATCCACCAATAAGTCATTGCCCTCAGATATGAGAAACCCATATCTCTCTGGCTCTTGACGTGGTCTACCAGACCTACGAGGAATTAATGGTGCATTGTCAGGTACCGACGCATCTTCTTGCTCGGTTTCAACCACTTCGGGTTGATTGCTAGTGCCGACACTTGTCCCTTCCCCATTGGGTTCTTGAATTTCTTCAAGATCAATCCTCTTACCCGATTGCATGGATATAACTTCCCTTTCAAGGAACACAGCCCTTCTCGCAATAAACACTTTGTTTTCGAAAGGTTTGTAGAATGTATATCCCATGCCTCCGGTTGGATACCCAATGAAGTAACACCTTTCAGACCTTGGTTCGAGTTTGTCCTCTACCTCTCGTCTCACGAAGGCAGGACATCCCCAAACCTTGAGATATGCGATCTTTGGAGCAACTCCATGCCACATCTCATAAGGTGTCTTTTGGACCTTCTTTGTCGGTACGGGGTTAAGGATCCTCACCGCCGACTCGAGAGCGTACCCCCAAAAGCTTATGGGTACTTCCGTGCGACTCATCATCGACCGGACCATATCTAATAATGTCCGATTCCTCCGCTCGGCGACACCATTCAATTGTGGCGTCCTAGGAGGAGTTAGTTGCGAAATAATCCCACAACTAACAAGATGATCACGGAACTCCGAGCTCAAGTACCCGCCTCCCCTATCGGAGCGTAGTACTTTGATAGTCTTGCCCAATTGATTCTGGACTTCGTTTTGGAATGTCTTAAAAACCTCAAAGGCCTCAGACTTTTGCCTAATCAAGTAGACATATCCATATCTACTGAAATCATCAGTAAACGTAACGAAGTATCTTGAGTTGTTCCTTATAACATGCTTGAACGGACCGCATACATCCGTATGCACTATTTCCAATAAGCATTTAGCCCTTTCACCCACACCGGTAAAGGGTGACTTAGTCATCTTGCTTAATAAACAGGATTCACATACTTCATTTGACCCGAGGTCAAAGGATTCCAAGATCCCATCCGATTGGAGCTTGGTGATGCGTTTCTTGTTTATATGGCCAAGACGACTATGGCATAAGGAAAATTTATCTAAACCATTTTTGGATCCAGAATCAATGTTCATGATTGCTCTATTATTTTCTATGTATGCATCGGCTTCGTATATACCACGACATGGATAAGCTTTAAAATAACAAACATCATTTTTAAAGCATAAAATAAAACCATTTTCAAATTTAAACAAATATCCATCGTCATACAAAGCATAAAATGATAAAATGTTTCTTGCCACAAGCGGCGAATAGCATACATCTTTCAAAATAATAGAAAAGCCGGTCTTGAAAGTAAGCTCTACACTTCCTTTCTTTAACACCGGGACAACCTCCTTGTTTCCCATTGTTAGCTCCAGCTCCCCATCTCTCAGCATTCTACTTTCCTTTAGCACCTGCACCATATTACAAATGTGAGTGCCACAGCCGGTATCTAAAACCCAGCCATTAGATGTAGAAGTATGATGTAGTTCAATCACAAATGTACCTGAAGTAGAAGCGCCCGCTCCCGAAGCTCGTAGCTTCTTCAGGCCCTCTAGGTACTTAGGGCAGCTCCGGCGCATGTGTCCCTTAGCCCCACAGAAGAAGCAAATCGCCTCCTCCGGAGTCTTAGCTTGAGGGATAAGTCCCTTCGGCTTCGGCTCCAGGGAAGGGTTCGGCTTAGGAGCCCCAACCTTACCCTTGCCTTTCCCTTTCGGGGTAGAGGCCGGTTTCTTCCTCTTCTTGGACTTACCCTCCTTGATGGCCAAGACGGGAACGGAGGTAGATGGCTTTTGCTTGGTCATGTTGGACTCAGCAGTCCGCAGCATACCATGCAATTCCATGAGGGATTTGTCCATCCCGTGCATATGATACCTCACAACAAATTAATCATATGACGGTGGGAGAGACCCTAGAATCAAGTCTACCGCCATCTCTCTCGATATGGCAAATCCCAACCTCTCGAGGCGTTCCACCAACGCTTTCATCTTTAGAACGTGGTGGGACACGTTCCCGCCCTCATGCAATCGGCAACCGAATAGGTCGTTGAGACAACCATACCGTTCTTGCTTGGCTTGTTGTTGGAACATGTCCGACAACTCGCGCATCATGTCATAAGCACTCAAGTGCTCCATCGACTTTTGCAAGTCGGAGCTCATAGTGCTAAGCATGAGGCAAGTAACCTCGGTGATGTCTTTGAGGCGTTTTTCATAAGCCTCTCTAACGACCCTACTCGCGTTGGATGCAGGGACCTCGGGGATGGGTTCCTCAATGGTGGCCAACTTGTCATCATGACGGAGGACAATCCGTAGTTGCCGTGACCAATCCATAAAATTGGTCCCATCGAGCTTATCCTTCTCGAGAAACACTCTTAAGGATATGTTTGACGTGGTGTGGTTGGTGCTAGTTGATGCCATCTATAATAAGCAAAGTAGATTTGGTTAGTTTGATTGAAATCCTTGCTAAAATAATTACCCCAAATGTGAAATAAAAAACAACTATTTTAACAAGGGCTAAGAACCTTATTTCACCTTGCACCGTGACGGGTTTTCCGCGGATCACGTGGCAAAGTTATTTAGGCCGGCAACCATTGACCGATTGCAATCCATTATTGCAACTCTTAGTTCCTTGCGGGATCCTACTTGACAACCATTGTGCCAAGTTTGGCATGTTTGATCCCTCCACACCAATCCCAAATTAATATTTTACATGACCTCGGCTAGAGCTCGACGATCATATGAAAGATTAACTTGACATTGTAAATCAACCATCAAGATACACGGTGGAACTCTAGCCCAATGGTCGACTCGGTTAGAGCTCGACAATCGACCTTGCGAATTGCCACACGCGCCTTCCACACAGCTCATGCAAAGGCAATCTCGGCTAGAGCTCGACGATCAACCCTTACACGACTAGATTTGGGCGGTGTCATCTTATGGGTGGTGTGCGATTTACATTTAGAAAACGGGATTTAGTTTTCCGGTTAAAAAACCATTTAAAGTTTGATTAACAAAAGGTGACAAAAACCAAACGTTTTCACTAATCGGAAACTAAACCAATTTTAAATCCGTTTGTTAATCAAGTGTGCGCGCGAGAGTTGTTAAACCATTTTTAAAACTCTTGGGTTTTATTATTTATCAAAGATTGTCTAGCATGCAATAGTCCTACAACTCATGCATAAACAATATATAATAAAACCATCACACGCATACATAAGGTTGGTAACCATGCCCCTAAAACCTATGTGTTTTTCCCGTGAGCCACTACGGGAAAACCAAGTCATCTAAGGACAGAAACTTCCTTGACTTGGATGTGCCCCCACTAAACCCGCCACCTCCATTGGGCCTTTCGGATTTCGTGTTCGCCAAGACGTCACTCCATGGACTCCCGATGGTTGCTCCTTATTAAAATTACATAGAAAATTAAATAAATGGCATGCAAGCCACAATTCCTATTTTCTAGTACAAATACATAATATGGAATATTTAAATGTCATGCAAGCCACAAAACAATTACATACGAAATAAATAAATAAATTATTATTACAAACCATTGTGACATAAAGTCACCAAATGAATGAATAATAAAACATACAACCAAACATCCACAAGGTCTAGGGCATTTTTCTAGGGTTACCAACAAAACAGGTTCAATAGTGAACAACAACAACAAGATCGACATCCACAACATGGTGTGCCACACAAAACCATGTAAACTTATGTATAATGGTTAAGATTTTTACAAAAACACTCAAGGCACTAAAAATCCCATGTACTTATGCATTAGTAACACCAAACCATTTTTGATGAAACATATTCATAAATACATTATGTAAGTATATGCAATTATTTATTTTCATGCCAAAATAATAATCCACATATAAATACACTAACCATTATACAAGGCAACTTCAAAACTAAATTTTAATTTCTGGACAAAAAAATTCCAGAAACCAAAATCCAGTGCCAAAAACCCAAAAATAATTTTTTTATTTAAAAACAAAGTTTAAAAACAGAATCTGTACAGCGATATTCCGCGCCGCGTAACCACATGAGTTCCGCGCCGCGGAAATTGACGAACAGAAAACACTAAACTTTATTTTCGGGTTTTTCAGGCCACCATGTGCAAAAGTAGTATAGAGGTGGCTCTGATACCACTGTTGGGGTTCTATGTACACAGCGGAAGCAACAAGGTACAACATACAAAGCATAGAGTACAAGTAATCAAAGCATAAAACCCCAAACCATGGACTAAACTCTATAGCTAACTTAAGCAACATGCAAAACAGAAAGAGAAGAGGTTATACCCTGCTCCTTAGCTCCAGCAACTTGAAGATGTGGTGGTGATGACAAGAAAGTAAAGAAGCTTTCCTCTAATGAAGTCCACCCCGGGTATTGTCCTCTCTCCTTGTACTAGCAAGCTTGGATGATCTTCTTCCAGTAGAAATCACCACAAGAACAACCACCAATATGCAGGAATTCGGATCTCCTCTTGGCACTCACAAGAACACTCTAAAAGTTCTCTCAAGACTAAGTGGGTGTGAGTTTTTGAAAAAGGATAGAATGAAAAGCAAATAGGGTTATTTTATAAACCCAGAGATGCCACTTCCTCTCCCAAGGCCGGCCAAGAGTTCTCCAGAAGAAAGCCACATGCATTGGGCAAGAGTGGAGGTGGAGAATCTAATCATTGCATGCTGTCTGACAAAATCCCGCGCCGCGTGCCCGTAAGGTTCCGCGCCGCGGAATCTCCGCGTCACGTATCCTTAAGTGCTCCGCGTCGCGTTATTTGCTAGCACATCAATCTTTCCATTTTGACACCATTGGTCCCTCCATCTTTTAGGCTGTCGAGATAGGTCCCCAGTGTGTGACCCAATAGGCCCATACATTATCGGTAGTGATCTAAATGACATACGTGTGTCAGCGGGCATACTCCAACAACTCCTTCATCTCCGACGACTCCTGCACACACAACACACCGACGCACCCACGCAGATTTTTGCTCGCTGGCAACTCACGCACATACACACACAACCACTGAACTCTACGGTTCCTAGGCTAGGTCTCGTTGATCATAAGCGTTCCCGGTTTTCTATTTATACATCTCAACATCGTAGCTTACAAAACCCTCGAAATCCCGATCAAAATGGCATAAAAGTTGTACAGATGTGTTCTGTAGGGAAGGAGATGCGTTACCTGGAATTTTACTCGAAATTTGCCGGCGGCAGCAGCGGTGCAAGGCGGCGGCGACGGAGGAGCTACGGTGGTGGCGGTGGCGCTATGGCGGTCCGACGGAGCAGCAAGGGGGATCACTTCTCTTGGCAGCTACATGGTTTCTCGAGAGTTGAGCTCTGACTATAATAAATATATTTATATAATAACTTTCATTATCCTATTTCTTTAATCTCCCCCATTTCACTATCCAAGTCGAAATAGTTTTCTGAACTAAGCCCAAAATAATCAATAAGGTAAGCCCACTTCAATCATTAACTTGAGTCCATATTAGTATTTAAAATGCCAGCCCAACCAACTCTTTTAATCCAATCTTATACAAATCCATTATATCTAAACTTGATAATAAAAATTAAATTCAAACTTAATAAATTATTTTAAATCCAAACGTAACTAAACTTAATGAGGAATTACTTGCGCTCAACTTAGATATTTTACTAAATTAGTAAGAAAAAAATTTCCTCGAAGCTATTTAGAACACGGTATTACAACTCTCCCCCACTTAAATACGACTTCGTCCTCGAAGTCCCTATCCTGATAACCCAGGTACTACTTTCTTCATCATCGCCTCTGGATCGCATATTAATTCCGAACGCCAACTATGATCTCTCGAAACTTTTACCATCTGAATCTAATTATAACAACTTAGGCCATTAATAAATCAGACAATCAATGTCGACTAATAGGTACTTAATCCTAACTATTCCTTTAGCTCAATGATCAATACTTAAGTGTTCATGCGTTAATATATCATAGTCCTTTCAACTTGAATTCGTAAATTACGTGGTTACCTCGAATATAATAATGTCCAACTAAACATTCTTTTATAATTTAAACGGTCAACTTAACCTTAAAATTATGAGAGGGACAATGTATATCTAAACTAATAATAATCATCAACATTATAGATTTCTTTTAAACACACTTACAACAACCTAAGCCATAAAGGTCATACTCCATTGTACAATTTGTCGCTTTTACAAGATGCGTCGAAAATGTTAGTCCTCAATAAATATTAATATACTCTTCATTTACTTTCAGAAAACCGGGTAACTGTCGTTTTGGTTACCATAACGTTCTGTATCGTGTCATCTATTCATGTCTAACTTTTTTCACTGGTACTTTTTCTCCAATTAATTGTTCTCATTTAGGATTCTCGAAGGTTTTGAATAAATGACCCGGTATCTATTACTAAGAGTATGATTTATGATTTAGGCAGTGGCTACAACACTATCAGGCTTGTTCGGAGCCATCCATCAAGGAACTTTGAGAGTCGAGAATCCTAAATAAAGTACTTTTTTACTTTATTTAGGATTCTCGACTCTCAAAGTTCCTTGATGGATGGCTCCGAACAAGCCTGATAGTGTTGTAGCCACTGCCTAAATCATAAATCATACTCTTAGTAATAGATACCGGGTCATTTATTCAAAACCTTCGTTGCAGTCTCAACACTTTCTAGGTGAAATATGGTCCTGCAGCCGTAATCTTCTAACATGGCTACCTATTTTCTTCGTCTCATATTCAAATTTCCTGTAATTCGTGAAGCATTTCGGGCTTTTACGGCCCGGGTAGACAATACACTTGACGCTGTCCGGTAGTGTCTCCAAAATCTTAGTGCAGAACACCTGCTTGCCTCGTATAACACGCCTAGGAGGTCGCCGTGTCCTCTACTCTCCTGGAATTTTCTCTGAAAACATCACCAACTACTAGTACATCTAAAACGATTTTACTTATTCTTTCTTAACTTGTTGTTAATCTCTTGTGCCAGGAATGCCGTACAATCATTCACGAATTTACTTAATCGCCCTTATAGTCATACACAACATCATTTTCTCATTCTCGCGTCTATCGTAAATAAGAATTTCTCCCCCACTTAAGATTTGTACCCGCACGATTTCTAACTTGCAACGCGTACTGGCTCGGTGACGATCCGGCCAGCCTACACTTACCACTAATTAAAATCCTCGCATATATGCATACACATTTGGTGTGAGGTCTAAGGGACTTAACCTCCCCTTCCTCTTATCATATTCCCTCTACAACTAACCAATACATCTAAGTCTTTTTCATAACACAATCATACTAGTCACATATGTTACAGATGCAAATCCCTACATATTACTATTCCGTACTGGTAGTCGAAAATTTGATTCTACCCTACCGAAACATATAAAGAAGAACATGCAATGAGGCCAAATCAAAGACTCTAAACCTATATAGAGAGTAATATGCATGGCATGTTTCATCTGTAACAAGCATAAGATGCATAATCATCTCATTCATACATATTAAGATTCTCTTTAAATTACATAATGAAGGTCGTACTTATCCTGGTTCTTATACTAAGGCAACTCACCAACAATAATAATATTATGAAGTTACTATCTCTCTTCTACCTCCCTTCCCTCTTGACAACGCCGACAACTCACTCCTTCCTGCCACCTCTGACTTCGCCGGCGACCGCTCCCCGGCGGTAGGCGGCGCTACACACACACACTCCAACACACCCATACACTCTTCAATTTCTCCGGCAAAGCTCACTCAGACACTCCTCTCGTCTTTCTTTAGCCAAGCTTACACAGATAGACACTGTCGCCTTCGGTGACTCACAAACACGCAGACACACAGTCCTTCATCTCCGATGGTTCCTGCACACACAACACACCGACGCACCCACGCACCCACGCATATTTTTGCTCGCCGGTAACTCAAGCACATACACACAACCACTGAACTCTATAGTTCCTAGGCTAGGTCTCTTTGATCATACGGGTTCCCGGTTTTCTATTTCTACATCTCAACATCGCAGCTTACAAAACCCTCGAAATCCCGATCAAAATGGCATAAAAGTTGTACATATGTGTTCTGTAGGGAAGGAGATGCGTTACCTGGAATTTTACTCGAAATCTGCCGGCGGCAGCGGCGGTGCAAGGCGGTGGCGATGGCGGAGCTACGGTGGTGGCGGTGGCGCTATGGCGGTCCGACGGAGCAGCAAGCGGGATCTCTTCTCTTGGCAGCTACATGGTTTCTCGAGAGTTGAGCTCTGACTATAATAAATATATTTATATAATAACTTTCATTATCCTATTTCTTTAATTTCTCCCATTTCACTATCCAAGTCGAAATAGTTTTCTGAACTAAGCCCAAAATAATCAATAAGTTAAGCCCACTTCAATCATTAACTTGAGTCCATATTAGTATTTAAAATGCCAGCCCAACCAACTCTTTTAATCCAATCTTATACAAATCCATTATATCTAAACTTGATAATACAAATTAAATTCAAACTTAATAATATATTATTAATCCAAACGTAACTAAACTTAATGAGGAGAATACCCATAAGAATTTGATACTTGGTCCCTTCATAATTTGACAGTTATATATAGATAAAAATTCGAGACTTGAGTTGAGAAGAAATTTGAAACTCAGTTAGTGCATAGCTTACTTGTACCTAATGATTGCATGTGTGTACCCGAAGTGAAGAACCCATAACTTGATTGTTGTATACATATGTATAATTCGATTGTTGGACTTAGGAAGTGAACCCAAAATTCGATACATGGACTTGGAATTAGGATGTATGTATGCATGCCCACAATTCGATACTTGAATATATATGAAAGTTCGATACTTAGGCCTGGAATGCAAAATTCGACACATGGGGTTATATAACAAAAATTCGACACTTAGAAGGTGAGAAAATTCGATACTTGGGCCTAGGAAATTCGAAACTTGAAGTACATGCTACAAAATTCGAAAATTGAAGTACATGCTACAAAATCGAAACTTGAAGTGCATGCTACAAAATTTGAAACATGAAGTATATAACACAAAATTCGACACATGTGAGTTATAATGCAAAATTCGAAACATGAACACAAATTTCGGAACTTGAGGTTAAATACACAAAATTCGACACATGGGGTTATGCAACACAATTAGACTATCGAATTCTACTTGATTCAGTTTATGCTATCGAGTTTTCTTGTTCAAAATGCGATTGTTACTCATATATTTGAATTTGGGCCTAAGGCTCATTAACCTTTGAGAATAGTGAGCCCAACTTGTTTGTGATCAGGAATTGGGGTGCCAAGAGTTGCTAAACTAACGGAATGTGCTTAACTATAATTATATGTGTTGTCGGTAGTGACTAAGTCCGGATGATCATACCATTCAGCATAAGCAACACTTAGACTTCAAATCAGGTGAGTACTCTTACTTACAACCTAACTTAGTAAATTATGTGAGATGTAATTGTGTATTTTTGTGATGATACCATTGTACCTCAACTGTTATGTGGGACCGTTCACTTCGGTGATGGGAATGTGGGACCGTTCACTTTGGTGATGGGAATGATGTGCTTTATGGGACCGTTCACTTTGGCGACGGGAATGATGTAACTTATGGGACCGTTCACTTCGGTGACGGGAATGATGTACTTCATGGGATTCAGTACGGTGACGGGAATGATGTAACCATTTACTTCGGTGATGGGAATGATGTACTACGGTAGCGGGAATGATGTACTTCATGGGATTCAGTACGGTGACGGAAATGATGTAACCGTTCACTTTGGTAACGGGAATGAGGAACCGACTACTACGGTAGCGGGAATGATGAAAGTTGAATCTGTAACACCTATCTGTTGACGTAATTAATTAATTTAGTTTGTATGTAATTGCTCGCTAACCCTTGTGCTTACGGTTGTTGTTTAATTTCTTTTCAGATAGTGACCACGGCGGGGCTCCAACTCGTGTCGGATAGCTTGTCTTTGTCAATGCTTCCACAAACTTTATTTTAATTCTTAAGTTCATATTATGATTCAAACTCTATTCCGGTTGTAATTTGACATTCGTATTTATGTTTAAAAAAAATACGAGGTTTTGCTAAAAAAAATTTGGGACGTTACAACTTGGTATTAGACCTTGGTTTAAGCGATTCCGATACGTTTCTACGTGTTTGGACTTAAACCTTGTATCTAGTCATTTTCAAAACTTTGTTTCTAAACCTTTTAGTGTCAACTTTTCAACAAGCTATCAGCTGGAGTTAGTCTGAGTGATCTCGAGTACGAGGTAAGAGGTATATGAAATGATGATTATATGATTCTTGATGCTGTTTGGCCTTAGTATAATACTCATGACATGATATGACTTCTGCCCATTTGATGACTGATACATGGCCCAAGCCAGTGAATCGGGATTCCTAGTGGTAATGACAAGATCCAATACGTGTAGTGTGTTTGTAATAATATATATATTTTTAGACATGTAACAAATGAAATGTGGACTGATATGACAATGAGGACTGTATGGAAATGCCGCCTGTATGACTAATGCATTGTCTATACATCCAGTATAGTGATTACGAGAAGCACACCTGTGATACCAGTGGGTCCTACAAACCCACCTGATAGTGCAGATGCTTGTGTGACAGGGGAATGATCCCCGTCTGTAACGAATCTTGAATCAACCCCGACCTAAAACTATGGTTCCACCTGTCACGGAACGAGGGAATTCGGGAAACGAAGAAGATGTGACAGTAATTCATTAAGGGCATGTCAATTATAAAGGTGATCGAGGTGTTGTCTATCAAAACTCAAAGAAAGAAAAGATCTTCATCATATTGAATGAGCTTATGATTACTCGGATGGCACCTTGAAAATTGTTCATTACTAGATTCATGAAAAGGTGTGGGAAGCTCGTGAGACCATGCCTGAAGCTGAGCAAACCCATGCGTACTGGGCCATTGAACTAATGAAGAATACACTGGAGAGTATAAGGTATATAAGGAAATGGCAAGTGGCATTTAACATTCGCAACAAGTCAATACATGATATGTAATTTTTCTTTTATTTGTTGTGAATATACACACTCCTCACTTAGGGGGAGAATGTTAGAATTATAAAGTGAGGGTGTGTTTCGTAAATAGGCAATGCCTATATATAGGGATGAGACTCCCTTAGTTTTGAAAGCTTTGCAATATAATTCTAATTATCAAAAAGGTGTTTTGTGTGTGTTTATACATTCTCTCTCGGTTTCTTTAATTTCGATTTATACACTTTCATCTTCAAAGCTCAAAGTTTCATCACTTGAGTTGGTGTAAACAAAGATTATGTGTGTGCTTAGTATGGTGTTCTTCATATTCTCTCTACATATTTAGATTGAATTAGTCATTGTCGTTTGTTTAGATCTTGATATCTGAATCACTTGGGACAAACAAATAAACAACCTAAGATTAGCAAAAAGGAAACCAAAAAAATATGAGTTTAGTAATAAACAAAACAAAATAAAAAACAATTCCCCAAAGTTTAATAATGAACCAGCTAAACAATTGAATTGTTAAATACTAAACAAACATTAAAAAGAAAAGAAAAACTAAAGCAAACAAAAAAACTTAATTTCTTATTACAAGCTAACAAACAGAACCATAAAAAAATTCATCAACAAAGTAAACCTAAAATGAAAAAGAAAACCCAGATTTCTAGACTCTGATTCTGATCATGGTGTTACAGGGTGGATATGGTGGTTGGAAATTAGGGTGGAGGTGTCCGTGCGATGGCGACGACAATGAGACCCAAATCCAAGGCGTTAGAGAGGCGAAAAAAACAACAGATCTAGTGAAGAAAACCTAAAATCACCATGGATGGATGTACTGCAAGTTGATGATGGGACGATGAGATGGTCGATGTCAGGGCTAGGAGAAAGGTCAATAGTGATGTGAAACAATGTTGCTTGGTGCTCGAACTGTCCTCGATTAGGATGGTGATAGTCCTATAACAGTCCGAAATTGAAAATATCATTAAGTGATCGGATTAAAAGATTTTTTAATAGTCAATAAAAATTTGGTTTCAAATTTATAATATAAATGTGGACATATTATAGATCAATTGGAAATTTATTTTAAGGATGATTGTATACCATTTGGTCATGGAGTACAATTTAAAATGCTGAAGGTAAAAGTGTTTATTGCTTTGGTGCCAATTAGTCATAAAAGTACAAGTTATGATACACAAGGTACAGCTAGCAAAGCTTTAGGTATTTTAATTATGTTAGTAATATTCTAAGATAATTTGTATATATTTTTTTTTGTAAATCACTGCTCAAGTTTATAAAATAATGAAAGTTTACGGGCTAGAAGTGTCAAAAATGGAAACCTTAGGCACTAGAGTTGTAATTTATGGGTTTAAAGACCCAAACCTAGACATTTAGACTTATTTTAAGTCTTCTTCATCTACCACTGGAAAAGAAAGGATAAGAGAGAGGATTGCATGTGGGAGAAGATTGAGGAGATTCTAGAGGTAAAGTATTGACTTTTAAGTCAAAATTAGGTGTCTTACTGGCGAGATGACCATCAATGTTTGAATTTGAGCTTGGTTTGGTGCAAGACATAATTGAACTTGATCAACAAGTAAGTTTTGATTGTATTTGTGTTAATCTTACTAATATTTTTGATACAATAAATGATATATTGTTGGCTCATGTGTAATTTATGGTCAAAGAGGAGTGTCTTGGTAATGAAATCACTATAGAAGCTTTGATTGGAGCATGAATTGGAGTTTGACAGATTGAGATGATAATTTCAAATAAGTTTCATGACTAATTCATAGTTGATGTTAGTATTTGTATTATATTTGGAAGATCATCAAGTTCAGTTTGACTTTATTAGTTAAAATGGGGTTAAAACACATCAAACTGGGTTTAATGTGCATAGTTATGTAAAATTTTGTTGATGATGATATTCAATATGTTTTAATAAATAAAATAGTCTCTAGAAGTTAGATATATGATATGGTAAGCATAAGTGAGGATTTGTTGACTTTGGTAGTTAATGGGTCAATTTGGTTTGCTTATGCTCATGAAAGGGTTGGTTGAGTAATTGAAGCTAAGACATATTTGCAAACTATATATAAGTAAGTTTTAAATAATAGAATGAGTTAATTTCAGAGATATATGTTGTATTTGGTGATAAAATGTTTGAAGTATGTTGAAAAGTTAGTATGTAGGTCAATATAACTATCAAGTTGGGTGTAATTCAAAATAGTATTGATAAAGTCTTGTTTATAATATCTTTGGATTTATCTTGATATGTGAAATGATTTTAGAATTTAAACCATAAATTATATGAGTAGCTGTTATAAATTTAAGAATAGACCTGAGGGGTCAATAATTGGGAAGAATTGAATGATTTGGAATTAACTCTTCATTTAGTGTTAAACAGTGATACATGAGTTGTTTTAGATTAAATTTAACCTTGTGCATATTGCAAAAAGGAATGCTTATTGAATTATTAATCTTAGAGAAATATGTTAATATTTATCATAATGGGTCAATTTGAGTTGTTTGTTCAAAAGGAAAGTTTAGATACTTAAATACATGTTATGATAAAGTTTGGAAGTTGTTTTGGATATGTTTTGAAGTATTATTGAGCTGTTTGTGAGCTACATATGTCAAAGTGTCGAAATGGCATCAAGTTGATGAACCAGAGAACATTATTGGATGTACAGGTCATGGCGCAATGTGTTGGGGTTCGTGGTTTAGCACAACGGAAGCAAAATCGAATTTTAAAAGCATGAAATGACCACTTTTGAACCCAAAGGTGCTACCAAGCTCTACAACTAGCAAATGTAACTTAAACAAGGGAGAAAAGAGAGGATTATACCCTTGATGTCTCTGGAGGTTGAGTGGATCACTAGTTCAAGCAAGAAACCGTCATCTTTTCTTCTACCGAAGTCTACCCCGAGATGTATGTGACCTTGGTGTACTAGCACCCCAAGCACTATTCAATCCTTGAAAGTGCTACTGGAACAAGCAACCCAAAACCACGAGAAGAACTCTCTCTTGAACTCTCTTAAACACACAAGATTAACACTTGAAGTTTTCTAATATGTTTCTTTTCTTACTTTACCAAGAATATTAGAAAGAGAGATATGCATGCCTTTTAACGGCCTCAAGATGACTCCAGAGCTTACCCAAGTCAGCCAAAGTCAACTGATTAAGAATACATGCATTGGTGGAATGTGGAGGTGAAAGGAATAAAGTTGCATGCTGTCAGACGGGTTAGCGGCGCTAACGCGCCGCTAACTTTAAGGCCTTAGCGCCGCTATCGCGGTCAAGTTAGCGACAACTTGGTTTTAGCGCCGCTAACCATGTCCAGCCTGCCAACCATCATTTAATTATTCTTTCGCACCCTCCCCTTTTAGGTTGTTGTCAAGATCAACCCCCGGCGTGTGACCCGATAGGCCCATACATCATCGATAGTGATCAATTGGCGTACGTGTGTCAGTGATCAAAGAGCGGCCTCTAGTAAGACAACTTTGCCCCCAAGTCAATATGGGTTTTGTCTTCAGCAGAAAAACCAAACTGCAGCCCGTGTGAAATGGTCCTATTATTAAGGGATCAACCATCCTTTTGTTCGTGATATCCGAGTAAACACGAGACATGGTACCAAGTCTTTCTCCATCGTTCATGATTATGTTTCTCGATCAAGACTGGTGGTGACCAAAATATACAAGTTGCAATCGATTACATAAATCATTACACACTTGAGCACGGCCATGCATTTTGGTGTCAGCGACCAATCATCGAGGGGCCCAAGGATATCTCCCTAAACAGACGAACAAATTTATTTATAACAACCAGCTACGGACTGCGTTTGAAAGCAACTAGAATAAAGCAGACCAAAGTGATGCAGACACATGCATCTCCATGAAGGGTTTTTAGGGGTAGAAAACAGATTTAACATGCACAGTAGAATAAATAATAAAAACCCCCTTCCAGTGATCTCATCTAATTCTTAAGGGAAACATAAAACTCAAAGAAGTAGATTTAGGGTTATACCTTTATGATGATCAAAACTTGATTCCAGATTGCTAAAGGTAGAACATCGCTACTTCACCACCTCGAACAAGCTGCTAGACCGCTTGAAGGATTTCACCAACGACCAAAAACGATCCGTGTATGCGTGTGGTGTGTGCGCCGATCGCACCCCCTTGGGGTGTTGGGTTTGGCCGTACGAAGGGAGAGGGAGAGGGAGGGATTAGGGTTTTGTACTTTTTGCAATTAGTTGTCTAATGTGATCCCTTGTAGGATTAATGAGATATATATAGATATAATAACCTCATTAAGCCC
The DNA here is from genome assembly GCA_947179395.2 of Pulicaria dysenterica. Classification (NCBI taxonomy): domain Eukaryota; kingdom Viridiplantae; phylum Streptophyta; class Magnoliopsida; order Asterales; family Asteraceae; genus Pulicaria; species Pulicaria dysenterica. Next base: position 46,379,924 of record OX359288.1, on the reverse strand, counting down.
AAGCCCGTTTAATTAAAATCCAACTTTATTTAAACTATTAACTTATTGTAAAACATACCCTTGGACCTTCTAATTAATTAATAACTATTAATTAACTAGTCCAATTAATATTTAAACTAAATATTAATTACTCCTTTTAAATAATAAATAACTTTTATTATTTTTCCTCTCAATAATTAATTAACTAATTAATTATTTCCACACATAACTTGGTAAAATCCAATTGGTTCTAATTGGGTGTGTAGCAGTGTGATCCTTTAGTGTCTTATAACATTGGACACAATGACACGTATTATCTATCTGTGTACATAATCTAACAGACTCCCACTTGTGCAAGATAAGTAACACTCCTTGTACACCGTTAGCCTAATAAGGTCCCCAGCCAGACACTTAGGTTAACCAGGCTATAAGATATCTTACATCTATAGATATAATCCACACTTAGATTACACAGGCTTTTCCTTTTGCATCGCGATATTCCGTAATTTGAGTATTAGACATGAAGCAGGGATCCTATTCTAAATACTCATATTTTCTCGACTCTGATTTTGACACTCTGTAGTTACGGTTTACCGAATGAAAACTTTCATTCTACCTGAGCGCAGCCACACATTTTCAGTAGTCTCAACCGTCGAGGGGCCCTGAAACATCTCTCCTAAAAAAGAGGTGCAAATTCCATCTTGACTATTTGCAATTTGAGAACACAGCTTCCACTGCACCTAGACACGCCCCTTATGATCACCCTGTTACGGTGTGACGTTAGAACACGCTAATGTACAGAAGTTACCATGCCCCAAACCAAATATCTCAGGTCTAAGGTCAACCTATCAAGTTTACTTATGATAGTGCTCCATGAAGTAAACTCGATGCGGATCACTCCCAATATTTATCCTATCTGATAAATATCTACAAATATTTGGTCACATCCTTGTGCTTTTATTCAAACCGAATAAATCATCAAATATTTTTAATAGCATTATCTCCCTAATGTAGCTCCCACTATATTAAGTAGCTACGTGCATTTAGACAATTCATAACTTGATTTGTTATGGATAAGTTAAAACATGCTAAAAATAGACAACAAGAAACAATTATGTAAATACCTCCTATTTCAATCCCATGAAATGTAATTACATAATATAAATAGTCTCAAGTTACATCTATAGTAATAATCAAAAACTTGAACTAGCTGCTATATTCTAAGTACTGCAATCCTATAGAATTCACATGTTTCTCATGCTTAGCTCTAGCTAGCGGCTTCGTCAACGGGTCAGCTACGTTATCGTCCGTCGGTATCTTTTGCAGTCTAATATCTCCTCTTCCAATAATCTCTCGGATTAGGTGATACTTTCTTAGTACATGCCTGGTTCGTTGATGATATCTTGGCTCTTTAGCTTGCGCCACAACCCCTGATTTATCACAGAATATATCAATCGGCTTAGAGATACTGGCAACAACTCTAAGATCCGAGATCAAAATTTTCAGCCAGGTAGCTTCCTTTGCTGCATCATTTGCCGCAATATACTCTGCCTCTGTAGTCGAATCTGCTATTGTATCTTGCTTCTGACTTTTCCAAGATATAGCTCCTCCGTTTAAGGTAAAGACAAATCCTGATTGCGACCTAAAGTCTTTTCTGTCGGTTTGGAAACTAGCATCAGTGTAACCAAACACTAAATTCATTCATCGAAACTCCAAAAACCAAGAACATGTCTTTTGTCCTTCTCAAATACTTGAGAATATTCTTGACAGCCACCCCATGAGCTTTACCCGGATTCTGTTGATAATTGCTCATGACACTTATAGAATAGGCAACATCGGGCCTAGTACATAACATGGCATACATAATGTTGGGATTTCTTGGGCACGCAACGGAAGCAAAGTACAACAAGTAAAGCCCAAAGTACAAGCATACTAAGCACAAAACATGAAACCCAAACATGGATCAAACTCTATGTAAAGAAATGCAACAAAAAGAGGAAGGAGAAGAGGTTATACCAGCCTCCTTAGCTCCAGAAAAGTGATGAGGTCTTGTTGTTACTCCAAGAAGCAAATCAACGAATCTTCTAGTGAGTTATACCCCGGTAACATGCAAACCTCAAGTGCTAGCAAGCTCTTGTGATCCTTCTCTCAAGAAAATTACCAGAGAACAACAACCAATGTCATATTTTCTGGAAGCCTCTTTTGAATTCTCTCTAAGTCTTGTGAAAGCACTTAAGAGTTTATGGTATTAGTATAAGTGGCCAAGAGTGCAAATGAGGTTCCAATGGGGACTTTTATAAACCTCCAGGAGTCACTTGGTATGCCTAAGGCCGGCCAAGACCACATCATGAGACCCACATGCATTGGCCAAGTGTAGAGGTGATTTGACAAAAAGCACATGCAGCCGTAGCGGCGCTAACACTTAAGGGTTAGCGGCGCTAACCCCTTATAGTTAGCGGCGCTATCACGGCCTGTCAAGTGATTTGACACAAAGTACATGCAGCCGTAGCGGCTCTAACCCATAAGTGTTAGCGGCGCTAACACCATATGGTTAGCGGCGCTAACGCGACCTACGATGTCAACTTTTGTCTTTTGTCAATTTTGGTCCCTTTTCTTTAGTTGCTGTTAGGTTTGACCACGATGTTGTTGGGGTTCGTGATTTGGCGCAACAGAAGCATAAACAAAATTTAAAGCATGAAAGAAACCACAAGAGAACCTCAAAGGTGTTACCAAGCTCTACAACTAAGAAATGCAACTTAAAAGGAACAAGAGAAGAGAGATTATACCATAAATGTCTCTGGATTTGATGTTGAGTCCATTGCTAGTAAACCCAAAAAATCTTCTTTCGGCTATCGAAGTCCACCCCGAGATGACCGTGACGTTGGTGTACTAGCACCCCTCCAAGCATCCTTCACATATGAAGAAGCTTTTCTGGAACATCAACCCAAGAACTCCAGCAACTCTCTCTCACTTGATAGCACAAGAACAACACACTTGGTTTCTTGGTATTTTTTATCTCACTAGTTCATCATAAGAGATAAGAGATATTTGCATGTGTTTATAAAGACCCTTTATGACCTCTAGAAGAACCCAAGACCGGCCAACAAGATTCTCAAGTCATACACATGCATTGGTGGAGAATGGAGGTGAAAGGAATAAGTTTGCAATGTGTCAGATGGGTTAGCGCCGCTAACCGCCCAAGTGTAGCGCCGCTAACCAGATAAGGATAACGCTGTTAACGGGGCAGAGTTAGCGACGTCATGGTTAGCGCCGCTAACCATGTCCAGATTGCTAACCATCCTTTAATTATTCATTTCTAATCCTCCTTTTTTTAGGTTGTTGTCAAGATCAACCCCCGGAGTGTGACCCGATAGGCCCATACATCATCGGCAGTGATCAATTGGCGTACGTGCGTCAGTGGGCACACTCCAACAAACTCCCACTTGCACATGACTCACCGTACCCAAAGCATCACAGACAAGGAGTGGCCTCTAGTAAGACATCCTGCCCCCAAGTCAGTATGGGTTTTGTCTTCACAAAAACCCAACTTCATCCTGTGTGAAATGGTCCCATAGATAAGAGATCAATCATCCTTTTGTCCGCGATATCCGTGTGAACAAGAGACATGGTACTTAACCATTCTCCGTTTGTTCACGATTATGTTTCTCGATCGAGATTAGTGGTGACCAAAATATATATATAAGTTGCAATCGATCATGAATCATTGCAAGCTTTGAGCATGGCCATGCATTTTGGTGTCAGCGACCAATCATCGAGGGGCCCACGGATATCTCTCTAAACATAGGAACAAATTCCTTTGACTACACTGCCCCTCACAGTGATCATACTCTGCCTAATTACTCCCTTTATAACAGCCAGTTACGGTCTGCGTTTGAAAGCAACCAAAACAAAGCAAACCAAAATGATGCCGATACATGTATCTCCAGTCTGAGGATGAACTGATATTACCATCCTGATTTACTTATGACGAGTACCATAAAGTGAAATCAGGTGTGGGTCGTCCAATGTAAAAGTAACAAGAAGTGAGTGAGATGAGCAAGCTAGAGTAATCTTGGTGTGAATATGTGAAGAATATATGAAGAACACAACAAGAACTCAAGAACAAGATGATGAACAAATGCAATTATGATGAGAGGATTTCTCCAGGAGTATTTCTTTCTATTGCAAGTGTTGACCTAAACAATTAGGTTACAAAGGCTTATATAGCCAAGGGAACATGGGCCTAAAGCCTCATGGGCTTCCATGTTAGACTACCTATTCTACCAACATGGGCTAAACTTAAACACCAACTTGGGCTCACCTATTACATGTAGGTAGACTAGATAATTAATGCTAAATGGGCTCACCTTACACAAGATGAACTAAACTAACTAGTATAATAATAACAATATAATTAAGATAGTTACACAAGGCTTACAAACATAAATAAATCCTAACAATCTCCCCCTTTTGTAGCGTTGTGCATGTTCATCTCTCTTGTTGGCTTTGTTGCATCTTTATTAATCTCCCATTTTGATTATGCGGATATTCTTTTTCTTTCTACATTCTTTTGAAGCTTTGCGGGAATAAAGATGTGATGTCTTTAGAATGTCTTCTCATCTTGAGATATCTTCAAGTTGTTGATGAGAGCTTGATTTTTCATGCACACAATGACATCCTTGTAAATCTTCTTTTTAGATTCGCACCAGTAACCTAAGGTAAGAAACCTTTGGTTGTATCAACGGTTTTGCATATAGTGGTTTTCAGCATTCCTTCAAACATTAGTATATCAGAAATATGTAACAGTTAACACATCCTTTGTAGCACCGGGATCACTTAGATTTCCCGTTAATACGTCAACTTAAATAAACTGAGTAACCTACATTCAATGTTGGCTTGATGTTGGCACTGGTAGGATTTCCATCTATCACTGTAAATATCGTATGATATTACTCAAGATGTTATGGCACTGTTATGAAAACAGGAAATTGATTTCATACGTGTCCTAGAAGAAAATAGTATTGCAATTGGTTCTAGACTCAATAAATGCACGAAAGAAGTCGGGGACCGGAGCAGTTGTCCTCCTATTTTCAATATCAACTATCTCCAAGTGAGATGTCAATAGCGTATGTGATAAATCTCCGTGTGAAGTTGAAACAATTATCTTTTAAGAGATAATTGAGTAGTTGGTGGGGTAAGTGCATTGCATCACTGGGTCCATGATATCTTTTTCAATACCAGTATAAAACTAGTAGTAGATGTGGCTACCCAGATTGATACTGTTTGGTGAGGATCTTTATTTTCTTTTGATCATTTCTCTCACTCTCAGCTCTCTAAGTATTTTTCAACTTCTCCCTCGAACTCTCTTTCCAAAATGATATTTATGTATCATGTGTTGGATACATTTGGACACTTGTGATCAGTGGTATGGGCAATCACTCAATGTGATTTTCAACAAGAATGATTTTCAGTAAGGAATCTATTGAATGTGATTGTCAAGAAAAATTTGATCAATCAAAGAATGAACAATCACGAATTGATGTATCTTAAACTTTCAGAATGATTTGACTGTCAAAGTGCTCAAAGTTATTTGTTGATCATATGCACCCCATCTCTCCTGATCCCATCCCTCTCTTTTTCATTTTCCCTCTACACACCAATCAGTATCCCAAGATAACTGATTCTGCTCACTTAGATAACCTACCAAGTAACCCTTACTATCTCTTTCTAGTATATGGTGAGCTCCTGGGGCAGGTCCTTCCGGTTCTGGATTGACCATAGGAGTATAACATGCCTACACTCCCTCACTCATAGTCCTTTTGATCAGTTTGTAAGTATGATAGTATGTGTAACTGACACTTGAATGACGATTCCAGAAAGTATGAATGGGATAATGGAAGGATTTCAGGATGATATGGGATGACATCGAGGAAATGAAAGATGATCAATCGAAAGATCAACAAGAAAGCAAGAAAGGTATCAGAATGAAGCAAAGATTGAATACCTTCTTTAACTAGAAAGCAAGATTTGAGAAATTAAAAATCTTTTTGTATTTTGAACATTTGTATGCTTTTGGATTTTTGATTTTTCAATGTTTTTGGGTTTTGAAACTGATTAACGACAATCAAGACAATTTAAAACAAACTCCCCTTTGAACATAGCATTTCGAGTGAGATATAAAAATTATATTTTGTCTGATTTTCTCCCCCTACACGAATGCATATTAATGTATTCGTGTACACTTGCAAACTGACAAAATTACAAGAAACTCTCCCTCGAATGGTGCGTGTTTCATTAATGCGAGCGAGATTGAGAGTTGTCGAATTTTCTCCCCCTATGCGAATGCAAGTAAATGTATTCGTGTAGTTTTATGATAACGACGCTCCCCCTAGAACCAAGCGTCTTTATTCCTGCACACGAGTCACAACCACGCGTAATATCGATTGAAACAATATGGAAAGCAATAACTAGAAAATTAAAGGCGTTTAATTGTGGAGTTATATTTTCAGATTTAGCATTCCCAACTTAGACACCAAGTAGGTGAACCGAGATTCATCTAACGGTTTGGTGAAAATGTCGGCAATCTGATTATCCGTGTGAACGTATTATAATTCAATTAACCCTTTTTCCACATTATCTTTCTAGAAATGATACCTGATGTCGATGTGCTTGGTTTTTGAATGATGTACCGGATTGCACGAGATAGCTATAGCACTTTGGGAATCACATAGCAATGGAATCTTAGAATATTTCAGACCAAAATCTCTGAGCTGGGTGCGCATCCACAGACTTTGTGAACAACAACTAGCAGCAGCTACAAATTCAGCTTCTGCAGTGGAGGTTGACACGCAATTTTGTTTCTTTGAACTACAACAGACAAGTCGGTCACCCAAGAAGTGTGCACAACCAGAAGTGCTTTTCCTGTCAATCATACACCCGGCATAATCTGAGTCGGAGTACGCAAGCAATTCAAAAGACGAATCACAAAGATACCATAACCTAAGGTCTGGTGTTCCCTTCAAATATTTCAGGATTCTTTTGACAGCCAGGAGATGTGATTCTTTAGGGTTGGCTTGAAAGCGGGCACACAGACAGGTAGAGAACATTATATCAGGCCTACTAGCAGTTAGATACAGTAACGAGCCAATCATACCCCTATAAGTTTTCAAATCAACTGCTTTTCCATCAAGATCAGCAGATAACTTGGTTTTTGAAGACATTGGGGTTGACATGGTCGAGCTGTTGGTCATTTCATATTTTCTTAATAAATCATTGATATATTTAGACTGGTTTATGAAAATGCCATTTGAAATCTGTTTTACTTGCAATCCAAGGAAGAAGTTCATCTCCCCCATCATGCTCATTTCAAAATTGCTTGCCATGGTTTTAGAAAACTCAAGACTATAGGACTGGTTCGTAGAGCCAAAGATAATATCATCTACGTAGATCTGGACTAGTAGATAGTCATCTCCTACCATCTTTGTAAACAGAGTCGTGTCAATCCTTCCTTTGGAGTACCCTTCTTGCACCAGATAAGCCGATAGAACATCATACCATTCTCGAGGAGCTTGTTTGAGTCCATATAGGGCTTTGTCAAGGATGTAAACATCGTTTGGTCTTTTAGGGTCAAAAAATCCCTCTCGCTGAGACACATATACTTCTTCCTTCAGGATCCCGTTTAAGAGAGCTGTCTTCACGTCCATTTGATAGACTTTGAAATCCTTAAAGGCAACATAGGCTAAGAACACTCTTATGGCTTCTATGCGAGCAACAGGAGCGAAGGTTTCATCATAGTCAATACCCTCTTGTTGGTTGTACCCTTTAGCAACCAGACAAGCTTTGTTGCGAATAAAGACTCCATCTGAATCCTTCTTATTTTTGAAGACCCATTTGGTACCCACAATAGTTTTACCATGGGGACGGGGTACCAATCTCCAAACTTTCAATCGTTCAAACTGGTTTAATTCTTCCTGCCTAGCTATAATCCAGTCTGCATCTTGTAAGGCATCAGCGGTGCGTGTTAGTTCGAACATACTTATGAAGCTAGAGAATTGACACTCATTAGCGGTTGTTGATCGAGTTTAAACTCCTGTTTCAAGATTGCCAATGATATGTGTCTCTGGGTGAGCACTTGTCCATTTTGTTACATGGGGGGGGGGGGGGGGGGGGGATATTATCATTTAGAGACGTGTCAGGTAGTGTGGCGTCATTTGTTTGAGGAAAGAATCTGTCCCATGGTTGTTGCATGGATGTTTCCTCATCTTGCACTACAGATTCTGGATCAAAGTGGGGAGATGGTTCAAAAAAGATCTCACCGTCAATTTCTTCTGTGGTTGTAGGTGAGTTTGACTCGTAGCGGTGTGGATTCAGTGAATTAGTTGTCGATGCGGAAACTGTCTCATCAACTGAGTTAGTCGTTGAGTTGACTTGTAGCGGTGTGGATTCAGTGACCGACGGTTGAGAGACTTCAAGAGATTCTTGTAGATTAGACCTGTCAGTAGGCACAGAAGATCCATAATCAGTGTCTTAGAAATCAAATATATGTTTTGAATTAGAAGACTCATTTGAGTTAAGCTCATTTGTTTCTTTGTTGTTACGACCCGGTTCTGAACGGACATGTTCAGAAACGATTGCTGGTGACTCTTGTGATAAAGAAGTTGTGATGAGCGTGTCATCAAAAGTCACATTTATACTTTCAACAACAGCATTTGTTCTTTTGTTTAACACACGATAAGCTTTAGACTCTTGAGAGTAACCAAGGAAAATTCCTTCATCAGCTTTTGAATAGAATTTTCCTAGATTAGCTTTCTCATTAAGGACAAAGCACCTATTACCGAATACATGAAAGTATTTGATATTAGGAACTATGCCATTAGTAAGTTCATATGGAGTTTTATTAAAGCGACGGTGTAAAATAGATCTGTTCTGAGTGTAGCAGGCTGTGTTGACTGCTTCTGCCCAATATGAAGGTGGTAGATCTGCATAAGACAACATAGTTCGAGCCGCTTCAACAAGGGTTCGATTTCTTCATTCAACCACACCATATTATTCTGGTGTGTATGCTGCAGAAAATTGATTCAGAATCCCTACTGAGTCAAGGTATGAGTCCAAGGTTTTGTTCTTGAATTCAGTGTCTTTGTCAGTACGAACAATACCAACGTCAGCACGAAACTGATTCTGCACTTGTTTGAGAAATGCGATGATGATAGATGGAGCTTCATCTTTTGTTCTAAAAAACTTGACCCAAGTATATCTTGAATATTCATCAACTATCACCAAGATCTATTTCTTCCCATTTCGGGATTGTACCCGCATCGGTCCACACAGATCCATGTGTAACAGCTGAAGAGGTGCAGTAGAGCTAGACACTTGTTTTACTTTGTGTGTTGCTCTTTTCATTTTTCCTTTCTCACAGTGTTCACACAGATGTTCATTCTCGAATTTTAATCTTGGAATGCCACGAACTAAATCACCTTGAACAAGTTTGTTGATATTTTTAAAGTTCAGATGAGATAGTTTGCGGTTCCACATCCAGGTGAGTTCCGATGAGGCTTGGGATAATAAGCATACGGAGTATTTGATGTCTAGATGGTCAAGATCTATTGTATACAAATTGGATTTTCTAGACCCACTCAGTATTTCGTCACCATTTTCTGTTCTAACCGAGCAAGTCTTGGCTTTGAAATTGACTTCTAGCCCTTTGTCACAAAACTGCCTGATACTAAACAGATTATGACCCAATCCTTCCACGTATGAAACATTTCTTATTTTTATATTTTCATTTATAATATCGCCGGTTCCCATTATTGGTGCTACTTGGTCATTCCCAAACCGAACATTTCCCGAGTATTTTGGGACATAGTTCGTGAGAAGACCCTTCTCTCCGGTCATATGCTTTGTGCACCCGGAGTCCATGTACCACCTGTTAGCAGCCTGTACATGGAAAACAATATTCGTTTAGGTACCCAGTGGGTGTTGGGTCCTTGCAAGTTAGCACAAGTAACAGATTCTAAATTGTCATCTATTGCTGGTTCTATTGTTTTTACAACGGGGACCCATATTTGTTTAGTAGGTGGAGGTCGGGTTGATGACTTCGTTTGAGGCACTTTGGATAAGACTGGTGTGGGTGTCTCCTTAGGTGTCTCAATTACTATCGGTGTGAAGCCCGGTGGGAGAGATAAGTCGTCCTGAATGAATTAAAATCCTTCAGGCTTCGGTCCTGTTTTCCCATCCCATGTGACAGAGGGTTTAGGAATTGACTGGTGGATTTTAGGTTACACGCGATAGATTGGTTTGACTTGCTGCTGAGTAGCGTGAATGAGCTTTGTCTGAGCTTCCTTTTTGGTCTGAGGATGGTTCCTCACGGCTTTGTCATTGGCGTGGTTCCAATTGTTGTGGCATCGACAGTTTGGGGTCCAATTATTTGAGAAAACATTATTTGTCTTTTGATAATTTGAAAACCGAGATTGTGATTTATGCACGTGTGACGAGGACGTGTCTCTTAATTGGAATCGAGCTATGCTTGAGCTTTTCTTTCGCCAATAGGTTATCTTGTGGCCCTTTTTGTTGATAAAGGAAACTTGAGTATGCGAAGATTCAAATGGTATGTACGTTGGATCTGGTTTAATTCCACGATTTTTGCGATCTTGGTCATACACACACGGATAGGAGCAATGTCCTTCCACACAACCATCACTCATGCAAAACATTTCAGTTTTAACAGAATTAACACGCTGTTTAACAGACTTCAATCAACACAGTCGAATCATTACATAATTTAAAATCTGTTTGTTTAGAAAAATTAGCAGGGTAAACTAATTTTTCTTCTTGGATTCCTCCTTCATTCTTCTTTTCACTATTCGTCTTCTTTCTCCAGCCCAACGTCTGTTTCTTCACCCCCTTCACGCTTGTACCTAGATGTATACATGTGTCAGATGAAGAGCATGCTAACATATCATCTTTGGTATATTGTTCGCGGGGTTTTGTTTGTTGAGTGGTTCGCGGTGCTTTTGACTGGAGAATTTGGGATGTGTTTGGTAAATCAGGCACGCTTGTGTTGCTAATCTTAGCCTTTCCTTTTAAAGAAGTTGATTCTGGTGTGTGGGACTTGAAAAATTCATTCTCAACAAAATTGAGTTTTGATTTAAGTTTGAAAATTTTGTTTTCAAGATTTATACACTCCTCTTTATACGCTTTGCAAGTTTCTTCTGAAATGGCTAGAGCAGTTGTTGATTCGTGGTTTAGACCGATTAGCAATTCAAATTTTTCGTTGATTTTGGAGGGGGTGGAATCAAATTCTGAAAAACACTTGCTCGTGTGCATGTGGTGGGTGTTTGCATCAGACGTGCTTGTTGCAGCGGAGTCTAATAGACGAGAGTTACAGTTTCAATTTCGCCAATATGATCCTTCGAAATCGTAGTTTCTAACTCATAAGCGATTGATTTATTGAAAAGTTCGGTTTCAACCAATTCAAATCGGCGTTGTAATTCCATGTGAGGAATATACACACGCGGTTTTTATTTAGTTTCTGAAAAGTTTGACATTGATTCCATTTCTGATGGGGTGTAACTACGAAAATAGTCATTTGAAACAAGTGGTACAAATTCAGTGGTTTTATATGAGCTATTTTATTCGTCGTAGTTATATGAAATAGAGGCCTTGGTTGAGGTGCGTCTTTTGAACTCTTCTTCCTCGAGTTCTTCGGCTTGACCAACAAAAACCATTTTTGCAGTTAATCCTAGATTCATTAAATCAAACCTTTACAATTGTTTGGCTGTAATATTATCGCTAAGGTGTGGATTACCAAAACCTAGACCTTCGTATGTCCATTTTGTGAATTTGACGTCTTTAGATTTATTTAGAAAAATGGTTTGTGCGGTTTGGTCTCGTTTGATCAAGAGATCTTCTAAACCTTTTATCTTTGAATACAGTTGACCTCTCTCTTTTTGCAAGAATTTGAAATCTTCTTCGGCTGATATTTTGGCTGCTTTAAGGTTGTGAATAATGACTTCATTTTCGTTTCTTAAAGTGATTAGTTCATTTTCCTTAGCAGTTAATATCTGTTGAATTTCATCTAAGTTATATCGTGATGTATTTTTTATTTTAGATTCTAACTTAGTGATTTTCTTGTTTTGTCGTTCAATGTGATCAACTAAGGTTTGAGCATGTTCAATACTGACCTTTCCGCGGTTGGACACATCCTCATTCTGAGTATCTTGGAACTCAGCATCAGCCTCTGCTTCATCATCTTCACTCTCATCTGAGGAACCTACTTCACGAGCCATCATACAGAAGTGAGCCTGAGTAGTGTCATCTTCAACTGAATTGTCTGTATCGCTCAGAAAGTGGTCTTCCTCCACCATCATGGCTTTCCCGCTAGCCTTCTTCCTCATCAACCTAACCTTTGTTTGGTAGTACTCCATATCTTTGATTTTAGGTTTCCGGCAGTCTTTGATAAAGTGACCGGTCCTACCGCAGTTGTAGCATTTCTTTTCTTTATCTGGAGTCTCCTCAGGTTTCTCAATCTTCTTCCTTTCATCAGTAAAACCCTTTTTCCTCCTAGACCCGGAAGTGAACCTTTGTCGATTATTGGTCTTCCCGAAGCCTCCCTCATAAGCCATAGAGATGAGAGACATGGCTTTCATGACTGCCTCCATATCATAGGGATCAGAGTCTTCATCCGAATGGTCAGCTTCAGTAATTACTTGTTTACCTTTGTTGACCCTGGAGTGCTCACGGGGTTTTCTTTCTACAACAAGGGCAATTGGATCTGGAGAAACCTTGACAGGTGCCTTTGACAGAACTTCATCCTGAAATTGATTCAGGTCTTCATAGATGGAGTGGTGAGATACTGCTTTTGTAACACTCCAAAATAGGGCCTAGTTGTAGGTAGTTGTACTATGTGCAGATAGGGTTGTATTTTGACTTTAATTAGTATTTGTTAATAATATGTGTTATCTGTGATTGAAAAGGTGTTATGAGAAAATGTTATGTTAATATGTAGAATTGGTAAATTAGTAATGGGTTTTAGGTGATGGTTCTAAAAATATCCTCGTTAGGTAAAACGGGTAAACGAGGGATAAGGTGTAGGTTAAAAAGGGGAACAAAATACCGCGTTTGATTTAATTAAACTACAAGGTCGGTCTAAGGGGGTTTCTTATCCCCTGGAGAAATCAATACACACACTAACAACACATACAAGCTCTCGTATACACACACACCTTAAACTCTTTCAAAAATTCAAAGGAGAAATCAAGAAGAAGCTTTGATTTCGAGTTGTTCACTGGATTCTTTGCTAAAATCAGTACCTACAGCTAATAATCATCTTGAGTTTGTAAGTATTCTTGATTTAAAACCAAGTTTTAAGTTCATGAAGGTGATTCACCATTTTAATGATTTAAGTTGTGTTCTTGTGTTTCTTTTTGTATTCAATCTGTATTCTAAGGTTGTTAAATAATGTTGGTATGTAATTGGAGTTGAGTTTTGGTCGGAAGAGAAGTCAAAAAACGAGTATTTGCAGGTCTGTCCGCGAACAGGGAAGAAGGTTTGCTGTGCAGATCCTTCCTACGGTCGTAGGGTGATGTTACTGCGGCCGTAGGAGCAATTTCTTTCCTGCGGCCGTAGTGAAAGGTTCCTGCGGCCGTAGGAGGGTGTTTTCCAGAATTTTTGTCATTAAGCCTTCTGTTGTTAGAATATGCCCACTGATGCGTGTACTCCATTTGAATCACTACCGATGATGTATGGGCCTATTGGGTCATACACCGGGGTCAAATATGACAGCAACTTAAGTAAAGGGACCGAAAATGACAAAAGACAAAAGTTGACTTCGCAGGCTGGGTTAGCGCCGCTAACCATAAGGTGTTAGCACCGCTAACACTTATGGGTTAGAGCCACTACAGCTGCATGTGCTTTACATCAAGTCATCTGACAAGCCGCGTTCGCGCCGCTAACCATTACAGGTTAGCGCCGCTAAGTCTGGGTTAGCGCCGTTAAAGTCGGACGTGACTTATTGTCAAATCACCTCTCCATCTAGCCAATGCATGTAACTTTCTTGTACCAACTTGGCCGGCTTTGGGGAGATGGATTGTCATCTGGACTTTTATAAAATGAGTGTATTTGGTCTCATTTAGCTCTAGCTTCTCTTGGCAATATACACACATTAGAAAAACTCATAAGTGTTTAAGTGAGACTTAGTGAGTTTCAAAGAGAGTTTTGGTTCCAGAAATTCGGTTCTAGTTCGTGGGTTGTTGTTCTCCTACTGATTTTCTATAGTGAAGAATCATAAGGAGCTTGCTAGCTCAAGTGATTGACATGTTACCGGGGTACTACTCATTAGTCGATTCTTTCAAGCAAGGAGGAGGAAGTTCATCCACTATACCAACATTTACTGGAGCAAAGGAGCTGGTATAACCTCCTTAACTCTCTTCTTCTTGTTGCATTTCTATTCATAGAGCTTGGTCCATGTTTGGGGTTTCATGATTTTGTGCTTTATTTGTTTGTACCATGGGCTTATTATGTTGTACTTTGCTTCCGTTGCGTGCCCTGGAAACCCCAACTGTGGTATGAGAGCCACCTCTACGATAGTTATGAACTTGGTGGCTTTGAAAACCCGAAATCGAAATTGTTTGTTTTATGTCGAACTGGGTTAGCGGCGCTAACTTTGGGTTAGCGGCGCTAACTATTTTTACTTAGCGGCGCTAGCGTCGCTGAAGCAGTTTTTTGTTTTGGTTAAAAACAGATTTTGGTCTTGTGTTTTAGGCTAGTTTTTTGAGCTTCTGGATCTTTTATCTTGTTTTTATGATGTTAATTCTAGTAGCATGTATATGTTTGGTTGTATGTGAATATGTAAGTTCGTAACCTTGCCTAGACCATTTGGTTGATTTTGTGTGTTTGGATGCTTGGTTGGTTGTATTATTATTCTTATGATAAATTTGTAATAATAATGTGGCTTGCATGCCATTTCATTCATCCATGTAATTGTAATAGATAGATAGGTATTTTATGGCTTGTATGCCATTTTATTCTATTGTATGTATTATTTTGGTGGATGATGACACACAAAAGATGAGGTCAAAGAAGATGGAGCATGGTGTCCATGAAGCCGATGAAGTCTAATGGAGATGACGGCATTAGTGGGAGCTCACATCAAAGACTTTGTCCTTAGAAATGACCAAGTTCTTCCCGTTTGGCTCACGGGAAGAACGCATAGGTTTTTATGGCAAGGGTTACCAATTATAGTATTTTATGCGTGTATTGTGATTTTGTATGCATGGGTTGTTTAGGATTTGCATGCTAGATAATTTTTCGAAAATTAACAAAATCACAAGAGGTTTGTTAAAAATGGTTTACAACTCTCTCGCGCGCTCACATACAAGATTAACTCACCTAGTGAAAAATAGGTTTTTGTCGCTAATAAGTTAATCTAAAACCAAACCGGAAACAAAAGCCCGTCTTTCAACAAAACGTAAATCACGCACCATCCGTAAGACGATACCACCCGAATATAGTCTTATGGGATTTGGTTGTCGAGCTTAGCACGAGCCAATTCCCATAAAACTGTGTGGAAGGTGAGTGTGGCAAAATTCACAATTTTGGTTGTTGAGCTTAGCACGAGCCAACTTTGGTGAGTTTGTTACCGTATGTCTTGATGGACGATTTGCAATTTTAGATTTGAAATCTTGGTTAATTGTCGAGCTTAGCACGAGTTAACCAAAATTTCAAGATTTAAGATTGGTGCAAGAAGGGATCAAACATGCCAAACGACCATTGGATGTCGTAGGATCCCGCAAGGCGCTAAGGATTGCAATAGAGATTGCAATTGGCAAAATGGTTGCCGGCCTAAATAATTTTATCATGTGATCCGCTGTAACCCCGTCACATGGTGGGATGAAATACGGTTCTTAGCCTTGTTAAAGTTAATTCTATTTGGGTAAATTAATTTAACAAGATAATACGTATACTTCAAACTAACTAAAATCTACTTTGCAGTTTTAGATGGCATCAACAAGCGCAAACACCACCACCACCAACGTTTCTCTACGAGTTTTCCTTGAGAAGAAGAAACTCGACGGGAGCAACTTCATGGATTGGTATAGGAAGCTTAAGCTTGTCCTACGCTATGAAGGGAAGATGCATACCATTGAGGAACCCTTACCCGAGGCACCTCCAAGCGGTGCAACGAGGGCAATCCGTGAGGCATACAAGAAACGCCTCAAGGAGACTGAGGAGATTACATGCCTCATGCTAAGCACCATGAGTACCGATTTGCAGAAGCAAATGGATCACTTGGGTGCTTACGACTTGATCGTGCAACTGAAGGACATGTTCCAACAGCAGGCGAGGCAAGAGAGGTATGAATTCTTCAATTCGGTTCTCGCTTGCAAGCTTCAAGATGGAGGGAACGTGAGCGCTCATGTTTTGCGTATGAAAGAAAACATTGAGGCGCATGGAGAAGTTGGGATTTACCTTCGGGAGGGAGATGGCGGTCGATTTGATCCTCCAATCCCTGCCCAGTGCATATGATCAATTCACTATGAGTTATCATATGCATAGCATGGATAAATCTTTGATGGAGCTGCATGGTATGCTCAAAACTGCCGAAGCGAGCATGACCAAAAGCAAACCATCCTCCTCCTCCACTCCCATTCTAGCCATACAGGAAGGCCGCATTACCAAAAAGAAGTCCGCCCCTTCCAACAAAAGGAAGGGAAAAGGAAAGGTTGGCGTGGCCAAGCCTGCCCCGGACTCTGAGGGTAAAGTCAAGGGGAAGACTCCCCAAACTAAGACTCCGGAGGATGCGGAGTGCTTCTTTTGTGGGGGCAAGGGCCACTACCGCCGAAGCTGCCCAAAGTACTTGGAGGGACTCAATAAGCTCAAGGCGATGAGCATATCGGGCCCGAACACTTCAGGTACATTCATGATAGAACTTCACCATACTTCTACTTCTAGAGGCTTGGTTTTGGATACTGGCTGTGGCACTCACATATGTAATATGGTGCAGTTGCTAAAGGCAAGTAGGAGCTTGGAGAAGGGAGAGTTAGATCTTGTGATGGGGAATTCGGAGATTGTCCCGGTGGAATCACAAGGAAGTTTGGAGCTTTCATTCAAGACTGGCAACTCCATTTTATTGAAAAATGTTTGTTATTCGCCCAGCGTGGTTAGAAACATTATTTCTTTTCATAGATTGTATGATGATGGTTACGATTTCAAATTTATTTGTGGCACAATCGTATGCTTTAAGAATGAAATTGTTTATTTTAAAGCTTTACCATGTCATGGCATTTATGAGGCAACTGCATACATTAATTCAACAAAATCTATCATGAATATTGATTCTAGTTCCAAAGATGGTTTGGATAAATATTCCTTGTGGCATAGTCGTCTTGGCCACATAAACAAGACTCGCATCACCAAGCTCCAAGCGGATGGGATCTTGGAATCATTTAACCAAGGGTCGAATGATGTATGTGATTCTTGTTTGTTAGGCAAGATGACAAAGGCACCCTTCACGGGGACAAATGAGAGGGGAAAAAACCTCCTGGACATTATCCATACGGATGTATGTGGGCCTTTCAAGCATGTCACGAGGAATAGCTCGAGATACTTCGTAACCTTTATAGATGATTATAGTAGGTATGGATATTTCTATCTTATTAAACACAAGAATGAAACCTTTGAGGTGATCAAGACATTCCAAAACGAAGTTGAGAATCAATTGGGCAAAACGATTAAGATACTCCGGTCTGATAGAGGTGGAGAGTATCTAAGTACCGAGTTTACCGATCATCTTAAGAATTGTGGAATTATTTCTCAATTAACACCTCCAAGGACTCCAAAAATAAATGGGGTCGCTGAGAGGAGGAACCGGACTTTACTAGATATGGTAAGGTCCATGATGAGTCGAACCGAGGTACCTATTAGTTTCTGGGGATATACCCTTGAAACGGCGGTAAGGATCCTTAACCTTGCACCAACCAAGAAAGTATCGAAAACACCTTATGAAATGTGGCATAGTAAGAAGCCGACACTTTCATACCTACGAGTTTGGGGTTGTCAAGCCTACGTGAGACGTGAGACTGAGGACAAACTTGAACCTCGATCGGAAAGGTGTTACTTTATCGGATATCCTCCTGCCGGTGTTGGATATATATTTTATAAACCTTCTGAGAACAAAGTTTTTGTTGCTCGAAGGGCATTTTTCTTGGAAAGAGAAATGCTATCCAAACAAAAGGGAAACAAGGAAATTGATCTTGAGGAAGTTCAAGGATCAACCGATAAAGAACTTGAGGTTGGCACTAGCACTCAACCTAGGACGGTTGAAACTGAGCAAGAGAATGTTGCAGTACCTGATACTAGTTCATTGCTTACTCCAAGGCGTTCCAGTAGGACTCGTTACGAGCCAGAGAGATATGGATTCTACATATCTGAGGGCAGCGAGTTAGTAATGGACTCTGATGAGCCCACTAACTACAAGGAAGCTATGGCGGGCCCTAAGTCTGCAAATTGGAAAGAAGCAATGGAAAGTGAGACGCAATTCATGTCGGATAACCAGGTTTGGGAACTGGTTGATCCTACTCCCGGGGTTAGACCCGTAGGGTGTAAATGGGTCTTCAAGAAGAAGACCGGCATGGACAGAACCTTGGATACCTTCAAAGCCCGACTGGTGGCAAAGGGTTTCACTCAAACACCTGGTGTTGATTATGAAGAAACCTTTTCCCCAGTGGCAATGTTGAAATCAATCCGAATACTTCTGGCCATTGCTGCATTTTTATGATTATGAAATATGGCAAATGGACGTTAAAACCGACTTTCTTAACGGGAAGCTTTCTGAAGAGGTGTATATGACACAACCTGATGGTTTTGAACATCCAGTGTATCCGAACAAGGTTTGTAAGCTAAAGAAGTCCATTTATGGACTCAAGCAAGCATCTCGTAGTTGGAATCTATGCTTTGATTAGAAAATCAAGGAATTTGGATTTTCGAAAAGCAAAGATGAACCATGTGTATATGTCAGGGCTAGTGGGAGCATTATAGTCTTCTTAGTCCTATATGTAGATGACATACTGCTCATTGGAAACCATATTCCAAGCCTTAAGAGTGTAAAAGCTTGGCTAGGGAATTGTTTCTCAATGAAGGACTTAGGGGATGCGAGCTATATTATGGGAATCAAGATCTATAGAGATAGATCTAGAAAGCTGCTCAGGCTTTCTTAAACTGCATACATAGATAAGGTCGTGAGACGCTTTAGAATGGAGGACTCCAAGAAAGGAATCGTCCCTATGACACAAGGCTCGACATTGAGTAAAACTCAATATCCTACCTCCCAAGAGGAGATAGAAGTAATGGAGCGAGTACCATATGCTTCGGCTGTGGGATCGATCATGTACGCCATGTTATGCACTCGTCCTGATGTGTCATGTGCTTTGAGCATGACAAGTAGATATCAGGCGAATCCCGGGCAGCCTCATTGGAAAGCTGTGAAGAATATTCTTAAGTACCTTAGGCGTACAAAAGAAATGTTCTTGGTATATGGTGGGGAAGAAGAGCTAAGAGTAAAGGGTTACTCGGACGCTAGCTTCCAGACAGATAGGGATGACTGCCGATCTCAATCGGGGTTTGTATTCCTATTAAATGGTGGTGCTGTCAGCTGGAGGAGCTCGACGCAAGACACGGTGGCTGACTCGACTACCGAGTCCGAATACATTACGGCAAGTGAAGCCGCAAAGGAGGCCGTGTGGATGAAGAAATTCATCCAAGATCTAGAAGTGGTTTCAAGCATCACTGACCCTATTGAGATATTTTGTGACAATGAGGGTGCAGTGACTTTGGCGAAGGAACCAAGAGCTCACAAGAGAACGAGATACATATTGCGCAAATACCACTTTATACAAGAAGTAGTTAAAAGTGTTGAAATCATCATTAGCAGAGTAGCATCGGATGGAAACGTTGCGGATCCATTCACAAAGCCGTTATCGCAGGCAACTCATTATTCTCACACTAGTGCTATAGGTGTAAGATTTGCCAGCGATTTGGCTTGAGTTATGTATTTAGTTTGTTTGATATGTAAATTTATATTTTGGGAACTATTAAGACAGTATTGTAACTTATACTTGTTTCGATATGTAATGGAGATTATATATGCGTGCAATACGGTTACATTCATAAGACTCTACTGTGTTCCATCTTAGCATGTTTAACCACTTCCGGAAATATTTTATATTTCAAACTTTCCACGGTCAGTCAATCTTGTGGAAGGAAGATTGAATTAAGACTGAGATAAGCATGTGACCTTGAATTCAATATGGTCGAATTAAGGAGCAATGCCTATCTGTACTTGAAAAGAGTTTCAAGTGACTGGAAGACCTACACCCAAGTATACTTCATGGATTATAGTCACGAGTAACTTGGGATGATAATATCTTACGTCCTTAGACCTGAGATGTATGAACCGCTATATCATACTTCTTTCTTACTTTAGCCTTTTTCAAAAGCAGTTCGTAACTGGCTGTGATAAAGGAAATGGCTAGATAAGTCAAGAGATATGGTTTAGGGTTATACAGTCAAAAGGGATTTGTTCCTCTGATATGAGAGATATCACTGGGCCCCTCGATGATTGGGAGCTGACACCAAAATTATGCATGTCCATGCGCAAGGAATATTGATTGAGAATCATATATGTCCTTAATTTTTGGTCACCACTAATCAAGATCGAGAAACACAATCATGAACGATCTGGAGATTGACACTCAATCCATGTCTCGTGTTCACACTGATATCGCGAACAAAAGGATGTTTAAGATCACTTATCTATAACGAAACCCATACGGACTTGGGGGCAATGATGCTTTTGCTAGAGACCGCTCATTGTCTGTGGTTTGTTAGAAATGGTGCATCATGTGTAAGTGGGAGTTTGTTAGAATATGCCCACTGATGCGTGTACACCATTTGAATCACTACCGATGATGTATGGGCCTATTGGGTCATACACCGGGATCAAATCTGACAGCAACTTATAAGTAAAGGGACCGAAAATGACAAAGGACAAAAGTTGACTTCGCAGGCTGGGTTAGCGCCGCTAACCATAAGGTGTTAGCGCCGCTAACACTTATAGGTTAGAGCCGCTACAGCTGCATGTGCTTTACATCAAGTCATCTGACAAGCCGCGTTCGTGCCGCTAACCATTACAGGTTAGCGCCGCTAAGTCTAGGTTAGCGCCGCTAAGTCTAGGTTAGCGCCGCTAAAATCGGACGTGACTTATTATCAAATCACCTCTCCACCTAGCCAATGCATGTAACTTTATTGCACCAACTTGGCCGGCTTTGGGGAGATGGATTGTCATCTGGACTTTAATAAAATGAGTGTATTTGGTCTCATTTAGCTCTAGCTTCTCTTGGCAATATACACACATTAGAAAAACTCATAAGTGTTTAAGTGAGACTTAGTGAGTTTCAAAGAGAGTTTTGGTTCCAGAAATTCGGTTCTAGTTCGTGGGTTGTTGTTCTCCTACTAATTTTCTATAGTGAAGAATCATAAGGAGCTTGCTAGCTCAAGTGATTGACGTGTTACCGGGGTACTACTCATTAGTCGATTCGTTCAAGCAAGGAGGAGCAAGTTCATCCACTGCACCAACATTTACTGGAGCAAAGGAGCTGGTATAACCTCCTTAACTCTCTTCTTCTTGTTGCATTTCTATTCATAGAGCTTGGTCCATGTTTGGGGTTTCATGATTTTGTGCTTTATTTGTTTGTACCATGGGCTTATTATGTTGTACTTTGCTTCCGTTGCGTGCCCTGGAAACCCCAACATCTGTGGCCGTAGGAAAAGGTTTCTGCGGCCATAGGAGGGTATTTTGTATGGTTTACCGTCTATGGAAGAAGTAACAAGGTCTACAGGTGTAGGTACGTAACCCACGGCCGTAGCTCACCATAGAACAGCTCCTGTGGGCGTAGGGATAAGTTCATACGGACATATGGCTCGGTTTAATGGGGAGAAATTCTGCGGGCGTAGGGGGTTGCCTCTACGGCCGTAGGAGGAGATTGTTATGCCTTCTGCGGCCGTAGGACTTGACCTCTGCGGCCATAGGACCCTGTCCAGTATGAATAGCTTGTAATTCCTGTTATGTGATAAGTGTTAAGGTGTTAACAAGCTTGTATATGATGTGTTAGGCACTTCTGAGGAACCAGAAGATACTGAGCACTATATTTAGTTGCTGTAGCTGATAAGGTGAGTACCGGTTAACCTTAGGTTTCGTGATAAACATGTTGTAACAAGCTTAAGGTAAGTTATGGTTTATGTGTTGTTAATTTGCTTGATAAAGGTTTCATACGCCCGAGTTCTTCACCTTGGGGATCTCCGGTATTGTTTGTTAAGAAGAAAGACGGGACCTTACGCATGTGCATCGACTACAGGGAGCTGAATAAGCGAATAGTGAAGAACAAATATCCACTACCCCGTATTGATGATCTGTTTGACCAATTGCAAGGTGCTACATGTTTCTCGAAGATTGATCTTCGTTCTGGTTATCATCAGGTCCGCGTTCATGATGATGATATTTCTAAAATTGCTTTTCGAACTCGGTATGGGCACTATGAATTCTTGGTGATGCCGTTTGGTTTAACCAACGCCCCTGCTGTTTTCATGGATTTGATGAACCGTGTATGTCGTCCTTTCCTTGATAAATTTGTTATTGTTTTTATTGATGACATTTTGATCTATTCCAAAACCGAAGCGGAGCACGAGCAACACCTAAGTGTAGTTTTGGAAACCCTTCAACGGGAACAGCTTTATGCTAAGTTGTCCAAGTGTGAGTTCTGGCTCAAAGAGGTACACTTTCTGGGTCATGTTATTTGTAACGAAGGTGTTAAGGTCGACTCAACAAAAATTGAAGCAGTGATGAACTGGGAAACTCCTCGCAATCCTTCAGAGATTAAGAGTTTATTGGGTCTCGCTGGATACTACCGACGTTT
This sequence comes from Pulicaria dysenterica, assembly GCA_947179395.2. Lineage (NCBI taxonomy): Eukaryota > Viridiplantae > Streptophyta > Magnoliopsida > Asterales > Asteraceae > Pulicaria > Pulicaria dysenterica. The sequence goes on along the minus strand of OX359288.1, from coordinate 46,356,981 downwards.
TATTCAGAATTTTTCTAAACTTGCTGGCTTGTTAACCAAGTTGACTCGCAAAGATGTTACTTATCCTTGGGCTGATGAACAGGAGAAAGCGTTTAAGACTCTGAAGCAATTGTTATGTCAAGCTCCTATTCTAACACTGCCTAGTGGGTGTGAAGATTTTGTTGTGTACTGCGATGCTTCATATGCGGGTCTCAGTTGCGTTCTCATGCAACGAGATAAGGTGATTGCGTACGCTTCGCGTCAACTAAAACCTCACGATAGGAATTACCCGTCCCATGATCTTGAGCTTGCAGCCGTAGTATTTGCTTTGAAGCTGTGGCGACATTACTTGTACGGTACCAAATGTGTGGTATATTCCGACCACAAAAGCTTGCAGTATGTATTCACGCAAAAGGAACTTAACATGAGGCAACGACACTGGTTGGAGTTGATCAAGGATTATGATTGTGAGATCAAATATCATCCAGGAAAAGCCAATGTTGTTGCTGATGCACTGAGTCAGAAAAGTTCTCCCGAAGTTGCTAAGTTCATGAGACTTACGATTGTGTCGGATATCATTGCTAAATTGAAGGAAGCACAACAGGAAGCACTGCAAGAAGCTAATCTGAAGGCTGAGACGATGAATAAATTGTCAAAGCTATTAGAAAAAGATAGTCGAGGTTTGAAAACGTTTCAATCTCGAATCTGGGTACCCAATATTGGTGGTAATCGAGAAACCATTTTACAAGAGGCGCATAAGTCAAAGTTGTCTGTCCATCCTGGCAGTACTAAGATGTACCAGGATTTGAAGACTTTGTATTGGTGGCCTACCTTAAAGCGTGATATAGCCTAGTTCGTTGAAAAGTGTCAGATCTGTGCTCAGGTTAAGACGGAACACCAGAAGCCCTATGGTAATTTACAACAGTTAGAAATTCCGGAGTGGAAATGGGATCATGTTACTATGGATTTCGTTACTAAGTTACCTCGGACTTCAAAGGGGCATGATATGATATGGGTTATAGTCGATCGACTTACCAAAAGCGCTCATTTTCTTGCGACTAACGAGTCTGCGCCTATGAATCGGTTAGCCCACCTTTACATTAACAAAATAGTATCTCGTCATGGTATACCACTATCTATTGTTTGTGATCGAGATGCGCGTTTTACGTCTCATTTCTGGAGTAGCCTTCAACGTGAGCTTGGTACGCGGGGTAAATCTCAGCACGGCGTATCATCCACAAACCGACGGTCAGTCTGAGAGAACCATTCAAACGCTTGAAGATATGTTGCGGGCGTGTATACTTGAGTTTGGTGGTTCTTGGGATACTCATTTACCCCTGATCGAATGTGCTTATAATAATTCTTATCATTCGAGTATTGGTATGCCACCTTATGAGATGCTATACGGTCGGCGATGCCGTACTCCTACCTGTTGGTTAGAACCTGGCGAAAAGCAATATGCGGGTCCTGATATTGTTCAAATAACTGCTGACAAGGAGAAGATAGCACGCGAAAAGTTGAAAGCTGCACATGATAGGCAAAAGATATACGCAGATCCTAAACGACGACCAGTTACGTTTGAAGTAGGAGACCGCGTGTTTCTGAAAGTTTCACCTTGGAAAGGGGTGACACGATTTGGTCGTAAAGGTAAGCTCAGTCCCAGGTATATTGGTCTGTTTAAGATTCTACAACGCGTTAACAATCAAATAGTATCGCGTGAGTTGCCACCTGAATTGTCTGGTATTCATAACACTTTTAACGTATGTTATCTGAGAAAGTGTAAGGTTGAAGATGATCAGATCTTACCTCTGCAAGAGTTAAAAGTTGATCCAGCTAAACGCCTTTTGGAGGAACCTGTTGAAATCCTAGATTCTAAAGTCAAAAAGCTACGTAAAAAGATGATCAAGTTGGGTTTGGTAAAGTGGAAACACAATTTAGGTCCTAATCTCACTTGGGAGGCAGAGGACGAGATGAAGGCTCGATACCCTTGTTTGTTTGAGGCCGAACAGATTCCGAGGACGGAATCTTCTTAAGGGGGGTAGATTTGTAACACCCCAAAATAGGGCCTAGTTGTAGGTAGTTGTACTATGTGCTGATAGGGTTGTATTTTGACTTTAATTAGTATTTGTTAATAATATGCGTTATCTGTGATTGAAAAGGTGTTACGAGAAAATGTTATGTTAATATGTAGAATTGGTAAATTAGTAATCGGTTTTAAGTGATGGTTCTAAAAATATCCTCGTTAGGTAAAACGGGTAAACGAGGGATAAGGTGTAGGTTAAAAAGGGGAACAAAATACCGCGTTTGATTTAATTAAACTACAAGGTCGGTCTAAGGGGGTTTCTTATCCCCTGGAGAAATCAATACATACACTAAAAACACATACAAGCTCTCGTATACACACACATACATTAAACTCTTTCAAAAATTCAAAGGAGAAATCAAGATGAAGCTTTGATTTCGAGTTGTTCACTGGATTCTTTGCTAAAATCAGTACCTACAGCTGATAATCATCTTGAGTTTGTAAGTCTTCTTGATTTAAAACCTAGTTTTAAGTTCATGAAGGTGATTCACCATTTTAATGATTTAAGTTGTGTTCTTGTGTTTTTTTTTTATTCAATGTGTTAATAAGCTTTTAAGGTTGTTAAATAATGTTGGTATGTAGTTGGAGTTGAGTTTTGGTCGGAAGAGAAGACAAAAAACGAGTATTTGCAGGTCTGTCCGCGAACAGGGAAGAAGGTCTGCTGTGCAGATCCTTGGTACGGCCGTAGGGTGATGTTACTGCGGCCGTAGGAGCAGTTTCTTTCCTGCGGCCGTAGTGAAAGGTTCATGCGGCCGTAGGAGGGTGTTTTCCAGAATTTTTGTAATTAAGCCTTTTGTGGCAGTAGGAAAAGGTTTTTGCGGCCATAGGAGGGTATTTTGTATGGTTTACCGTCTACGGAAGAAGGAACAAGGTCTACGGGTGTAGGTACGTAACCTACGGCCGTTGCTCACCATAGAACAGCTCCTGTGGGCGTAGGGATAAGTTCATACGGCCATAGGGCTCGGTTTAATTGAGAGAAATTCTGCGGGCGTAGGGGTTGCCTCTACGGCCGTAGGAGGAGTTTGTTATTCCTTCTGCGGCCGTAGGACTTGACCTCTGCGGCCGTAGGACCCTGTCCAGTATGAATAGCTTGTAATTCGTGTTATGTGATAAGTGTTAAGGTGTTAACAAGCTTGTATATGATGTGTTAGGCACTTCTGAGGAACCAGAAGATACTGAGCACTATATTTAGTTGCTGTAGCTGATAAGGTGAGTACCGGTTAACCTTAGGTTTCGTGATAAACATGTTGTAACAAGCTTAAGGTAAGTTATGGTTTATGTGTTGTTAATTTGCTATGGTATATGCTGCTATGCACTTGTGTTAGGCTTGAGTAGGCCAATCATGTTATGAACTTGGTATATGCTGGTATTATGGCTTTTTGTAGGCCAATATGTTATGTTATGGCTTGAGTAGGCCAATTATGTTATGATGCGGCCAGAGTCGGCCAATACGTGTTTGTGCCGGCACTTTGTTGCTGTTGAGGTACGGTGATTCGCGGCCGCGGATCGGGTTCTTCCTAAACCCCGTGCCTCAACCAGGGGCTCTCATAGACTTCCCCGCTTGTTAATTAAATAGGGGCTCTCACTGATTTCCCCGCTCGTTAATGCAATGGTGGGCTGCTACCCGCTCCCCCACCGGCGCGATATGATAGATGTTTTCGGCTTCCCCCAGTTTGGATCATTGAGCCGGGCTTACAACCCTGCAAGACGTGACTCCTCCTGGGCACCGGAACATCGCTAGATGTTTGGATAGATTTGTTTGTTATTATGTGATATCTTCTGCATGCTATAACATCTTTGTTACGATGCTTGTGTTTAATCGTTGCTCACTAGCTATTTATAGCTAACCCCTCCATGTATATATCCTGTGTACAGGTAATTAGATGATGGTGAGAACGGGTGCCATGTTTTGGCTAGTACTGCCGAAGATTTTGGGGAACACTACTTTTACGGTTGTTTTTGTTAACTCTGGTTTGCTGGTTAATGGTTGGCAGATATTTGGTAACTCCGTTGGGTTGTTTTGTTTAAACACTGATACAGTTTGTGTAAATAACTAACTCTTAGCTTCCGCTGTGTTTAGTAAATATATATTTTGGTTAAAAGGCTAATGTATTACTTAATATTTATATAAATTAAGCTTGTAAAACCCCGGCGTTACAGCTTTCAGGTTGCGGTTCACATGTTTGTACAGTCGCACATGTTCCTGCCATTCCGGACCTAGAGCATTGATCCAGTTGACATTGATGTCTAGGTCGGATCTGGTAACACCATGGTTTCTCATTTCGTTCAACAGTCTACAGAAGTGGTTGTATGTGTCTTGTAGCAGTTCTCCGTCTCGGGCACGGAATTCTCTGAAGGTATTGCAGAGTTGGGTTTCTTTGATGAAGGCTCCCTGTTCAGTTCTTTCCATCTGTTGCCTGACCTCATCCCATATGGCCTTTGCGGAGGTCAGACTGTCAATTTTTTAGTAGATCTCGGCACACAGACCCTGTTTCAGATAATACTTTGCATCCCGGTCTGCTTTGTACTGATCCTTTTCTTCGGCAGTAAGTTCGGAAGGAAGCTTTGGTCACCTAGAAGCAGCTACAGGAGGGTTGTTGCCGGGAATAGCATCAATAGCTTGCCAATGAACAGTATCACCATTTAGAATACTGTTTTTCATCATTTCACCGTATTTTTCATTGTGTTCGATGAAATCCCAAAGCGTGTATTCATTACGGAATAGTACGGGTGGTTTGGTATCGGTACCGATTGCTAGAATCTCGTTGCTTGAACTCATCTTTAAGACTTTTGGATCTTTCCTTGAAATGAATTGAGGTTATCTGGAAACTTTGAAAAATCAAATAGGTTTGATATAGCTTTGGAGGAAGTGGAACGTTTGAAATTAGAATGTTGAAATTAGGAAGTTGAAATTAGAATGATGAAATTAGGAAGTTGAAATTAGGAAGTTGAAATTAGGAAGTTGAAATTAGGATGTTGAAATTAGAATGTTGCAAGTTTCTAATTTCACCAGCGAGTGCAAGTTTCGGATAGAGTTTCTAATTTTGCCCAAACTTTCTAATTTCACGAGAAGGTTTCGAATTTTGCAAGTTTCTAATTTTGCCAAGAGTTTCTAATTTTTCCCCAAGTTCCTAATTTGCAAGTTTCTAATTTTGCCAAGAGTTTCTAATTTTTCCCCAAGTTTCTAATTTTGCCCCAAGTTTCTAATCTCACCAGGAATTTTGTTGCAAGTTTCTAATTTTGCCAAGAGTTTCTAATTTTGCCCCAAGTTTCTAATTTTGCCCCAAGTTTCTAATCTCACCAACAGCGTATCGAATTTTGTTGCAAGTTTCTAATTTTGCCCTAAGTTTCTAATCTTGCAAGGGTTTCTAATTTTGTACCAAGTTTCTAATCTCACCAGCAGGCTTTCGAATTTTGTTGCAAGTTTCTAATTTTTCCAAGAGTTTCTAATTTTGCCCCAAGTTTCTAATTTTGCCCAGAGTTTCTAATTTTGCACCAAGTTTCTAATCTCACCAGCAGGGTTTCGAATTTTGTTGCAAGTTTCTAATTTTTCCAAGAGTTTCTAATTTTGCCCCAGGTTTCTAATCTCACCAGCAGGGTTTCGAATTTCACCAGGGAACAGTACTTCTTCTTCACAGACAGAGCATGCTTTACTGTACCATTCAAAAATTTCAAGAACTCTCAAAACATGATGAAAATCTGATATTTCTTTTGCAAAACCTTTCTCCACTTACAAGAAACGTTTCTAAATCATTTAAAGCTACAAACAACTTCAGATTTGAGAGATTTTTTAGAAAATGTTGAAGAACACCAAAAACTTGAAAATTTTTAAAATTCGATTTTTTCAATCAAATGTTGTTTGTTTGCAGAAATGAAGATAACCAAATGATTTCTCCACTTCTAGAGCTTCTATTTGAGCCAAAAAACAAGCAAAAACAACAAGTTTTGAAGATTTTCATTTTTTTCAAGTAAGTGGGTTTTCTCAAGAACACAAGCTTTTCTTTGATTTTTCACTCTTGGAATGTTGTTTCCAGAAGATATTGAACCAATTCAGCAAGGAATTGGCTCTGATACCAATTGAAAGTCAAAAGAAGTGAGTGAGATGAGCAAGCTAGAGTAATCTTGGTGTGAATATGTGAAGAATATATGAAGAACACAACAAGAACTCAAGAACAAGATGATGAACAAATGCAATTATGATGAGAGGATTTCTCCTGGAGTATTTCTTTCTATTGCAAGTGTTGACCTAAACAATTAGGTTACAAAGGCTTATATAACCAAGGGCACATGGGCCTAAAGCCTCATGGGCTTCCATGTTGGACTACCTATTCTACCAACATGGGCTAAACTTAAACACCAACTTTGGCTCACCTATTACATGTAGGTAGACTAGATACATAATGCTAAATAGGCTAAGCCCTTACACAAGATGAATTAAACTAACTAGTATAATAATAACAATATAATTAAGATAGTTACACAAGGCTTACAAACATAAATAAATCCTAACACAGTCACTTGAACACTTCAAGTACAGGCGAAGTATTGCGTCCTCGTGTCTCAATCCCTATTGAACACATGACCAATCACTTCCCTCAATCTGAATTCAGAATTCCTTTGAAGAATGACCGACTGTGGACATTTAGAATGTTAAAACATTTAGGGAAGAGGTAAAACATGCTAAGTTGGAACACAATAAGGCTTACTGAGAGTACCCGCTAGACGCGCAACAAGCAGAAGCATAATATTGCTTAACGTTCCCAAAAGAAAAGTATATCAAAACATTACTAAAACAAACTTAAGCCAAGCACTTGCAGGCCCTAGTCTGATGATAATCACTAACCTGCTACTTTAACTTAGTGAACGGATCCACCACCATGCTATTCGTGTGTACTCTGATAGTGATCGTATCCCTACTTCAACCAACCGCTTGCAAAGTGTGCGTTGATGGGATTATGATCATTTATCCAAGCCGTTATACTTTCATTGTCTCAAGGAATCCAATAAGACAAACAACGCTTGGATCTAAAATTTAATGTGCATGAGCCATCGTACTCTCATAGTTTTCCTAAAGATCTCTATAGAGTCATTGATGCACTATGAATAAAATTTTATGTGCTCAAGCCATCGCACTCTCATAGTTTTCATAAAGATCTCTATAGAGTCACTGATGCTTTAAGAATAAAATCTTATGTGATCAAGCCATCATACTCTCATAGTTTTCATAAAGATCTCTATAGAGTCACTGATGCTTTAAGAATAAAATCTTATGTGATCAAGCCATCGTACTCTCATAGTTTTCATAAAGATCTCTATAGAGTCATTGATACTTTAAGGATCACACTTATTAATGACACAATGTTGTAGGATCGCAAACCCCAATCGAATTGGCGGTTGTCCTTAAAACATAAACTATCACTTAGAGTAACAACTTACTCTTAATTTCTTTTGATCAACAAGAACATATCTCGATATTTCTTGTACCTTGCAAATTGTTTTGCATACCCTTAACGGACGTATAATTCTTGATTCACACTTACAGTCAAGCATGCTCAAGACATTATCTCCATTATGACATATGTCTTAGACATATTAAACAGGATAACAATTGCGCTCCCACTAGCTCTGGCATCTATTCAAGTTTCATTATTGCTTATTGAAAACTCAACCACATGATTTTCAAAGCAAAAATAGGAACTTAGATATTTATTGGAGTCCAAGACAGACTCTTTCATGTTTTGTAGTTTTTACAAGGATACTTTAGATGTAAAGCACCTTTGGACAGTGTTATAAGCACTTCTTCATTGAATTCCTATGACAGAATACGGTCTTTGCATCATACAGCCATGAAACGGCGCAGTTGTCTGTGTAAACTTCAACATAACTACTGGAAGAATGTCTTCATATGATACCTTCCACATGGTCAATCATCATGAAACCAATTCCTACCAGTCAGTATTTGAAGTTATCTACAAACTTATCCATGCAGATCTTATTCCTAGAAGATCTAAATACACCATAAAGGTCATACCTTGGTGTTGGATTAACCAAGCTCAACTTTGGAAATCCAGCATGGATTAGATTTTATTACCTTTTCTTATCTTAGCAGACCCAGGGCCCACTACAAATTCCGGTAATTGATGTATACATAAAGTATATTCAATAAGTTATCGTCCTCAGGTATATGATACATTTTCAGCCTTATGATGACTTTTACCAGACTTATGAAGAGGTAATTTCGTTATGCCAGGTACTTCAACATTGACATGTTGAGTTCCAATCATCACTAATTGAATGCTAGTGTCAATATTAAGTCTTCATTTAAGTCGCACGTTCTTCCATGGAAATGCTTCAGTTGTTCATTTCCCTTCTCGAGCAACTCAACTTGGTTCTCAAAAGGTTATGAAAAGAACATCTAAAACAAAAAGAACCTATTAAATGCATTAGCATCTTTTAAAGTTCATCCATCTCACACTAGATGTAGAGTAGATAACTTTAATCCATGAGATAGACAAGCAAAGAATTCTTTCTAGTCTAGCCTCCATGGTTGCTAATTTGACCATCCTTGTTGTTGCAAAACTAGAATATTGCCCGCCACAACTCAAGTACACCCGTTCAAAAGGTTACCCAAGTTTAAGTCACCAAGTTTGAATCATAACTATTATGATTCGTTTCTCCACTCGGCGATTCATGTAAAACATGTATCCTAGGAGAATCAAATTATGAGACATTCCCATAATTACTATGATGAATTAGGAATCTAGTATTTCTCAACATCTCAGAAGATTTGAGTATCTTGTTTCCTATTGCCCTCTTTTCGTTATAAATTTGTTGCGGGTGAGTTTTGAATACCTCTCAGGTTTTCAAACAATTTTCCAATAAATTAGACATATCCTCTCCTTTTACTATCATTGGTAAAGGTAACAAATTATGTATAGTTAATCCTTATAATTTTGCTTGATCAGCCCTTACACAAAAGTGCAAGCGAAGTCCAACAAGACTTTATTCCTCTCACATCAACAAGTGAAGGATGTCTTAGTTATTTAACCCTATAAGCAAGATTCATCATCAACTAATGACTCAAAGCCAAAAGATTTCAAGTTCCTATCCACATGGAGCTTGGTGATGTTAGTCTTGTTTATATGGTTAAATCAACTATGTTATAAGGATAACCAATCAATAAACACTGATGATCATATTATTAATTCTTAAGCAAAAGCTTATTATGTATGCCACGAAATGAATAAACTTTGAAATAAATCTCTAAAACCCACAATAACATAATTCAAAGTAATATTCATCGTCATCAATAGTATAAAAGATACAATGCTTCTTGCCTCACAGGGCGTAAAACATCTATCTAATGAAGTAATAATTTAGCTATAGGAATGGCAAGATCAATTGTTCCAATCCTTTTAGCAAGAGACAAGCACATATGCTTCCCTTCACTTCTTCCAGCTCTCCATGCATCATCGGCCTAATTCGGATAAACACCTACACTTTGCAACAAACAAGTTTGTAACAAACGTGAGTGTTTTTTACTAGCGTTCAAAAACCTAGTCTATTAAAGTAGAAGATCAATGAAGTTTAATCATGAATGTACCTGAAGTCGGGGAGCTAACGTTTTTCCGCTTTAGGATACTTAGCTCATTCAGGCACTTAGGGCAGGCGTGACGGTGCCAATTTCCAATTTCTCCGCAAAAGTAGCAAACTACCCCAAGTGGAATGTTATCTTGAGGCACAATCTCATTGTCCTCTACTTCCACGGTTATGGTAGGCTTAGTCAAACCAAGCTTTCCATTTGAGGTCAGTTTCTTCTTCTCATGGTTTTGCTTCCTAGTAGCCTTATCGGGTGTGGACGAGACAAGCTTACCTTTGGCCATGTTAGACTCAGCAGCCTTCAGCATGCCATGTAGCTCAGTCAAGGACCATTCCATATTGTCTTTGAGATAGTTCTTGATAAACTTCTCATAAGACGTGGGCAGGGATTGCAGAATCATTTTCACCATCAGCTCCCCCCTATGGAAAATCCAAGTCTCTCCATTTGGTCCATGTACGCCTTCATCTTAAGGACATGAACACTTACATTCCCGCCTTCCTGCATCCTACAACCGACTAAAGCCTTGACATACTCAAAAAGCTCTTGTCTAACCTGCTGTGGGAACATGTCCTTTAGCCGGTTAATCATGTCGTACGCACTCAATTGCTTAAGTTGCTTTTGCAGCTCAGAGCTCATAGTCGATAGACAAGAAACATCTTGTGTATCTCTGACACGTCTTTCCCACTAGAAAATCAAAAATCCTAAAAACAGAAAAAGGATAGTAAAGATACCACAAAAACAGAAAAATGGTACTTCATAAATCAAAAGATTCCCGAAACAGAATATTAAGGGAACATATTTTAAAGAGTTACCAAAAACAGATAGCTAGGTAACCAAACTGAACTTAAAAGTTTTATCTTTACAAATCCGAGTCAAACTTATTCTTCTTAAACAAGATAAGGTTTTTTCATCATCAAATAGGGGGAGATTAAAATGCTAACTCTTCTATTCTCTCAACTAATGAGATATCAGTGTTCAACAGATCTATTCGATACTTAGCATGTTTCCAAGCATAAGTATATATAAGCAAATGGTATCCGGGTTGATGGAGTGGAGAAGGAGACAAAGGTACTTGATTTAATAATATTATAATAGATAATGTTAGTGGGTGAAAAGTAAATTCACTTTATACAGGAAGTGTGTAAAGTGAATGTACTATCCAGTAAAGTCAATTCTCACTATCTATTATTATATTATTAAAGTACTACCTTTTTGTCTAGGGAGAGTAAACTTCTCTTTTCGTGCTTGTACTTTAATCAATACCATGCTTCTTGAAGACTTGACTTAACCAAGTATAGAGTTGTCAGCCATACTTAGTTGTTGAAGCATATATTCGAGATCTTCTCTTCTAAAGTATCTATCACCTTTTCCAGGGGATCAAGATCAATCTTTTTTGTCTCTTTGCAGATTCAAAAAGTGCTTAGTACTTTTACAAAGATAGATCTAAAGGCATAATAGAACAACACATGTTCTGCCTTGGACTTAAGAAAATAATACAATGAAAAACTATTAACTGAGATACTATATAAAGACTCAGCTAACAGACACTGATCTGCAAACATATTTTTGATCAGCTAAGGAAAAATGTGAAAGACTCAGCTACTGAGGTATGCTCAGCTGATTAGAATTGCTCAACTAATAATACATACTTTAGTAAGACTACATAAGCTAATCAACCTTCATGATCAGTAGATTCCAAGGGCTCAGCTGATCATTGAGAGTGATAAGCTTATAAAGAAAAGATTAGATAAGTAAGAATAGCTTATCTGATGAATGGGAGGCATCAGCTGATCAAAGTGATTGACTCAGCTGATCCGTTGACTACTCAGCTGATCTTGAAAGAACCCTCAGCTGATGCTTTGCAGATGTTCAGCTGATGCTTCTTGACTTGTCTTCTCTTCTTAGCTGATCTTCCTGAAGCTGGTCCTTTGGCTGATACTCAGTATTCAGCCACTTTTGTACTTCAGCTGACATTTCTTACTTAGGAATTTCTTTAAGTCTAATATGAAAAACAACACATTTTTTTTATTGATCCAAGTACAAAACTGAATATGTGGTTTTGTTAGCATCAAATCCTATTTTAAATAATAGACAGGTTTGATTATGGTTTGATATCTCTATCTCCCCAACAAACCTTTGATTCCAAAATAGATGCATATACACCAACTCCTAAGGACAAATGGGATCAAGAGGACAAGAAGATAATTTCCAAATTTTTTGAAACAAAACTCTTTTTATATAATGCTTTGCCTAGAAAAGAGTATGAAAGAGTTTTTATGTTAGATAGTGCAAATGAAATTTGGAAATCTCTTGTCACTACCCATCAAGGAAATGCTCAAGTCCTAGACAACAAGGTTGAGTTGCTTTTACAACAATATGTGCAATTTTATATTCTTGATGAAATGAGCATTGATGAAGCTTTCTCTAAATTTAATACTATTGTCACTAGTCAGTCACTTGGGACTACTTATTCTAACAAGAAAATTGTGAGAAAGTTTCTTAGGGCTCTTTCACCAAAATGGAGAGCTAAGGTGACGGCTATTGAGGAGTCAAAGGACTTGAACTTACTTCAAATGGACGAGCTTATTGGAAACCTCAAGGTGTATGAGGTGATAATGCAAAAAGATGATGAAATTGCCAAGTTGAAGAAGGAGAAGTCAAAATCCATTGCCCTTAAAGCCAAGCATGTTAAAAAATCCTCAAGTGATGTGGAAGATGATGGCAGTAGTGATGATGATGAAGAATATGCAATGATGGTGAGGAACTTCAAGAAGTTCTTCAAGAGGAAGGGAAAACATGTGAAGGCTTCCTTTGACCCAAGGAAGTACAAGCAAGGCATTGATGCCAAGAAAGACAAGAAGCCATCAAGAGAATGCTAAGGATGTGGTGATTCCTCACACCTCATTGGTGATTGTCCAAAAGTTGCATCAAAGAAGAGAGAAAACCACAAAGCATTCCTAAGAGGATCATTGAGTGATTGTGGTGATGAAAATCAAGATGACACCAAGGAGGAAACATGTCTTATGGCCTTTGAGACAAGTGAGGTACAATCCGATTCAAGTTATTATAGTGATAATGACCAATATGATCAATTGTGTGACTTTAGCTAAAAAATTCTTGCAAAAAATGAGGAACTAAAGATAGAAAACAAAAGTTTAAAAAAGGAGATTGAAAAGTTAAATTTGACTATTAAAGATTTACAAAGTCAAGTTGTTCCTCATCCATCTCCAAGCTTGATAAGTTTGGAGACCAAGCTAAAGACAAATTTTGACAACTCCACCTTGTCAAAATTTGAAGAGAGCACACCTAAGTTGGATGAAATGCTAAAAGTTCAAAATCATCAAATGATAAGGGTGGGCTTGGTTTCTTAAGTTTTTCAAACGACATGCCTAAGATCCATGTGACACAAATGCAATTTGTGAAAGAAAAAGGGAAAGAAAAAATCCAGGGCCCCCTAGAAATTTTTAAATTTTCAAAACTCGTCCCTTGGCTCTAGTTCTTCCACTTGTATACCTAAGGTTGCAAGTGATGAACAAGTAAGAAAGTTTTGTTGGAGTATGCCCGCTGACACACATACGACATATTGATCACTACAGATAATGTATGGGCCTATTGGGTCACACACCGGGGACCTATCTCGATAGCCTAAAAGATGGAGGGACCAATGGTGTCAAAATGGGAAAGTTGTGATGCAGGCCGCGTTAGCGGCGCTACACCATAAAAGTTAGCGGCGCTAACTCCCGATAAACTGCATGCAACATTAAATTCCACCTCCTCTTTTGCCCAATGAATGTAGCCTTCTAGAATCTTTCTTGGCCGGTCTTTTGGGTATCTAAGAGTCACTTGGGAGTCTATTTAAGTCTCCTCTCTTTATCACTCGATAACCTTTTGCCAAGAAACACACTAAAACACTTAGTTAGTAACTTTGAGAGTGTTTTTGAGTGTGTTACAAGGAGGTACGAATTTCTGGTGCTTTAAGGGCTATTCTTGTAAGGAGTTCAAGGCTTTGAACCTCTTACAAGCTTGCTAGTACAAGGAGGAAGGACAAACCCAGGGTGGACTTCGATAGAGGGAGCTCTTGTGGGCTTCTAGTCATCACCACCTTCATCTACAAATTTCTGGAGCTTAGGAGAGGGTATAATCTTCTTTCCTTCTTCCTTTTCATGTTGCATAAGTTAGCTATAGAGTTTGGTCCATTACTTGGGGTTTTATGCTTTATTTACTTGTACTTTATGCTTTGCATGTTGTTCTTGTTGCTTCCGCTGTGCACATAGAACCCCAACAGTGGTATCAGAGCCACCTCTATACTACTTTTGCACATGGTGGCCTGAAAAACCCAAAATCGGTTTTTTGTTTTCTGACCAGAAGGGTTAGTGGCGCTAACACCTTAAACTTAGCGGCGCTACCATGTCTGGCAGTGTTGTTTTTTGGTTTTTTAAAACTTTAAAATATTTTGGGTTTTTGGGATTGTGTTTTAGTTTCTGGATTTTTTGAGTCCAGAAATTAAAATATTTATTTCAAGTTGCCTTGTATAATGGTTGGTGTATTTATATGTGTATTATTATTTTGGCATGAAAATAATAATTACATATACTTACATTATGTATTTATGAATATGTTTCATAAAAAATGGTTTGGTGTTACTAATGCTAAGTACATGGGATTTTTAGTGCCTTGAGTGTTTTTGTAAAATCTTAACCATATACATAAGTTTACATGGTTTTGTGTGGCACACCATGTTGTTGTTGTTGTTGATGTTCTTTAGTGAACCTGTTTTGTTGGTAACCATCTAGATGCCCTAGACCTTGTGGATGTTTGGTTGTGTTTGGTTGTTATTCATTAATTTGGTGACTTTAGTCACATGGTATGTAATAATAGTTTATTTATTTATTTGGTATGTAATTTGAATTTGAGGCTTGCATGCCATTTAAATATTCCATATTATGTATTTGTACTAGAAAATAGGAATTTGTGGCTTGCATGCCATTTATTTAATTTTTATGTATTTGTAATATGGAGCAACCAACGGGAGTCCATGGAGTGACGGCTTGGCGAACACGAATCCGGAAGGCCCAATGGAGGTGGTGGGTTTAGTGGGAGCACATCCAAAGTCAAGGAATTTTTGTCCATAGATGACTTTGTTTTCCCGTAGTGGCTCACGGGAAAACGCATAGGTTTTAGGGGCATGGTTACCAACTATGTTGTATGCGTGTGATGGTTTTATTATATTGTTTATGCATGAGTTGTAGGACTATTGCATGCTAGACAATTTTTTGATAAATAATAAAACTCAAGAGTTTTAAAATTGGTTTAACCACTCTCACGCGCACACTTGATTAACAAACGGATTTAAATTGGTTTAGTATCTGCTTAGTTAAAACGTTTGGTTTTTGTCACTCTTTGTTAATCAAACTCGTTATGGTTTTTTAAACCGGAAAACTAAATCCCGTTTTCTAAATGTAAATCGCACACCACCCATAAGATGACACCGCCCGAATCTAGCCGTGTAAGGGTTGATCGTAGAGCTCTAGCCGAGATTGCCTTTGCATAAGCTGTGTGGAAGGCGCGTGTTGCAACTCGCAAGGTCGATTGTCGAGCTCTAGCCGAGTCGACCATTGGGCTAGAGTACCACCATGTATCTTGATGGTTGATTTACGATTTCAAATTAATATTTCATATGGTCGTCGAGCTCTAGCCGAGGTCATGTAAAATATTACTTTGAGATTGGTGTGGAGGGATCAAACATGCCAAACTTGGCACAATGGTTGTCAGGTAGGATCCCACAAGGAACTAAGAGTTGCAATAATGGATTGCAATCGGTCAATGGTTGCCGGCCTAAATAGCTTTGCCACGTGATCCGCGGAAAACCCGTCATGGTGCAAGGTGAAATAGGGTTCTTAGCCCTTGTTAAAATAGTTGTTTTTTATTAAACTTTTGGGGTAATTATTTTAACGAGGATTTCAATCAAACTGACCAAATCTACTTTGCGTTTTTAGAGTGCATCAACTAGCACCAACCGCACCACGTCAAACATATCCTTAAGAGTGTTTCTCGAGAAGGATAAACTCAATGGGACCAATTTCATGGATTGGTCAAGGCAACTTAGGATAGTCCTCCGTCTTGAGGACACATTGGCCACCATTGAGGAACCCATCCCCGAGGTCCCTACATCCAACGCGAGTAGGGTCGTTAAAGAGGCTTATGAAAAACGCTTCAAAGACATCACCGAGGTAATTGCCTCATGCTAAGCACCATGAGCTCCGACTTGCAAAAGTCTATGGAGCACTAGAGTGCTTATGACATGATGCGCGAGTTGTCGGACATGTTCCAACAACAAGCCAATCAAGAGCGGTATGGTTGTCTCAACGACCTTCTCGGTTGCCGGTTGCAAGAGGGCGGGAACGTGTCCTACCATGTTCTTAAGATGAAAGCATTGGTGGCATGCCTTCAGAGGTTGAGGTTTGCCATATCGAGAGAGATGGCGGTAGACTTGATTCTACGGTCTCTCCCACCGTCATATGATCAATTCGTTGTGAGTTATCATATGCACGGGATGGACAAATCCCTCATGGAATTGCATGGTATGCTGCGGACCGCCGAGTCCAACATGACCAAGTAAAAGCCATCTACCTCCGTTCCCGTCTTGGCCATCAAGGAGGGTGAGTCCAAAAAGAGGAAGAAACCGGCCTCTACCCCGAAGGGTAAGGGCAAGGGTAAGGTTGGGGCTCCCAAGCCGAACCCTGCCCCGGAGCCAAAGCCGAAGGGACACATGCGCCGGAGCAGGGTAAGGCAAGGGTAAGGTTGGGACTCCGGAGGAGGCGATTTGCATTTTCTGCGGGACAAAGGGACACATGCGCCGGAGCTGCCCTAAGTACCTAGAGGGCCTGAAGAAGCTACGAGCTTCGGGAGCGGGCGCTTCTACTTCAGGT
Organism: Pulicaria dysenterica; assembly: GCA_947179395.2. NCBI lineage: Eukaryota > Viridiplantae > Streptophyta > Magnoliopsida > Asterales > Asteraceae > Pulicaria > Pulicaria dysenterica. The sequence continues at coordinate 46,340,390 of OX359288.1, read as the reverse complement.
ACGTTTGTGATTGAACTCCATCATACTTCTACATCTAACGGCTGGGTTTTAGACACCGGCTGTGGCACTCATATTTGTAATATAGTGCAGGTGCTAAAGGGAAGTAGAAGGCTGAGAGATGGGGTGCTGGAGCTGACCATGGGAAACAAGGAGGTTGTCCCAGTGTTAGAGAAAGGGAGCGTCGAGCTTACTTTCAAGACCGGATTTTCTATTATTTTAAAAGAAGTATGCTATTCTCCACTTGTGGCTAGAAACATTTTATCACCTTATGCTTTGTACGACGATGGATATTTGTTTAAATTTGAAAATGGTTTTATTTTATGCTTTAAAGATGATATTTATTATTTTAAAGCTTATCCATGTCGTGGTATATACGAAGCCGATGCATACATAGAAAATAATAGAGCAATCATGAACATAGATTCTGGATCCAAAAATGGTTTGGACAAGTTTTCCTTATGACATAGCCGTCTTGGCCATATAAACAAGAAACGCATCACCAAGCTCCAAGCGGATGGGATCTTGGAATCATTTGACCTAGGGTCAACTGAAGCATGCGAGTCTTGTTTATTAGGCAAGATGAGTAAGTGACCCTTTACTGGTGTGGGTGAAAGGGCTAAATGCTTATTGGAAATAGTGCATACGGATGTATGCGGTCCGTTCAAGCATGTTACAAGGAACAACTCAAGATACTTCATTACGTTTACTGATGACTTCAGTAGATATGGATATGTCTACTTGATTAGGCTTAAGTCTGAGGCCTTTGAGGTCTTTAAGACATTCCAAAACGAAGTCCAGAATCAATTGGGCAAGACTATCTAAGTACTTCGCTCCGATAGGGGAGGCGAATACTTGAGCTCGGAGTTCCGTGATCATCTAGTTAGTTGTGGGATTATTTCTCAACTAACTCCTCCTAGGACACCACAATTGAATGGTATCACCGAGCGGAGGAATCGGACATTGTTGGATATGGTCCGATCGATGATGAGTCACACGGAAGTACCCATTAGTTTTTGGGGATACGCTCTCGAGTCGGCGGTTAGGATCCTTAACCTCGTACCGACAAAGAAGGTTCAAAAGACACATTATGAGATGTGGCATGGAGTTGCTCCTAATATAGCATATCTCAAGGTTTGGGGATGTCCTGCCTTCGTTAGACGAGAGGTAGAGGAGAAACTTGAACCAAGGTCTGAAAAGTGTTACTGCCTTCCGAAAACAAAGTGTTACTGCCTTCGTTTGGGGATGTCCTGCCTTCCAAAAACAAAGTGTTTATCGTGAGAAGGGCCGTGTTCCTTGAAAGGGAACTCATATCCATGCAATAGGGTAAGAGGATTGATCTTGAAGATATTCAAGAATCCAATGGGGAAGGGACAAGTGTCGGCACTAGCAATCAACCCGAAGGGGTTGAAACCGAGCAAGAGGACGCGTCGGTACCTGACAACTCTCCATTAATTCCTTGAAGGTCCGGTAGACCACGTCAAGAGCTAGAGAGATATGGGTTTCTCATATCTGAGGGCAATGACTTATTGGTGGATCATGATGAACCAACCAACTACCGGGAAGCCGTAGCGGGCACTGAGTCTGCTAGGTGGAAGGAAGCAATCGAGAGTGAAATGCAATCCATGTCGGATAACCAAGTATGGGAATTGGTTGATCCTACACCCGGGTGTAAGACAGTGGGGTGTAAATGGGTCTTCAAGAAGAAGACCGGCATGGATGGATCTGTAGATACCTTCAAAGCCCGACTAGTGGCTAAAGGTTTCACTCAAACTCATGGGATTGACTATGAGGAAACCTTTTCACCAGTGGCCATGTTGAAGTCTATCCAAATACTCATGGCCATAGCTGCATTTTATGATTACGAGATATGGCAAATGGATGTGAAAACCGCCTTCCTTAACGGGAAGCTAAGTGAAGAGGTGTTTATGACACAACCCGAGGGTTTTGTACATCCTGAGTATCCTGATAGAGTCTGCAGGTTAAAGAAGTCTATTTATGGACTTAAACAAGCATCTCGCAGCTGGAACCTGTGCTTTGATGAGAAGATCAAAGAATTTGGATTTTCGAAAAGCAAGGATGAGCCATGCGTATATGTCAGGGCTAGTGGGAGCGCTGTAGTATTCCTTGTCCTATACGTAGACGATATTCTACTTATTGGAAACGACGTCCCAACCTTGGAGGAGGTTAAGACTTTTCTTGGGAGTTGTTTTTCCATGAAGGACTTGGGAGAAGCAGCGTATATCTTGGGCATAAAGATCTATAGAGATAGATCTAAAAGGCTAATAGGGCTTAGCCAAAGTGCATATGTCGACAAGGTCTTGAAGCGATTCCAGATGGAGGACTCTAAGAGGGGTAACACCCTATGTTGCATGGAGTGACTTTGAGCAAGTCTCAATGTCCCAGTTCCAAAGAGGAACTTGACGTAATGAAGAGGGTTCCATATGCTTTGGCAGTGGGATCAATCATGTACGCCATGCTGTGCACGCGTCCTGATGTATCGTGTGCTTTGAGCATGACAAGTAGATATCAGGCTAATCCCGGGCAAGCCCATTGGACTGTGGTTAAGAGCATTCTCAAGTATCTTCGGAGGACAAAGGAGATGTTCTTGATTTATGGTGGTGGGGAAGAGCTTAGAGTACTTGGTTACTCTGACGCGAGCTTCCAAACGGATAAGGACGACTGCCGATCACAATCAGGATTCGTCTTCCTTCTAAATGGTGGTGCTATAAGTTGGAGGAGCTCCAAGCAAGACACCGTAGCTAATTCAACTACCGAGTCAGAGTACATTGCGGGTAGTGAAGCAGCTAAAGAGGCGGTATGGATGAGGAAGTTCATCCAAGACCTTGGAGTGGTTCCTAGCATATCCGACCCCATTGAGATCTTTTGTGACAATGAGGGTGCGGTGGCTCTAGCAAAGGAACCAAGGGCTCATAAGCGGACGAGACACATTCCTCGCAAATACCACTTCATCAGAGATGTTATTGAGAGTGGTGACATTGCCATAAGTAGAGTAGCATCGGAAAGCAATCTGGCCGATCCATTTACTAAATCGTTATCACAAGCTGTACATGATTCTCACACTAGAGCGATAGGTGTTAGAATCGCTGGTGACTTGGTTTGATTGTGTTATTTGGTTTATGTTTGACTTGTACTTGTATTTTGGGAACATTAAGCAGTATTGTATTTCATATTATATTGATTATTAAATGTGATTTAATGATACACCAAGGGCGGATATTTTATGAATCCTTAATGTGTTCCATCTTAGCATGTTTAATACTTCCCAGAATGCCTTTTACATTCTAAATGCCCACAGTCGGTCATTCTTCATGGGGAGGAGGTTTGAGATAAGACTGAGGGAAGTGGTTGGTTGCTATCTAATAATGGATTAGATAAAAGAGACGCAACGCTTCGCCTGTGCTTGCAATGGTCAAGTGACTGGACTACCCACACCTGAACTTACTTCATGGTTTATGTCACGAGTAAGTCAGGATGATAATATCATTTTGTCCTTAGACTGGAAATACATGTGTTCCAAATCATGGGCCTGCTTTGCTTTGATTGCTTTCAAACGCAGTTCGTAACTGGCTGTTATAAAGGGAGCCTTTAGGTAAAGTATGGTGTATGTAGCGGAGCAATGTAGTCAAAGGGATTCGTTCATCTAGTTTTAGAGAGATATCCATGGGCCCCTCGATGATTGAGCGCTGACGTAAAATGCATGGCCATGCTCAAGTTGCAATGATATGTGATCGATTGCAACTAGATTTTGGGTCACCATCAGTCGAGATCTAGAAACATAATCGTGAACGATCTGGAGATTGACATTTAACCATGTCTCGTGTACACACGGATATCGCGAACGAAGGGAAAAATGATCACTTATCTATAGGACCATTTCGTAACTGATTCTGGATTTGGTTTTTGACAAAAACCCATACTGACTTGGGGGCAGAGATGCCTTACTAGAGGTCGCTCTTTGTCTGTGGTTTACGGGTACGGTGTGTCATGTGCAAGTGGGAGTTTGTTGGAGTATGCCCGCTGACACACGTACGCCATATGGATCACTACCGATAATGTATGGGCCTATTGGGTCACACACCGGGGACCTATCTCGACAGCCTAAAAGATGGAGGGACCAATGGTGTCAAAATGGGAAAGTTGTGATGCAGGCCGTGTTAGCGGCGCTAACCTTTTAGGGTTAGCGGCGCTACACCATAAAAGTTAGCGGCGCTAACTCCCGACAAACTGCATGCAACATTAAATTCCACCTCCTCTTTTGCCCAATGAATGTAGCCTTCTAGAATCTTTCTTGGCCGGTCTTTGGGGTATCTAAGAGTCACTTGGGATTCTATTTAAGTCTCCTCTCTTTATTACTTGATAACCTTTTGCCAAGAAACACACTAAAACACTTAGTTAGTAACTTTGAGAGTGTTTTTGAGTGTGTTACAAGGAGGTCCGAATTTCTGGTGCTTTAAGGGATGTTCTTGTGAGGAGTTCAAGGATTTGAAGCTCTTACAAGCTTGCTAGTACAAGGAGGAAGGACAAACCCAGGGTGGACTTCGATAGAGGGAGCTCTTGTGGGCTTCTAGTCATCACCACCTTCATCTACAAATTTCTGGAGCTTAGGAGAGGGTATAATCTTCTTTCCTTCTTCCGTTTCATGTTTCATAAGTTAGCTATAGAGTTTGGTCCATGAATTGGGGTTTTATGCTTTATTTACTTGTACTTTATGCTTTGCATGTTGTTCTTGTTGCTTCCGCTGTGCACATAGAACCCCAACAAGTTTTACACTCCAATCATAAGGCATGGACTTGGATTCAAGAAACCTAAGTCAAATGTGGTTCAAAGACCAAAGCATTTCATCAAACCTATTAACTCTTTGAACACATGGTATCATATAGGTTTCAAGATTACTCAAAGGTGGATTGGAGTAGGAGTTTTTTATGCTAACCATCCCGGACCCATGAAACATTGGGTACCAAAAGCTTGAATGATAATTACATGTATATAGGGATGCAACAAAAATGAGAGTATGTCTCATGAATGGATACTTGATAGTGGTTGCTCAAAACACATGACCAGAAATAGAGAACTCTTCACTTCATACAAGGAGTATGATGGAGGACATGTGGTGTTTGGGAGCAACTTAATAGGAAAGGTGGTTGGTAGAGGTAACATTCTCCATGACAATATACAATTCTCTAATGTTGAGCATGTTAATGGTTTAGCCTACAACTTGATAAGTGTTGGTCAATTGTGTGATAAGGATTTAAATGTTAGATTCTCTAAACATGAAAGTTTGATATGCAAAAATGATAAAGTGCTAGTGAAAGGTGTTAGAAGAAATGGACTTTATACATGTAGACTTGGTGACAATCCTAACACACAAGTATGTCTTGCATCTATAATTGATAATTCTACTTTGTGGCATATAAGACTAGGACATGCTAACATGAGATTATTGCAAAAGTTGTCTAGTAGTGAACTTGTTAGAGACATGCCTATTGTAAAAATTGATAATCATTTTTGTGATGCATGTAAGGTAGGAAAACAAGTGCATTCATCTCATAAGTCCAAAAATGTCATATCTTCTAAGAGATGTCTTGAATTGTTGCATATGGATCTTTTTGGACCTTCATCAATCCAAAGTTATGGAGGAAACTTCTACACACTAGTTGTTGTAGATGATTTTTCTAGATATACATGGACATCTTTTTAAAAACAAAAAATGAAGCTTTTGACAAGTTTAAAATTCTTGGAAAGAAAATTCAAAACCAATTCGGTTGTTTGATTATTTCAATTCGTACCGACCATGGTAAAGAATTTGACAATGAAGCGCAATTTGGAGCATTTTGTGATAAACATGGAGTTTCTCATAACTTTTTGGCTCCTCTCACTCAATCAAATGGGGTAGTTGAGAGGAAAAATAGGACTTTACAAGAGATGAGTAGGACTATGCTTAATGAACAATCCATACCCCAAAAGTTTTGGTGTGATGCGGTCTCAACGACCACATACATACTCAATAGAGTTTTGATTAGACCAATGCTAGGTAAAACACCCTATGAGATTATCAAAGGTAGGAAACCTTCCTTAGGTTACCTTAGAGTATTTGGTAGTAAATGATTTATCCTTAACACCAAAGACTACTTGACCAAGTTTAACCCAAAAGCCTATGAGGATGTCTTCTTAGGATACTCTCTAAATAGCAAAGCCTATAGAGTTTTAAACAAATCCACTATGGTTGTGGAGGAATCCCTAAATGTCACATATGATGAATCTCCACCACCACCTAAGACTAAACCTCTAGTAGATGATGATCAACTAGAAGAGGAAGCCATAGAACAACACCTTTCTAAGTTAAACTTAGATCAACCTAGTGACTAAAATCCTATAGTAGATGATAATATCACTAGTAAACAAAATGAGGTTAGGGAAAATAGGAATTATCTAATAACCCAAGTTATAGGAAACCTAAACCAAAGACTCACTAGATCCCAAGCACAAAACCTTAGTACATCCTTTGCCTTTGTGTCTCACATAGAACCCAAGAACATTAAAGAAGCAATTAAGGATGAAAGTTGGGTAATGGCAATGCAAGAAGAGTTAAACCAATTCACTAGAAGCCAAGTGTGAGACTTAGTACCCTTGCCTAGTGGTCATACCATAATAGGAACCAAATGGGTGTTTAGAAACAAAGTGGATGAAAATGGAGTCATTACTAGGAATAAGGCTAGATTAGTTGCCCAAGGATACAATCAACAAGAAGGGATAGATTATGATGAAACATTTGCTCCGGTTGCTAGATTGGAATCCATTAGGATTCTACTTGCTTTTGCATGTGCACATGATTTTAAACTATATCAAATGGATGTCAAAAGTGCTTTTCTAAATGGTTTTATAAAAGAGGAAGTCTATGTATGTCAACCTCCCGGATTTGAAGATCCAATTAATCCATCTCATGTATACAAACTTAGAAAAGCATTGTATGGCCTTAAGCAAGCACCTAGAGCATGGTATGATAGACTAAGATCATTCTTGTTGAAAATGATTATATTATAGGGAAAGTTGATAACACTTTGTTTACCAAGAAGAGAAAGCATGATATATTACTTGTGCAAATTTATGTGGATGATATTATATTTGGGTCAACATGTCAAGACTTGTGTGATGAATTCTCAACTCTTATGCATAATGAATTTGAAATGAGCATGATGAGTGAATTGGATTACTTTCTTGGTCTTCAAATAAAGCAATATAAAGATGGTACATTCATAAGCCAATCTAAGTAAATCAAGGATATGCTTAAGAAGTTTGATTTTGAGAATGTGAAACCTATGAGTACACCTATGGCCACAAACACACACTTGACACTAGATGAAGAAGGTGAAGTGTTTGATAGTACTAGATATCGTGGTTTAATTGGGAGCTTGCTTTATCTAACGGCAAGTCGCCCCGATATTATGTATAGTGTTTGTGTTTGTGCACGTTTTCAGGAAAATCCAAAGAAATCACACTATGAGCCCGTCAAACGAATATTTCGGTACATTAAAGGAATATTCAATTTAGGATTGTGGTATCCAAAATTGAGTGGACTCGACATTATGTGCTATGCGGATTCAGATCTTGGTGGATGCTACTTGGATAGAAAAAGCACAAGTGGTGTGTGTGCCTTTATTGGAATGGCTCTCACATCATGGTTTTCAAAGAAGCAAACATTTATCAACAACCAAAGCCGAATACGTAGCCGCCGGAAGAACATGTGCACAAGTCCTATGGATGCAACAATCCTTATTGGATTGTGAGGTACATCTAACCGATATTCCTATTATGTGTGACCACAAAAGTGCTATTGATCTTAGTAAAAATCCCGTTTTGCATTCTAGAACTAAGCATATTGAGATTAGGCATCATTTCTTACGTGATAATGTGCAAAAAGGTAACATTAGCTTGGAAAAAGTTGCATCATGTAATAATATAGCGGAAATTTTTACTAAACCACTCAAGAAGGATGTATTTGATACATTGAGACTTGGCTTGGGAATGATGGAGCATGTACCTTAGAAAAGTATGCATGATTGTATGAAAATTTTCATAAAATGGTGTCCATAGGGTCCACGGTCGAACCACGATCGCAGCCGTGCATCGACTGTGGGGTCACTGTCCAAAGGTCAAATTTTAAAAAGACACGCGGTCGATGTCACGGTCAACCGTGCATCGACCGTCGGGTACCTGACATGTTTTTAACCTAGGATACCTCTTTTCTTTCTCTCTCCTCCACTTTATCTCTTCCTCTCTTCTCTCTCAAAACCCTAGCCGCCCCCAGCCTCCATTGACGTTTTTAAGCCTAAACCTCACCAAAAACTCGATTTTTCACCATTTAAATTACAAGAAAATGAAGGATTACCTTAAGGTCGAAGATTCGGTCGACCTCACAAGTTTTTCACGGAAGATCTACGGTCGAAGCTTGGTTTTTCCTAGATCTCTTTTCGGTTTTCATCTTCTCTCCACGTGTTCTTCAATTAACAAGGTATATTTTCTTTAACTTTCTTCATTTCCTTCATTTAGGCTTCGATTTTTGCACCAAAATCATGTGAATCTTGTAGGTGTGTATACTATGGTTGATAAGAAACTCTATTCTTTTGAAAATCCCTAAATTTTTTAAAACTCTTGATGTTGGGTTTAAGGCTTAGAAAAAAGCTTGTTATATTTTGAAAACTCTAAGTTCTTCATAATACTCTCTTCATGTTTATACTTGAAAATTGTTAAGAATGAAAAGATGAGTGGGTTTATCTATAAAAATAATGGTTGTGAGCTGTTAAATACTGGATTAAAATAGTAAGTGTACATCATGTCAAAAAGGACAACAAGTTGAAATCTACACAGCTCACTGACGGTCGAACCACGGTCGACCGTGTATCAACCGTCGAATTAAAACCTAAGATGAACAACAATCCAGACCCTCCACGGTCGAACCACGGTCGATACCGTGCATCGACCGTGAGGCCCCTGGAATTTTTAATATTTTTCAATTTTTTAAATTTTGACTTTTAATTTATAAAATCACATTTATATAGTTTCTAATATGTCAACTAACACTTGTATACACATGATTCATCATTTTCAAAACTTTCTCACGATTAGGACACACATACACTTTTATGCACACATTGTACATAGAGTTTGCTATTTTTAATTAGCATACTCTTAAATGTGTTACATATACCTTGAATTATCATATGCCTTGTCATAAATCTTACAAAATATAAATTTTTTACTTCATTAGTGTCATGACAAGAAGAAATGAACATAGTTTGCACATTAGACACACACTAGTCCTTAAATACAATTGAATATTAATTATATATTCATATGAATATTATCTTGTTAGATCAACATGCCTAGAGTTCGTGCTTCCTCATCCAAGATACTAGACAATCCTACACCTAGACAAACCGCTAATGCTTTCAAATAACGAGGAATAAACGAGGGTCGATTGGTTATAGTCAACCACCTTGATCAATTTCAAACTCAAGCCACTTTTGATGCTATAGGATGGACCATCTTTCTCACTCTTTCCAATGTCCTCTATAAGTCTCACATATATGAGTTTTATGCCTCCTTCAATTATAATGAAGATGAGGACCTCATTACCTTTGCTATTGAGGGGAAAGACTTTGTGTTCACTTTAGCACAATTAGGCAGGATCCTACATATTCCCTCCTCTGATTTGAAATTTTATAGCATTGCTCATAGTCAAACCACTCTTCCCGGCTCTATCACAATTGAAGACATTGTTGGATCGATTTGCAAATCCAATATTCCTCGCACTACCACAAAACTCTATGGAAGAGATCTTCTTCCCGAATGCGCTGTGTGGAATAAGATCATCGATTCAAACATCTTTCCCAAATCCGGGAATCACTCTGATATCAGCTCCATTCAAGCCGTTCTACTTCATGCCCTAAAATCAATATCGCAAGTCAACATCATGCACATTCTTGCTAAATGCATGAGTGGCTTGACATGATTGAATATATTGTATGCTAATTGGATAGTTTATATATATATTATGCACTCACCCTCCTTGGCAAGTCCTTGGTAGTATCTCCATATATTTTTATAGATTTCAAGAAGTGAAGTTCTATAATCAAGGGGGAGTTTCTCTTCAAGGGCGAGGCCTCTTCTTGTTATGACAAAAAAGGGGGAGAAGGTATATATATGTATATGCACATGTTAACATATTAAAGTTATAATTACAATTGGTTCACAAATTATAAATTTTTGTCTTCAACAAAAAGGGGGAGATTGTTGGGAAAAATAGGAATATAATTTTATATCCTCTTTTGTTGATTAAAAAATATACAATTTGTTTATATAACTGTATCTACTAACATTAACATATGTGCATATATATACATATATATATATATATATATATATATATATATATATATATAATCAAGCAAATAAATATTTATATTTATTTGTTACAAATTGTTTTGTACAAATCATTGAAAATCCAATCGTCAAAGCTCAACGTCATCAACGCTCAAGATCAAGTCTTCGCCGAAGATACCTACATGAATAAAATCAAATTATATGAGCTTACAAATAAAATAATTAAATAAGTTTAAGTTTTTATAAAATTATTTTTGTAAAAACTTTTATAAAAATGGACAAATATTTTAAAAACTTATTTGTGTTGGTTGATTAAATATAAGACTTCCCATTTTAGCAAATACTAAACACACTCCTACTTAGAAACAATACACAACCATATTTGGAAAAGGAATCTCCAAAGAGGTAAAATTCCAACATACTTTGTGTATTGGTTTCCAAACTTCCATATTTGTGTTTAAATTCAAACTTTAGAAGTATGGGATCAACCAACCTTTTATAAATCTTCTTTTCAGTTGATTTTTATGGTAAAAATGAGTTGTGTGTGGTTTTAGATAAAGTCCAACGTCTATATTGCAAAGAACAAGAATTTCCAGCAGACCGACGGTCGAAGCCACTGTCGACCGTGGAACGTCTGGACAACTTTTGTACTTGTACCTTTTTCTTTATTTAAACCAACTCAAACCTCATTCATTAACCACCTCTTGCAAACATAAAAATCCAGAATACTCTCTAACACGTGTGAGCTCATATCTTTGATTATTCATACAACTCTCAAGTTCAAGATTCAAGCAAGAGTCAAAGCCTTCAAAGCTTAAACACTACTCCAATCTTTTATGAAATACATTACTGCTTAGCGTTCCCAAAATACAAATACAAATCAAACATAAACCAAACATTACACTCAAACCTAGTCACTTGCGAATTTAACACCTATATCTCTAGTGTGAGAATCATGTACAGCTTGTGACAACGGTTTAGTGAACGGATAAGCCAAATTGCCCTCCGATGCTACTCTGCTGATGGCAATATCACCACTCTCAATAACATCTCTGATGAACGGCTTGTGACAACTTGCGAATCTAACACCTATATCTCTCAAGTTCAAGATTCAAGCAAGAGTCAAAGCCTTCAAAGCTTAAACACTACTCCAATCTTTTATAAAATATTCGCCCTCGGCGTATCATTAAATCTCATTTAATAATCAATATAGTATGAAATACATTACTGCTTAGCGTTCCCAAAATACAAATACAAATCAAACATAAACCAAACATTACACTCAAACCAAGTCACTTGCGAATCTAACACCTATATCTCTAGTGTGAGAATCATGTACAACTTGTGACAACGGTTTAGTGAACGGATTAGCCAAATTGCCCTCCGATGCTACTCTGCTGATGGCAATATCACCACTCTCAATAACATCTTTGATGAAGTGGTATTTGCGAGGAATGTGCCTCGTCCGCTTATGAGCCCTTGGTTCCTTAGCTAAAGCCACCGCACCCTCATTGTCATCCATACCGCCTCTTTAGCTGCTTCACTAGCCGCAATGTACTCCGACTCGGTAGTTGAATCAGCTACGGTGTCTTGCTTGGAGCTCCTCCAACTTATAGCACCACCATTGAGAAGGAACACGAACCCCGATTGTGATCGGTAGTCGTCCTTATCAGTTTGGAAGCTAGCGTCAGAGTAACCATGTACTCTAAGCTCTTCCTTACCACCATATACCAAGAACATCTCCTTTGTCCTCCGAAGATACTTGAGAATGTTCTTGACCGCAGTCCAATGGGCTTGCCCGGGATTAGCCTGATATCTACTTGTCATGCTCAAGGCACACGATACATCAGGACGAGTGCATTGCATGGCGTACATGATTGATCCCACTGCCGAAGCATATGGAACCCTCTTCATTACGTCAAGTTCCTCTTTGGAACTAGGACATTGAGACTTGCTCAAAGTCACTTCATGCAACATAGGGGTATTACCCCTCTTAGAGTCCTCCATCTTGAATCGCTTCAAGACCTTGTCGACATATGCACTTTGGCTAAGCCCTATTAGCCTTTTAGATCTATCTCTATAGATCTTTATGCCCAAGATATATGCTGCATCTCCCAAGTCCTTCATAGAGAAACAACTCCCAAGAAAAGTCTTAACTTCTTTCAAGGTTGGGACGTCGTTTCCAATAAGTAGAATATCATGTACATATAGGACAAGGAATACAACAGTGCTCCCACTAGCCCTGACATATACGCATGGCTCATCCTTGCTTTTCGAAAAACCAAACTCTTTGATTTTCTCATCAAAGCACAGGTTCCAGCTACGAGATGCTTGATTAAGTCCATAAATGGACTTCTTTAACTTGCAGACTCTATCAGGATGCTCATGATGTACAAAACCCTCGGGTTGTGTCATAAACACCTCTTCACTTAGCTTCCCGTTAAGGAAGGCGGTTTTTACATCCATTTGCCATATCTCGTAATCATAAAACGCAGCTATGGCCATGAGTATTCTGTTAGACTTCAACATGGCCACTGGTGAAAAGGTTTCCTCATAGTCAATCCCATGAGTTTGCGTGAAACCCTTAGCCACCAGTCGGGCTTTGAAGGTATCTACAGTTCCATCCATACCGGTCTTCTTCTTGAAGACCCATTTACATTCCACTGTCTTACACCCGGGTGTAGGATCAACCAATTCCCATACTTTGTTATCCGACATGGATTGCATCTCACTCTCCATTGCTTCCCTCCACCTAGCAGACTCATTGTTCGCTATGTCTTACCGGTAGTTGGTCGGTTCATCATGATCCACCAATAAGTCATTGCCCTCAGATATGAGAAACCCATATCTCTCTGGCTCTTGACGTGGTCTACCGGACCTACGATGAATTAATGGAGCATTGTCAGGTACCGACGCATCCTCTTGCTCGGTTTCAACCACTTCGGGTTGTTTGCTAGTGCCGACACTTGTACCTTCCCCATTGGGTTCTTGAATCTGTTCAAGATCAATCCTCTTACCCGATTGCATGGATATAAGTTCCCTTTCAAGGAACACAGCCCTTCTCGCGATAAAAACTTTGTTTTCGGAAGGTTTGTAGAATTTATATCCCATGCCTCCGGTTGGATACTCAATGAAGTAACACCTTTTAGACCTTGGTTCGAGTTTGTCCTCTACCTCTCGTCTCACGAAGGCAGGACATCCCCAAACCTTGAGATATGCGATCTTTGGAGCAATTCCATGCCACATCTCATAAGGTGTCTTTTGGACCTTCTTTGTCGGTACGAGGTTAAGGATCATAACCGCCGACTCGAGAGCGTACCCCCAAAAGCTTATGGGTACTTCCGTGCGACTTATCATCGACCGGACCATGTCCAGCAATGTCCGATTCCTCCGCTCGGCGACACCATTCAATTGTGGCGTCCTAGGAGGAGTTAGTTGCGAAATAATCCCACAACTAACAAGATGATAACGGAAGTCCGAGCTCAAGTATTCGCCTCCCCTATAGGAGCGAAGTACTTTGATAGGCTTGCCCAATTGATTCTGGACTTCATTTTGGAATGTCTTAAAGACCTCAAAGGCCTCAGATTTTTGCCTAATCAAGTAGACATATCTATATCTACTGAAATCATCAGTAAACGTAACGAAGTATTTTGAGTTGTTCCTTGTAACATGCTTGAACGGACCGCATACATCCGTATGCTATATTTCCAACAAGCATTTAGCCCTTTCACCCACACCGGTAAAGGGTGACTTAGTCATCTTGCCTAATAAACAAGATTCGCATGCTTCATTTGACCCGAGGTCAAAGGATTCCAAGATCCCATCCGATTGGAGCTTGATGATGCGTTTCTTGTTTATATGGCCAAGACGACTATGCCATATGGAAAACTTATCCAAACCATTTTTCGATCCAGAATCAATGTTCATGATTGCTCTATTATTTTCTATGTATGCATCGGCTTCGTATATACCACGACATGGATAAGCTTTAAAATAACAAACATCATTTTTAAAGCATAAGATAAAACCATTTTCAAATTTAAACAAATATCCATCGTCATACAAACCATAAAATGATAAAATGTTTCTTGCCACAAGCGGCGAATAGCATACATCTTTCAAAATAATAGATAAGCCGGTCTTGAAAGTAAGCTCCACACTTCCTTTCTCTAACACTGGGACAACCTCCTTGTTTCCCATTGTTAGCTCCAGCTCCCCATCTCTCAGCCTTCTACTTTCCTTTAGCACCTGCACCATATTACAAATGTGAGTGCCACAGCCGGTATCTAAAACCCAGCCATTAGATGTAGAAGTATGATGGAGTTCAATCACAAACGTACCTGAAGTAGAAGCGCCTGCTCCCGAAGCTCGTAGCTTCTTTAGGCCTTCTAGGTACTTAGGGCAGCTCCGGCGCATGTGTCCCTTAGCCCCGTAGAAGAAGCAAATCGCCTCCTCCGGAGTCTTAGCTTGAGGGATAGGTCCCTTAGGCTTCTGCTCCGGGGCAGGGTTCGGCTTGGGAACCCCAACCTTACCCTTGCCTTTCCCTTTAGGGGTAGAGGCCGGTTTCTTCCTCTTCTTGGACTCACCCTCCTTGATGGCCAAGACGGAAACAGTGGTAGATGGCTTTTGCTTGGTCATGTTGGACTCGGCGGTCCGCAGCATACCATGCAATTCCATGAGGGATTTGTCCATCCCGTGCATATGATAACTCACAACAAATTGATCATATGACGGTGGGAGAGACCGTAGAATCAAGTCTACCACCATCTCTCTCGACATGGCAAATCCCAACCTCTCGAGGCGTTCCACCAACGCTTTCATCTTTAGAACGTGGTGGGACACGTTCCCGCCCTCATGCAACCGGCAACCGAGAAGGTCGTTGAGACAACCATACCGTTCTTGCTTGGCTTGTTGTTGGAACATGTCCGACAACTCGCGCATCATGTCATAAGCACTCAAGTGCTCCATCGACTTTTGTAAGTCGGAGCTCATAGTGCTAAGCATGAGGCAAGTAACCTCGGTGATGTCTTTGAGGCGTTTCTCATAAGCCTCTCTAACAACCCTACTCGCGTTGGATGCAGGGACCTCGGGGATGGGTTCCTCAATGGTGGCCAACTTGTCCTCATGACGGAGGACAATTCGTAGTTGCCGTGACCAATCCATAAAATTGGTCCCATCGAGTTTATCCTTCTCGAGAAACACTCTTAAGGATATGTTTGACGTGGTGTGGTTGGTGCTAGTTGATGCCATCTATAAAAAGCAAAGTAGATTTGGTTAATTTGATTGAAATCCTCGTTAAAATAATTAGCCCAAATGTTTAATGAAAAACAACTATTTTAACAAGGGCTAAGAACCTTATTTCACCTTGCACCGTGACGGGTTTTCCGCGGATCACCTGGCAAAGCCATTTAGGCCGGCAACCATTGACCGATTGCAATCCATTATTGCAACTCTTAGTTCCTTGCGGGATCCTACTTGACAAACATTGTGCCAAGTTTGGCATGTTTGATCCCTCCACACCAATCGCAAATTAATATTTTACATGACCTCGGCTAGAGCTCGACGAACATATGAAAGATTAATTTGAAATTGTAAATCAACCATCAAGATACACGGTGGTACTCTAGCCCAATGGTCGACTCGGCTAGAGCTCGACAATCGACCTTGCGAGTTGCCACACGTGCCCTTCCACACAGCTCATGCAAAGGCAATCTCGGCTAGAGCTCGACAATCAACCCTCACACGACTAGATTTGGGCGGTGTCATCTTATGGGTGGTGTGCGATTTACATTTAGAAAACGAGATTTAGTTTTCCGGTTAAAAAACCATTTTGAGTTTGATTAACAGAAAGTGACAAAAACCAAACGTTTTCACTAATCGGATACTAAACCAATTTTAAATCCGTTTGTTAATCAAGTGTGCGCGCGAGAGTTGTTAAACCATTTTTAAAACTCTTGGGTTTTATTATTTATCAAAAATTGTCTCGCATGCAATAGTCCTACAACTCATGCATAAACAATATATAATAAAACCATCACACGCATACATAAGGTTGGTAACCATGCCCCTAAAACCTATGTGTTTTTCCCGTGAGCCACTACGGGAAAAACAAGTCATCTAAGGACAAAAACTCCTTGACTTGGATGTGCTCCCACTAAACCCGCCACCTCCATTGGGCCTTCCGGATTTCGTGTTCGCCAAGACGTCACTCCATGGACTCCCGATGGTTGCTCCATATTACAATTACATAGAAAATTAAATAAATGACATGCAAGCCACAAATCCTATTTTCTAGTACAAATACATAATATGGAATATTTAAATGGCATGCAAGCCACAAAACAATTACATACCAAATAAATAAATAAATTATTATTACAAACCATTGTGACATAAAGTCACCAAATGAATGAATAATAAAACATATAACCAAACATCCACAAGGTCTAGGGCATTTTTCTAGGGTTACCAACAAAACAGGTTCAATAGTGAACAACAACAAGATCAACATCAACAACATGGTGTGCCACACAGAACCATATAATCTTATGTATAATGGTTGAGATTTTTACAAAAACACTCAAGGCACTAAAAATCCCATGTGCTTATGCATTAGTAACACCAAACCATTTTGATGAAACATATTCTAGAAATTTAGTGCATATGTACATGGGATTATTTAGTGCCTTGAGTTTAGAGAAATAATCTTAATCAAGATACAAAAGTTTACATGGTTTTGTGTGGCACACCATGTTGTTCATGTTGTTCATGTGATGTTGGTAACCAATAAATGCCCTAGACCTTATGGATGTTTGGTTGTGTTAAATTAGTTATTCATTCATTTGGTGACTATATGTCACATGGTATGTAATAATTAATTAATTTAATTTCTTTGGTATGTAAATTATTTTATGACTTGCATGTCATTTAAATTCCATGTTATGTACTAGAAAATAGGATTTGTGGCTTGTATGCCATTTATTTCATTTTCTATGTAAAATTAATATGGAGGCAATCATCGGGAGTCAAGGAGTGACGTCTTGGCAAACACGAAACCGAGAGGCCCAATGGAGGTAGCGGGTTTAGTGGGAGCACATCCAAGTCAAGGATTTGTCCTTAGATGACTTTGTTTTTCCGTAGTGGCTCACGGGAAAACGCATAGGTTTTAGGGGCATGGTTACCAATCTTTTTGTATGCGTGTGATTGTTTTATTATTTATTGTTTAAGCATGGATTATAGGATCGATTGCATGCTAGACAATTTTTACAATAATAAAACTCAAGAGTTTTTTAACTATGGTTTAACAAACTCTCGCGCGTATACTTGATTAACAAGACGGATTTAAATTGGTTTAGTATCCGATTAGTGAAAACTTTTGGTTATTGTCACTTTTGTTAATCAAACTGAAAATGGTTTTATAACCGGAAAACTAAATCCCGTTTTCTAAATGTAAATTGCACACCACCCATAAGATGACACCGTCCGAATCTGGCCGTGCAAAGGTTGATTGTCGAGCTTTAGCCGAGTTGACCCTTGTATGTGCTGTGTGGAAGGCGCGTGTGGCAACTCGCAAGGTTGATTGTCGAGCTTTAGCCGAGTCGATCATTGGGCTAGAGTACCACCGTGTATCTTGATGGTTGATTTACGATTTCAAATTAATATTTCATATGGTCGTCGAGCTTTAGCCGAGGTCATGTAAAATATTACTTTGGGATTGGTGTGGAGGGATCAAGCATGCCAAACTAGAAACTATGGTTGTCTGGTAGGATCCCGCAAGGAACTAAGAGTTGCAATAATGGATTGCAATCGCTCTATGGTTGCCGGCCTAAATAGCTTTGCCACGTGATCCGCGGAAAACCCGTCACGGTGCAAAGTGAAATAGGGTTCTTAGCCCTTGTCAAAATAGTTGTTTTTAAACACATGGGGTAATTATTCTAACAAGGTTTATCAAACTAACTAAAACTCTCTGCGTTTATAGATGATATCGACATACATCAACAACACCGACTTTACTCTACATATGTTTCTAGAGAAGGAGAAACTCTATGGAAGTAACTTTATGGATTGGTCTAGGAAATTGTATATTGTCCTACGAGGCGAAGACAAGTTACACACCATTGAGGAACCTCTTCCGGAAGCCCCTGCTACCAACGCAAGTAAGACTGTTCATGATGCCTATAATAAAAGCGTCAAAGACACCAACGAGGTCTCTTGCCTCATGTTAAGCATGATGAGCCCCAAATTGCAAATGCAATTGGAGCATCTGAGTGCTTACGAGATTATGCTTGAGTTGAAGGACATGTTCCAACAACAAGCGAGGCAAGAACGGTTTGGGTGTTTGAACGACCTACTTGGTTGCCGGCTGCAGGTTGGTGAGAACATAAGCATTCACATGCTTACGATGAAAGCACTAGCGGAGCTCTTGGAAAGGTTAGGATTTACCATTCAAAGGGAGATGTCAGTAGATATTATTCTACGATCCCTTCCACCGTCATATGAGCAATTCATTGAGAATTATCACATGTATGGTATGGTCAAATCCTTAATGGAGCTTCACGGCATGTTGAAGACTTTTGAGTCTAACATGGCTAAAGGTAAGCTCACCTTGTCCACTCTCACTAAGTCTACCAACAAGCAAACTACCTCAAATGGTAAGCTTGGTCTAACTAAGCTCACTATGACCATGGAGTCTGAGGGCAATGAGATTGCGCCTCTTAATGAGACTTCTAATGGGGAAGTTTGCTACTTTTGTGGGAAGATTGGAAATTGGCGCCACCACGCCTGCCCTAAGTGCCTGGAAGAGCTAAGGATACACAAAATAAGATATGGTGGTTCCTCGGCTTTAGGTACATTCATGATCAAACTTCACTGATCTTATATTTCTACTTCTATTGGCAAGTTTTGTATACTGGCCATAATACGCACGTTTGTTACAATTTTCATTGTTGCAAAGTGCAGGTAAGAAGTAGAAATATGGTATATGGAGAGCTGGACTTCATAACGGGAAACAAAATGGTTGTCCCTTATTGAAAAGAAATGGAAGACAAGATCTTGCCACTCCTTCCAGCTAGACTATTACTTTATAAGATCTATGTTTTATGCCCTGCGAGGCAAGAAAATTATAAATCTATTATGCTGTTGATAACGATGGATATTACTTTGAATTATGTATTTTTTCGTGGTTTATTTCAAAGTTCATCCATGTTGTGGCATTTGTTTAAGAAGTAATAGAATGATCATGAATGGTTTATATAAGTTACTCTTATGACAATAGTCAATTTAACCATATAAACAAGGCTTGCATCACCAAGCTCCATTTGGTTAGGAACTTGGGATCTTTTGATCTTGTATCAATTGTTGAGTGTAAATCTTGTTCATTAGGCTAAAATGACTTACATATCCTTCACTTGTGTATGTGAGAGGAATGAAGGCTTGTTAAGTTTCGTTCACATTTATGTGAAGATCATTCAAGCAAATCGTGAGGGGTAACTATTGATACTTTGTTACCTTTACTAATGAAGGTAGAAGGGATGGGAATGTCTAACTTGTTAGACAAGCGTCTGAAACCTTGAGAGGTGTTCAAGACATACCTGTGACAAAGTATATGAATAAGAGGGAAAAAGGACTACAATACTCAAATCTGTTATAGATGTTGAGTGCTTTAGTTCTGGATTTTAAATGACCATCATAAAGAGTTATGATGTTATCTCATAATTCGTTCCTCCTAGGACACATTGTGAAAATGAGTCGTCAAGTGGAGGAATTGGACATTTTTGAAATGGTCCGTCTTTGATGGAGTATATTATGAAAGTGGTGGGCAATGTTCTTAATCTCAAATCAACAAAGATGGTCAAATTAGCATATAAGGAGATTTGACAAGAAAGTGTTCATTGCTTGACAATCTCATAGATAAGAGTTATCCATTCTACATTTAGTGGTAGATGGATGAACTTGAAGGATGCTAACACATTTAAATAGTTCTTCTAGGATTCAGATATTCATTTCATATCCTTTTGGGAACCGGATTTGGTTGCTCGAAAAGGGAAATGAACAACTGAAGCATTCCAATGGAAGAACGTGAGATTTAAATAAAAGACCTGATGTTGGCACTAGCACACAATCAGAAATGATTGTAACTCAGCATGGCAATGCTGGAGTACCTGACATAAAATTCATTACCTCTCTATAGAATTAGTAGAAGTTGTCATAAAGCCAGAAAGATATATTTTTATATCTGAGGGAGACAACTTAATGATAGATACATCAACTACTGATAAACCAGAGTGGGCCCAAACTCCACTAAGAGAATACAGGTAGTGAAAGTGAGATGCAATCCATGAGGATACCCAAGTATTGGATTTGGTTAATCCTATACCAAGGTGTCAACCCAAAGGGTGAAATTGGTTCTTTATAGAAAGAGACCAACATGGATTTATTTGCAAGTTCGAATACCAATAGATAAGAATAGTTTTAGTGATGATTGACCATTTGGAAGGTATCATCTGGAAACTTTATCTAAGTGGTTATGTATAACAATAAGTTTGTAGACAACTTCAAAAACCGACTAGTAGGAGATGGTTTTACGATAATTGACCATGAGGAAGGTATTATCTAAAACTTTCTACTGGTGGTTATGTCGAAGTTTACTAGGATACTAATTGTGCCTTTTTATGGCTGTGACAATTTGATGTAAAAACTACATTCCTTAATAGGAATTCTCTGAGGAAGTGCTGACAAGACTTTCGAGGGTTTGTTACATCAAGCGTATATTTCTATTGTCTACAAACGAAAAGAAGTCCACTGATGGACTTATATAATTATTCATACCAAAGTTCAATATTTGCTTCAATATGAAAATCATAGAGTTTGAGTTTTCAATAAGCAAAATGAAACATGGATGAATGTCAGGGCTAGTGGGAGCGTTATTGTAATTCTATATTTGTATGCAAATGCAACGTAATGAAGATAATGTCCTGACCTTACTTTAAAAGATAAGTTAAGGAATTATGCATTCATAACGAATATAGAATATACTAAACCAGTTTAGGGGATCAAGAAATATTGAGATATGTTCTTGATGCTCTATACAAGAAGAAACTAGAAGTAAAGATTACTCAAGTGCTGTCTTCTGAAAAGAGTGGGATAACTGCCGATTTTAATCGGAGATTATGATCCTACAAAATTTGGTGTTGTTGATCATAAATTGTTCTTAAAGCATCACTATCCCTATTGGGATCTTTTGAAACAATGAGGGTCTGATGGCTTTCATATAAGAACTAAAATCCCAAGCATCATCTACCTTATTGGGCTTTTGAGACAATGAAGGTATGATTGCTTGGAGTTCAAGCATTGTTTACCTTATTGGGATCTTCTGAAACAATGAAGGTAAAATAGCTTGAACGAAGGACCATAATCTCTCCAACGCATACTTTGCAAGTGATAGGTTGAGGAAGAGATATGTTCACTGGCAGAGAACACACGGATAGCTTTATGGCGGATCCGTTAACTAAGCTGTTGTTATAGGCTAGTGATGATAGTCATACTAGGCCTAGGTGAACAAGGCTTGAGTTTGTTTTAGTTATAAGTTTGATACATATAAACTTGGGGAACGTTAAAGCTGTATTGTACTTCATACTATATCGATTATTAAATGGGGATTTAATAATGCGCTGAGGGCAGATATTTTCATGAATCCTTACTGTGTTCCATCTTAGCATGTTTAATACTTCCCAGAATGTTCTTTTTCATTCTAAATGTCCACAGTCGGTCATTCTTCATGGGGAGGAAGTTTGAGATAAGGCTGAGGGAAGTGGTTGGTCGCTATCTAATAATGGTTTAGATAAAAGAGACGCAACACTTCGCCTGTGCTTGCAATGGTCAAGTGACTGGATGACCAGCACCTGAGATTACTTCATGGTTTTTGTCATGAGTAACTCAGGATGATAATATCATTTCATCCTAAGACCGGAAATACATGTGTTCCAAAGCATGGTCCAGCTTTGCTTTGATTGCTTTCTAACGCAGTTCGTAATTGGCTGTTATAAGGGGAGTTTTTGGGTAAAGTTTGGGGTATGTGGCGGAGCAATGTAGTCAAAGGGATTCGTTCCTCTAGTATTAGAGAGATATCCATGGGCCCCTCGATGATTGAGAGCTGACGTAAAATGCATGGCCATGCTCAAGCTGCAATGATATTTGATCGATTGCAACTAGATTTTGGGTCACCATCAATCAAGATCGAGAAACATAATCGTGAACGATCTGGAGATTGACATCTAACCATGTCTCGTGTTCACTTGGATATCGCAAAAGAAAGGATGATTGATCACTTATCAATAGGGCCATATCAAACCTATAGGGTTGTGATTTGGTACTTGTCTTGTGATGACATAACTCGTGTTGACTTGGGTGGCAGTGATGCTTTGCTAGAAGCATCTCTCTGTCAGTGTTACTTATCGATATGCTGTGTCATGTGCAAGTGGAAGTTTGTTGGAGTATGCCCACTGACACACGTATATTAGTAATGCTACTGATGATACACGAGCCTATTGGGTCACACGCTAAGGATTGATCCCGACAGCCCGCAACAGGAAGAGAGAAATAAAGATTCTGGAATTGGTGTTTCCGCGGCACGGAACCAGTATGGTTACGCGGCGCGTAAACCACCTGACAGAATCTTGACTTTTTGGTTGTTGCTTGCTTCAAGTTAAAGACTTATGGGGTATCATGTAATGATGAGCTCCGACTTTGAGACTTACTTTTCTGCTGAAAATATCTATGGATGGCTTGAGATATTATAAGTCTCTTTCTTGATCAAGCAACAATAATAAGGAAATCTCTCTCTCACTCAAGAACATTTGCATACACTTTCTTAAGGGTTCTTGGTAGTTCTTGATTTTTTCCAGAAATCATAAGTGTTCTTAGTGTTATCTTGGAGCTTATGGGTTGTTCCAAAAAGTGATTTCAAGTCTTGAAGATCATTTTTGGCTTACTAGCATTTGCGGATCAAACTAACTTGGAGTGGACTATCAATAGAGAGTTGCTCTTTTGTAACTTAGAGTTCATCCAAACTTGAAGATTTCAGAAGCTGGAGCATGGTATAATTCTTTATACTTCTCTTTCTTTACATGTTGCATTTTGTAGTTATAGAGTTCTTGGTCCATTTTTGGGGTTTCTAGCTTTTATGCTTCCGCTGCTGTGTTCATGGAAACCCAACACTTAGACGGTAAACCAACAAATACACCCCTTACGACCGCAAGACCCTTTGCCTGCTACCGCAAGGAACTCTGGATCTGCTTACGATCGCAAAGCCTTCCTTTTGCGGCCACAAGCACCAATTTTACAGTAAGCACAACTCTGTTTTCTGACAGACGTTGTTCTTCGCGTTTTTGCACTAAAAATCGACTCTAACTCAGTTCCAATCATTCCTACAATTGTTTTAACATCCATAGATTTGTTCTAACATGTTTTGTACATAAAAACTACATCAAAACCCACTTTTCACCATTTAAATGGGACATCTTACTCAACTAGGTTTAAAACTTAAAATGGGTCATCTTCCTGCAGTTAGAAATGCAATCGTTGCTCCAGACCATGACATGCCAGTTGCTCCAACTCATGACCTATCGTTTGAATCGGCCTCTGTCACTCCTGATTCGTTTTTATCAACAAATCAATATGCGGGGTTTGGTCAACGTAGTGGTGAAGAAGGAGATAGTTTTGTACTTAGGAGTGATAGTGAGAACGAGGAAGTGAGAAAAGAAAAAATGAGTGCTGAGGGACCCCTAGCCCCAGAAATCCGGGAAACCACACATGCTACTTGAGCTAACATTGTTGGGTCTAGTATTGAATAAGTCACGGTGATCCCACCTGAGCAAGTTTAACCCCTCCAAGCCACTTAGGTGCTTCTCAACAAGAATTTACTTCATTACACAGGGCTTTAGCACAAAAACTATCAGCCTCTCACTCGGAGACGGTTGGTATTGAAACTAGAGGACTGCCTCCCTCGTCCTCGACCGTTCCTTCAATGCACTTTAATTTGCCGTAGATTTCTGCATATCTTTCACAACGGTCACACACTATCACATAGTTGGCGGAGGTCTATGGTCTGCCACCCAGAACTTCATTTCATGGTACCTCTTCTGGTACCATGCGAGGATTGGAAGGAAATCCTGCTGGGGTCAACATCCCTGCAGCTCCAGTAGGTCGTTCTGCCTTTATGGCTGGAACCATAACCGGTAATCTAAACCTTACCGGGTATGTTACACGTGCTGAACTACAAGAAACCATTCAACAAGCCGTGGCACTTCTCCAACAACAACTCACTGACACAAATTAAAAGTTTGATAGGATCAAAGCACTTCTTACTGGCAGACCTCAAGCTCCTTAGCCACAGCCACAACCTGATCCTTCTAGCATGTCTATAGATGCTTTGAAAAGCCTTCTTTATGTTAAACTTTTGGAACAAAGGCCCGAATCTGCATATGATCAGGATCTTCTCACAACACTTCGCAAAGATCAAAGGCCACAGGGAATCTCCTTGGCTGACTTTCAAGAGTTCTAGGAAGATGTTATCAGCAGGATTGACAGGGCAACAAGGGGTTTTTATACAACATTGGAGAAGGTGGTTGAAAGACTCAAGGTAGTGGAGGAGTCATGTCAGGCTCAAGCTGAGAGCAGCAAGAGGAAGCGGGTTGATCAAGATCCTCATGATCATCCCAAGGGGGAGAAAAGAAGGATATACTTGGCATCTTCCTCTCTTACTGCAACTGTACATGTTCCTTGCTTAAGTTCTTTATTACCAACTTCTGCAGGTACTAGTTCTGGCAGTCAAAAGCAACAGCAGCAAGGTGCACAATTGACCGATGAAGTTTATGAACAACAACAACGTGAAAATGCTGACAAATAGATTGTACTATATGTACCACAACATGAATCTGAACCGAGGCCGATTGATCTTGATGAAGGAGAAATACTACAAGAGCAATCCCATGCTCAAACTGAAAGGGTTGATCTAGGTGTAGACTCTGATGATGAAATGGTTGATCTTTATGAAAAAATGCACACATCACCTACCAGGCATGCGGAAGAAGGTGAAACTGCTCAGGAAAGGAAGCTCCAGTCTAATATGTTTACTGCATTTAATTGGGGACAGACTGAGGAAGCTTAGCCAAAGGAGGAGACATAGGATCCAGAACTCAGCAACCTCTTCAAAAACATAGATGACTATGTGGATATTGCAACACGATCAGATTCCCCTAGAATGGTCCACAGATTTGACCAAGATGTGAATGAAAGAGAGCTTGCAGCAAGAAAGAAATAATGGGCTGCAATCTCTAGAAGGGTAGCAAGAAGGAAACCAACTAAGAAGAAAACTACCTTTGACGTGTCTCGGGTCCTCAGGGGTATAAATATCGAAGTACATGAACATTTTGTTGGAGTATGTCCACTGACGCACGTACAACAATTGTTCACTACCGATGATGTATGGGCCTATCGGGTTACACGCCGGGGGTTGATCAAGACAACAACCTAAAATGGAGGGTGAGAAAGAATAATTAAATGATTGTTGGCAGACTGGACAGAGTTAGCGGTGCTAACCAAGCTGTCGCTAACTCTGCCGTGATCGCGGCGCTAACTTTCGGAGGTAAGCGGCGCTATCCCTGGACGGGTAGCGGTGCTAACCCTACTGACAGCATGCAACTTTATTCTTTTCACCTCCACTCACCACCAATGCATGTCAACTTAATGATTGTTTCTTGGCCGACTTTGGGAAGTCCCGCAGGCACTTTTGAGTCTATAAAAGACATGCTTATGACTCTCTCTAATAGTCTTGCATAACTTGAGTTTAAACACTTAGAAACATTTGGTAAGTTGTCTAAGTTCTAGAGAGAGAGAGTTGTAGAGAGATTTCTGGTGGTTCATGGGCTGTTGTTCTAGGAGTTCATTCAAGTTTTAAAGTGTACTCAAAGTGGTGCTAGTACACCAAGGTCTCGGTTTTCCTGGGGTGGACCACGATAGCCGAAGTAGAAGGATTCAAGCTTGGAGCTTTGCTTTTCTCTACCACCAGAGACATCTAGGGTATACTCTTCTCTCTCTTCTGTTTTAAGTTGCATTTCTAGTTGTAGAGATCGGTACTTCATTTGGGGTTCATGTATGTGGTTCTTTATGCTTTTAAAAATTCATGTTTTTCCTTGTTTGCTTCCTTTGTGCCCAACCACGGACCCAAACAGTGGTATCAGAGCCACCTAAACACCACATTTTCCCTTGGTGCCCTGAAAAATCCGTAAAAATGTGATTTTGGTTCTGTCCAGTAGTTAGCGGCGCTAACTTTTTGTAGTTAGCAGCACTAATGAATGTCAGTTTAGCGGCGCTAACTCTGTTATAGTTAGCGGCGTGATTCTATTTTGGTTAGCGGCGCTAACCTGTACGGTGGCAGAATGCTTGTTTTTCGTTAAAATTTAGTTTTGTTCGGATTTTTGGCTCGGTTGTACTTTCTGGAATTTTTCTAGAATATGAGTATTTACATGAATAAGTTTCCTTATATCTTGGTTGGTGTATTTATATGTAAATTAACATTTTGCAATGAAAATAGTTAATTGCATATACTTACATTGTGTATATATGAATATGGAATTTTGACTTGTTTAAGGTTCCTAATGCATATGTACATAGTATTATATGTGCCTTGAGTATTTAGATAATCTTAACCAAGATATATATAAGATTTACATGGTTCATGTGTGGCACACCATGTTTAGATTTGTGTTGTTGTTGTATGTGGTTTGTAATATGAAATCCGGTAACACTTTGAGCCTTAGACCTATGTGATGTGTTTGGTTGTATTTAAATTATTTATTCATTCATTTGGTGGTTTGTACCACAATGATTTGTATTAAATAATTTAAGTTATTC
Organism: Pulicaria dysenterica; assembly: GCA_947179395.2. NCBI lineage: Eukaryota > Viridiplantae > Streptophyta > Magnoliopsida > Asterales > Asteraceae > Pulicaria > Pulicaria dysenterica. Next base: position 46,313,078 of record OX359288.1, on the reverse strand, counting down.
GGTTTGTAATGTTTAATGGCTTGCATGCCGATTTCTATTCTTTGTAATTTTAGTATTAGCTTAGAATAGAGAACTGCTTGCATATTTCCTTTTAAATTTGTAAATTGTAAAAGGAGAACCGAAGCAACCAACGAGGACCTTGGAGAGGTATCTTGGCGGACTTGGATGCGGAGGTCGGTGGGACACGCAATGGATCAAGTGGGAGGAGCACACATCAAGTCATATGGGATGTGTCCTTAGATGTCTTAGTCTTGCTCGTTGGCTCACGGGAAAGACGCATATGGTTTAATTGGCTCGTTACCGGATTACTTTATATTGCATGCGTTGTTGATTTAATTATTTTATATATTTCTTGCATGGATGTTTAGGATCTTCGCATGCTAGAAATTTTTTTCAAAATAATAAAACCAAAAGAGTTTTTGAATCGGTTTACAAAATCCGCGCGCCACATAGACAAGAATTGGTTAAAAACGTTTTAACCGGAAAAACTAAATCCCGTTTTTCAAAAGTAAATCTCACACCACCCCTAAGATGACACCACCCGAATCTAGTGAAACAAGATCGGTAGTCGAGCTTTAGCCGAGATCGGTTTTGTGTAACCGTTTGGAAGGTGCGTGTGGTAACTCGCAAGGTCCGATCTCGAGCTCTAGCCTAGCCGGCCATTTGGCTAGAGTACCACCGTGTATCTTGACGGTCGATTTACAAATTCCAAGATTTAATTCGCCTTGGTAATTGTTGTTCCCATACCGAGCTACCAAAGTAAGTTAATAAGGAATTAGTGTGGAGGGATCAAACATGCCAAATGGGTGCTATGAGTACCTAGGATCCCGCAAGTGCTAAGAGTTGTAATCACGGATTACAATTGGTAAAATATTTACCGGCCTAAAATAGCTTCATTGTAACACCGGGTTTTACAAGCTAAAAATTAGAGGAAAATTAAAACCTTTTAAACTATAATTACACAAAAGATTGTTGGGATTTCAAGAACACGCAACGGAAGCGAGAACTAAGAGAAACATGCACACAAGTGTTCAAAACAATGAAATCCCAAGAATGGATCTACTCTATGTACAAAATAGCAACTAAACAAGAAGGAAAAGGAGTTATACCAGCTCCTAAGCTCCAGTAAAATCCTTGTTGGTGGCTGATCGTTGTTGGTGAAGCAAGGAACTCCTTCTTCTCCTTCTTGGCCTCTTTCTCGAAATCTCAAACCGGGAACAAGTCCAACAACAAGTGCTAGCAAGCTAGAGCAAGATCTTCACTGGAAATCTTACCCATGAACAGCAAACTAATCTCTGGAACCCGAGATGAACCTCACTAGATCACTCAACCTAGTATCAAAGTGTGAGAGAGAGAACTGGATGTGCCTTTTAGAGAGAATTGACCAAGAGTGTAAAGAGATCAGATCTTAAGTCTTTTATAAACTCAAAACCGACTCTCTAATACCCCACTAACCGGCCAAGTTGGTTCTAGAACCTCTCCTCTATTGGCTACAAGTGGAGGTGATGTTGACACAAAGCCCATGCAGGGTTAGCGGCGCTAACCAAGAGTTAGCGGCGCTAAACCTTAACCTGTTAGCGGCGCTAACGCGGCCTGACTTCGATATGACATAAAACACATGCAACCGTAGCGGCGCTAACCTTTAATAGTTAGTAGCGCTAACTCGTTAAGTTAGCGGCGCTATCGTGGCCTGCATTGCTAACTTCCACTTTTGCCATCTTTGGTCCCTCAACCTTCTTTGCTGTCATGTTAGACCCCGGTTTGTGACCCTTATTGGCCCATACATCATCGGCAGTGCTCTAAGGCGTACATATATTATCGGGCAGATTCTAACAAACTCCCATTTGCACATAATATACTGTACCCTGGCAAGCACAGACAAAGAGCGGCCTCTAGCAAAGCATCAATGCCCCCAGGTCTGTATGGGTTCTGAAAACCTGCAGAAAACCATCATACTAAAAGTAGTGGTCCTAGACAAGTGATCTTAGACATCCTTTTGTTCGCGATATCCTTGTGAACACGAGAAATGGATTAGAAAATGTCAATCTCCAGATCGTTCACGATTATGTTTCTCGATCTTGATTGGTGGTGACCAAAAGGTAAGGACATATCTGATTCTCAATCAATATTCCTTGTGCATGGCCATGCAATATTTTGGCGTCAGCTCCCAATCATCGAGGGGCCCAGCGATATCTCTCATACAGGAGGAACAAATCCCTTCGACTGCATAATCCCATACCATACCTCTTGACTTACCTAGTCATTCCCTTTATCACAGCCAGTTACGAACTGCTTTTGAAAATGGCTAAAGCAAGTAAGAACTATGATATAACAATTCATACATCTCGGGTCTGAGGATGTAAGATTTTATCATCCCAAGTTACTCGTGACTATAATCCATGAAGTATACTTGGGTGTGGGTCTTCCAGTCACTTGAAACTCCTTTCAAGCACAGGTTACTGTTGCGTTTCATGCATTCAATCCTTGATTAATGCATAACCAACACCTAACCTCAGCCTTGTTTCAAACTTCCTTCCCTTGAAGAATGACTGACTGTGGAAATTTAGAATGTATAAACATTCTGGGAAGTGGTTAAACATGCTAAGATGGAACACAGTAAAGTCTTATGAATGTAACCGAATCACTCGCATATCAAAACAAGCATAAATTACAATACTGTCTGTATCGTTCCCAAAAATAAATTAATACATATCAAATAAACTAATATATACAACTCAAGCCAAATCGCTAGCAAATCTTACACCTATCCCTCTAGTGTGAGATTCATGAGCTGCTTGCGGTAACGGCTTAGTGAATGGATCTGCCAAGTTTCCATTCGATGCTACTCTGCTAATGATGACTTCACCACTTTCAATAACGTCCCGTATAAAGTGGTATTTGCGCGAAATATGCCTTGTCCTCTTCTTGGTTCCTTTGCCAAAGCCACTGCACCCTCTTTGTCACAAAAGATCTCAATAGGGTCAGCGATGCTTGGAACCACTTGTAGATCTAGGATGAATTTCTTCATTCACACGGCTTCCTTTGCAGCTTCACTTGCCACAATGTACTCCGATTCGGTAGTCGAATCAGCCACCGTGTTTTGTTTTGAGCTCCTCCAGCTGACAGCACCACCATTTAACAGGAACACAAACCCCGATTGAGATCGGCAGTCATCCCTGTCAGTTTGGAAGCTAGCATCCGAGTAACCCTTTACTCTCAGCTCTTCTTCCCCACCATATACTAAGAACATCTCTTTTGTACGTCTCAAGTACTTAAGAATGTTCTTCAATGCCCTCCAGTGAGGCTCTCCTGGGTTCGCCTGATATCTACTAGTCATGCTTAAAGCACATGACACATCAGGACGAGTGCATAGCATGGCGTACATGATCGAGCCCACAGCCGAAGCATATGGTACTCGCTTCATTACTTCTATCTCCTCCTTGGAGGTAGGACATTGAGTTTTACTCAAAGTCAAACCATGCAACATAGGGAGGTTTCCTTTCTTGGATTCCTCCATCTTAAAGCGTCTCAAGACCTTTTCTATGTATGCACTTTGAGAAAGCCCTAACAGCCTTCTAGATCTATCTCTATAAATTTTTATCCCCAGAATACAGCTCGCATCGCCTAAGTCCTTCATTGAAAAGCAATTCCCTAGCCAAGCTTTGACACTCCTTAGGCTTGGAATATGATTTCCAATAAGTAGAATATCATCTACATATAGAACCAAGAAGACTATTGTGCTCCCACTAGCCCTGACATACACGCAAGGTTCATCTTTACTTTTTGAAAATCCAAACTCTTTGATTTTCTCATCAAAGCAAAGATTCCAGCTTCGAGAAGCTTGCTTAAGTCCATAAATGGACTTCATAAGCTTACAAACCTTGTTCGGATACTTTGGATGTTCAAAACCGTCAGGCTATTTCATATACACCTCTTCATGAAGCTTCCCGTTAAGGAAGGCGGTCTTTACATCCATTTGCCAAATTTCATAATCATGAAATGCAGCTATGGCAAGTAGTATCCGGATTGACTTCAACATGGCCACTGGGGAGAAGGTTTCATCATAATCAATTTCTTGAGTCTGAGTGAAACCCTTTGCCACCAGTCGGGCTTTGAAGATATCCAAGGTTCCATCTATGCCGGGTTTCTTCTTAAAAACCCATTTACACCCAACGGGTTTTATCCCTGGTGTAGGATCAACCAGTTCCCAAACCTGGTTATCCAACATAGATTGCATCTCGCTCTCCATCGCCTTCCTCCACTGAGTAGACTCAGGGCCTGCCATGGCTTCCTTGTAGCTGGTGGGTTCATCATGATCCACCAATAACTCGTTGCCCTCAGATATGAGAAACCCATATCTCTGGCTCATAACGAGTCCTACTGGAACGGCTAGGAGTAGACGTTGCAAGAGTGTCAGGTACCGCAGCATTATCTTGCTCGGTATTTTGGCTAGTGCCAACCTCAAGTCCTTTATCGGCCGACCCTTGATCTTCCTCAAGGTCAACTTCCTTACTGCCATGTTTGGATAGCAACTCTCTTTCAAGGAAGAATGCCCTTCGAGCAACAAATACCTTGTTCTCTGAAGGTTTATAGAATAAATATCCAACACAGTTAGGAGGATATCCGATAAAATAACACCTCTCTGAACGAGGTTCAAGTTTGTCTTCGGCCTCTCGTCTCACGTAGGCTTGACAACCCCAAACTCGTAGGTATGAAAGTGTCGGCTTCTTACCATGCCACATTTCATAAGGTGTTTTAGCAACTTTCTTGGTTGGTGCGAGGTTAAGGATTCTTACCGCAGTTTCTAAGGCATATCCCCAGAAACTAATAGGTACCTCCGCTCGACTCATCATAGACCTTACCATATCAAGCAAAGTCCGGTTCCTCCTCTCAGTGACCCCATTTAATTGTGGAGTCCTCGGAGGTGTTAATTGTGAAATAATTCCACAATTCTTAAGATGATCGATAAAATCGGTACTAAGATACTCTCCACCTCTATCAGACCGGAGTATCTTTATAGTCTTGCCCAACTGATTCTGAACTTCGTTTTGGAATGTATTGAACACCTCAAATGTTTCATTCTTGTGTTTAACATGATAGACATACCCGTACCTACTATAATCATCTATAAAGGTAACGAAGTATCTTGAATTATTCCTCGTGACATGCTTGAAAGGTCCACATACATCCGTATGGATTATGTCTAGAAGGTCCTTTCCCCTCTCACTTATTCCCGTGAAGGGTGCCTTTGTCATTTTGCCCAATAAGCAAGATTCGCATACTTCATTTGATCCTTGATCAAATGATTCCAAGATCCCATCTGCTTGGAGCTTGGTGATACGAGTCTTGTTTATATGGCCAAGACGACTATGCCACATAGAATATTTATCCAAACCATTTTTGGAGTCAGAATCAATATTCATGATAGATTGTCTTGATTCAATGCATGCCTCATATATGCCATGACATGGTAAAGCTTTAAAATACACAACTTCATTTTTAAATCAAATGATTGTACCACTTATAAATTTAAAATCAAAACCATCGTCATACAATTTGTGAAAAGAAATAATGTTTCTAGCCACATTGGGCGAATAGCATACATCCTTTACCAAAATAGAAAAACCAGTCTTGAATGAAAGCTTCAAGTCTCCTTTAGCTTCCACTGGGACAACCTCCGAGTTTCCCATCACAAGATCCAGTTCTCCCCGCTCCAAGCTCCTACTTTCCCTTAGCACTTGCACCATATTACATATGTGAGTGCCACAGCCAGTATCCAAAACCCATCCTTTAGAAGTAGAAGTATGGTGGAGTTCTATCATGAACGTACCTGACGTATCCGGACCCGAAATGCTCATTGCCTTGAGCTTGTTGAGTCCCTGCAGGTACTTCGGGCAAGTACGGCGGTAATGGCCCTTGCCCCCGCAGAAAAAGCACTCCGCATCCTCCGGAGCCTTGGCATGGGGAAGTTTTCCCTTGCCCTTGCCCTCGGAGGCCGGGTTAGGCTTGGCCACGCCAACCTTTCCTTTACCCTTCCTTTTATTGGAAGGGGCGGCCTTCTTCTTCGTGATGCGGCCTTCCAGGATGGCGAGAACTTGAGAGGTGGAGGAGGATGGCTTGTTCTTGGTCATGCTAGACTCAGCGGTCTTCAACATACCATGAAGTTCCATCAAGGTTTTATCCATACTGTGCATATGATAACTCATAACGAATTGATCGTATGCACCGGGCAGGGATTGGAGGATTAAATCAACCGCCATCTCCCTCCCGATGGTAAAACCTAACTTCTCCATGCGCTCGATGTTTGCTTTCATCCGCAACACATGCGCCCTCACGTTCCCACCCTTTTGCATCTTGCAAGCAAGGGTCGTCTTGAGGCACTCGTACCTCTCCTGCCTCGCCTGCTGCTAGAACATGTCCTTTAGTTGCACGAGCAGGTCGTAAGCACTAAGATGATCCATTTGCTTTTGCAAATCTTGGTTCATCGTGCTCAACATAAGGCACGTGATTTCCTCAGTCTCCTTGAGGCGTTTTTCGTACGCCTCACGTACGGCCCTTGTTGCACCAGCAGGAGGTGCCTCGGGGAGGGGTTCCTCTATGGTATGCAATTTTTCTTCATACCGCACCAACCTCAGTTGTCTATGCCAGTCCATGAAGTTGCTTCCATCGAGTTTCTCTTTTTCTAGGAAAACTCGTAGAGAAACACTGGTGGTGGTGTTTGTTGCGCTTGTTGATGCCATCTAAAATATTGCAAAGTAGATATTAGTTAGTTTGATATTTTATCTTGTTAAATAATTTACCCATATAGAATTAAGTTAACAAGGCTAAGAACCGTATTTCATTATACCATGTGACGGGGTTACCGCGGATCACATGATAAAACTATTTAGGTCGGCAACCATTTTGCCAATTGCAATCTCCATTGCAATCCTTAGCACATGAGGATCCTACGACATCCAATGGTCGTTTGGCATGTTTGATCCCTTCTTGCACCAATTTTAAGTCTTGAAATTTCGGTTAACTCGTGCTAAGCTCGACAATTAACCAAGATTTCAAACCTAAAATTGCAAATCGTCCGTCAAGACATACGGTAACAAATTCACCAAAGTTGGCTCGTGCTAAGCTCGACAACCAAAATTGTGAATTTTGCCACACTCACCTTCCACACAGTTTCATGAGAATTGGCTCGTGCTAAGCTCGACAACCAAATCTTATAAGACTAGATTTGGGTGGTATCGACTTACGGATGGTGCATGATTTACGTTTTATGGAAAAACGGGCTTTTGTTTCCGGTTTGGTTTTGATTAACTTGTTAGTGACAAATCCTATTTTCACTATGTGGGTTAATCAATTTATGTGATCGCGCACGAGAGGAAACCAATTTTAACAAAACTCTTGTGATTTTATTAATTTTATCAAAAAAATTTCTAGCATGCGAAATCTACACATCCATGCATAGAATAAAATCACATCACACGCAATATACAACATAGTCGGTAATCCTTGCCATTAAACCTATGCGTTCCTCCCGTGAGCCAAAACGGGAAGAACTTGGTCAAACTAAGGGACAAAACAATCTTGATGCAAGCTCCCACTAGAACCACCATCTCTATGGACTTCATTGGCTTCTAAGGGCATCAAACTCCATCTTGTTTTGCCTCCTTCTTGTGTCTTCATTCCTCCATCATACAAATTACAATACAATAGAAAATAAATGGCATACAAGCCACATAATTTTCTTATTTATCTAATACTTTTACATGGATGAATGAAATGGCATGCAAGCCACAAATTATTACAATCAAACTGAATTTAATAAATTTACAACCATCATATGTGGATTAAAACCACCAAATAACATGCACAACACAAATCAACCAAATGGGCCAAGGCTAGATTACCAACTCATGTTAACACATACAACTAAACATATCATGCTACTACTGGAACAACATGAAAAACACCTTTTGAACAAAATTCCAGAAGGTGTAAGTGCCAAAAATCCCGAGACCAACACTGTTTTATTCAAAATTTTCGAAAAACAATTTCTAGTAACGTTAGCGCCGCTAACGCGTGAGACTTAGCGCCGCTAACCTCAGCGTAGCGCCGCTAACCCTAACGGCAGAATACAAACATTTTGATTTCGGGTTTTTCAAGCCACCAAGTGCTATTCTAACATAGAGGTAGCTCTGATACCACTGTTGGGATTTCAAGAACACGCAACGAAAGCGAGAACTAAGAGAAACATGCACACAAGTGTTCAAAACAATGAAATCCCAAGAGTGGATCTACTCTATGTACAAAATAGCAACTAAACAAGAAGGAAAAGGAGTTATACCAGCTCCTAAGCTCCAGTAAAATCCTTGTTGGTGGCTGATCGTTGTTGGTGAAGCAAGGAACTCCTTCTTCTCCTTCTTGGCCTCTTTCTCGAAATCTCAAACCGGGAACAAGTCCAACAACAAGTGCTAGCAAGCTAGAGCAAGATCTTCACTGGAAATCTTACCCAAGAACAGCAAACTAATCTCTGGAACCCGAGAAGAACCTCACTAGATCACTCAACCTAGTATCAAAGTGAGAGAGAGAGAACTAGATGTGCCTTTTAGAGAGAATTGACCAAGAGTGTAAAGAGATCAGATCTTAAGTCTTTTATAGACTCAAAACCGACTCTCTAATACCCCACTAACCGGTCAAGTCGGTTCTAGAACCTCTCCTCTATTGGCTACAAGTGGAGGTGATTTTGACACAAAGCCCATACAGGGTTAGCGGCGCTAAACCTTAACCCGTTAGCGGCGCTAACGCGGCCTGACTTCGATATGTCATAAAGCACATGCAACCGTAGCGGCGCTAACCTTTAACAGTTAGCGGTGCTAACTCGTTAAGTTAGCGGCGCTATCGTGGCCTGCATTGCTAACTTCCACTTTTGCCATCTTTGGTCCCTCAACCATATTTGTTGTCATGTTAGACCCCGGTTTGTGACCCTTATAGGCCCATACATCATCGGCAGTGCTCTAAGGCGTACATATATTATCGGGCAGATTCTAACAAAGATTAACAGCGGAGCAAACCACTGATACATATTTGTAGTATTTATCGACTTGGCGATCAAAAACAACTACTCAAGCCAAGTCTCAAAAATCGTGCCAGTGTTACCAACTACGCACTGACAATCATCACAAAGTATCAGAGTTAACAACAAGTGTTCCAAAAGATATATATAATAACTACCCAAAGTATTCCGCCTCGCCAGGCCATCTCATCACTTACTTGCGAAAAGAGAAATATCACAAAACATTAGCCACACTAGCTAGTGAGTACAGGCAACACATAAGCATCAATAAGCATGCTATCACTATTGGGGTTCACGGTTTAGCACAACGGAAGCAAACAAGGTCAATACGATTTTTAAAAGCATAAACAAGAAACCACACATGAACCCCAATGGTGTTACCAAGCTCTACAACTATATTTTGCAACTTAAAACACAAAGAGAGTGAAGAGAGATACCCTTGATGTCTCTGGAGTTGTTGATGTTATTGAAACAAGCAAGATCCTTCTTTCTTTAGCTATCGAAAGTCCACCCCGAGAACTTGGTGATCTTGATGTACTAGCACCCCAAGTATCCTTCAACCTTGTGATGATACGTTCTGGAACAACAACTCTAATCCACCGGGGAATCCTTTTTAAAGTCACTCTCTCAAGCTTTAGACAACCTTACAAAATTTCTAAGTGCTTTTTAACTCAAGTGTATCAAGAGTATTAGAAAGAGTGAATAGCATGTGTTTTATAAGCCCAAGCATGACCCCAGGACTCCCCAAGGTCGGCCAAAGCCGAATGATTAAACTCACATGCATTGGTGGAGAGAGGAGGTGAAAAGAATAAAGTTGCTTTCTGTCAGACGGGTTAGCGCCGCTAACCGCCCATGTGTAGCGCCGCTAACCACTTAAGGTTAGCGCCGCTATCGGGGCTGAGTTAGCGACGACATGGTTAGCGCCGCTAACCATGTACAGAATGCTAACTATCATTATTTATTCTTTATCACCCTCATCTTTTAGGTTGTTGTCAAGATCAACCCTCGGCGTGTGATCCGATTGGCCCATACGTCATCGGCAGTGCTCAATTGGCGTACGTGCGTCAGTGGGCATATTGCAACATACTCCCACTTGAACATGACTCACGGTACCCAATGCATCACAGACCGAGAGCGGCCTCTAGTAAGACATCTCTTCCCCCAAGTCAGTATGGGTTATGTCTTCAGCACAAAAACTAAACTGCAGCCCGTGTGAAATGGTCCTATAGATAAGGGATCAAACATCCTTTTGTTCGTGTTATCCAAGTGAACACGAGGCATGGTACTAAGTCATTCTCCTTTCATTCACGATTATGTTTCTCGATCTATACTGGTGGTGACCAAAACATACAAGTTGCAATAAGATACTATAATCATTGCACACTTGAGCACGGCCATGCATTTTGGTGTCAGCGACCAATCATCGAAGGGCCCATGGATATCTCTCTAAACAGAGGAACAAATTCCTTTGACTACATTGCCCACCAAATTGATCATACTCTACCCAGTTACTCCCTTTATAACAGCCAGTTACGGACTGCATTTGAAGGCAACTAGAACAAAGCAGGCCAAAGTGATGCAGACACATGCATCTCCAGTATAAGAATGAATTGTTATTATCATCCTGATTCACCCATGACAAGTACCACAAAGTGAACTCAGGTGTGGGTCATCCAGTCACTTGAAACACTTTCAAGTACAGGCGAAGTATTGCGTCCCCGTGTCCCACACATGACCAATCACTTCCCTCAGTCTTAGTTCATACTTCCTTCCCGAGAAGAATGACCGACCGCGGACATTTAGAATGCAAACGCATTTAGGGAAGAATAAAACATGCTAAGTTGGAACACAGTAAAGATTTAAAGAAATATCCGCAACTTGCGTATTACTAAATCTCCATTTAATAATCAATAAATACAATAAATATAATACTGCTCAATGTTCCCAAAAGGTAAATACATCAAATATACTAACCAAATATACATAATCAAACCAAATCGCTAGCAAATCTAATCCCAATAGAACGTGTGTGAGCATCGTACTTCGGCTGCAATAAAGGTTTGGTAAACGGATCTGCCACATTGCTATCCGTGTGTACCCTGCTGATAACAATGTCTCCACTCTCGACCACGTCCTGGATATAATGATATTTCCGCGAAATATGCCTCGTGTGTCGGTGAGACCTCGGTTCATTCGCTAAAACAACCTCACCCTCGTTGTCACAAAATATCTCAACAGGGTCAAAAATGCTAGGAACCACTCCTAGATCTTGGATGAATTTCCTCATCCAAACAGCCTCCTTCGTAGCTTCACTGGCCATAATGTACTCAGACTCAGTCGTCGAATCGGCCATAGTGTCTTGCTTGGAGCTCCTCCAGGAGATAGCACCACCATTCAACAGGAACACGAAGCCCGATTGAGATCGGCAGTCATCCATGTCTGTTTGGAAGCTGGCATCAGAGTAACCAGTTACCCTTAGCTCTTCCGCACCTCCATATACTAAGAACATCTCATTAGTCCCCCGAAGATACTTGAGAATGTTCTTTACTGTCGTCCAATGTGCCTCACCAGGGTTGGCTTGATATCTACTTGTCATACTTAATGCACAAGATACATCAGGGCTAGTACATAACATGCTGTACATGATCGAGCCTATAGCCAAAGCATAAGGAACTCGCCTCATTACTTCCCGTTCCTCAGGGGAACTCGGGCTTTGAGCCTTGCTCAACACTAAACCATGTGACATAGGTACAAACCCCTTCTTGGAGTCCTCCTTCCTCAATCTCTTTAGGACCTTGTCAATTTACGTACTCTGGCTTAATCCAATCAACCTGCGGTATCTATCTCTATAGATATAAGCTGCATCCCCTAGATTTTTCATTGAGAAGCAACTCCCTAACCAAGCTTTTACACCTTGCAAAGTTGGGACGTTGTTCCCAATTAGACGCATGGCTCATCCTTGCTCTTAGAGAAGCCAAACTCTTTGACCTTCTCGTCAAAGCACAGGTTCCAGCTCCGAGAAGCTTGTTTAAGCCCATAAATGGACTTCTTAAGATTGCAGACCTTATCCGGAAACTCTGGGTGTATAAAGCCCTCAGGCTGTGTCTTATACACCTCTGGAAGTTTTCCATTAAGGAACGCGGTTTTGACGTCCATTTGCCAAATCTCATAATCATGAAATGCGGAAATGGCCATGAGTATCCGGATAGACTTCAACATAGCCACTGGGGAAAAGGTTTCCTCATAGTCTAGACCATGAGTTTGAGTGAAACCCTTAGCCACAAGTCGGGCTTTGAAGGTGTCTACCTCGCCATCCACGCCGATCTTCTTCTTGTAGTCCCATTTGCACCCGACGGGTTTGCACCCGGGCATAGGATCAACCAAGTCCCAGACTTGATTATCCGACATGGATTGAATCTCGGATTCCATTGCTTCTTTCAACTTGGCAGACTCAGGGCCCACCATAGCGTCCTGGTACTTGGTAGGTTCACCAGAAACTACTACCATGTCGGTGCCCTTAGATATGTTAAAACCATATCTCTCTGGCTCATGCCGACTTCTACCAGATCTTCTAAGAGGCAATCGGTTTACATTATCTCCAGCATAATCTTGCTGAGATTCAACCGTTGAAGGTTGTGAACTAGTGCCAACATCAGGTTCTACATTGGTAGGTTCTTGAATTTCTTCAAGATCGACCTTCCTCCCACTAGCGTCCTTGGATAGCAGTTCCCTTTCTAGGAACACCGCCCTTCGAGCAACAAATACCTTGTTCTCCGAAGGTTTGTAAAATAAATATCCCATAGACCTAGCAGGATAACCAATGAAAAAGCACCTTTCGGCCCTGGGCTCCAATTTGTCCTCGACCACACATCTTACGTAGGCAGGACAACCCCATACCTTTAAATATGAAATGGATGGAACCTTTCCATGCCACATCTCATACGGTTTTTTCTTAACCTTCTTTGTTGGTACGTGGTTAAGGATTCTACCAGCCGTTTCAATTGCGTATCCCTAAAATGTAACGGGAACGTCCGTACAAACCATCATTGACCGAACCATATCTAACAATGTCCGGTTCCTCCTCTCGGCGACACCATTTAATTGTGGCGTCCTAGGAGGGGTTAATTGTGAGACAATACTACAATCCCTTAGATGGTTACGAAACTCAGAACTAAGATACTCACTGCCTCTATCAGATCGTAGCATCTTAATTTATTTTCCCTAGTTGATTTTCTACCTCGTTTTGATAAGTCTTAAATACCTCAAAGGTATTTGACTTTTGTCTAACTAAGTAGACATACCCATATCGACTATAATCATCAATAAAGGTAACGAAATAGCGGGAATGATCTCTTGTGGCATGCTTGAACGGACCACACACATCAGTGTGAACGATATCCAACAAGTCTTGCGCCCTCTCACATACACCGGTGAAGGGTGCTTTGGTCATCTTGCCCAATAAACAAGACTCGCATACTTCATTATATTAGACCCGTGGTCAAATGATTCCAAGATCCCATCCGCTTGGAGCTTGGCGATGCATTTCTTGTTTATGTGGCCTAATCGACCATGCCATAGAGATAATTTATCCAAAACACTTTTGGATCCCGAATCAACATTCATGATTGTTCTATTGTTTTGCAAGCTTATGCTTGTCTCATATATGCCATGACATAGAAATGCTTTAAAATAAAAGATATGATATTTGTAACATAAAATGCTACCATTCTCAAATTTAAAATAAAAAACAATGTCATACAAGGCATATAAAGATAAAATGTTCCTTGCCACGCAGGGCGAATAAGATACATTATCTAAAACAATAGACATGCCAAATGGAAAGGCAAGCTCCACACTCCCAATCTTCTCAACCGGGACAACCGCCTTGTTTCCCATGATGAGATCCAGCTCTCCATCAACCAAGTCCCTACTTCTTCTTAGTACACACCCGCTGTCTAAAACCCAGGTGTTAGAAATAGAAGTGTTATGGAGTTCAATCATGTACGTACCGGAGGCAGTGGCACCTTTAGCTCTAAGCTTCTTGAGCTCCTCCGTGTACTTGGGGAAACTACGCCGGTAGCCTTCTCCCCGCAGAAGAAGCAGGTTGCCTCTTCCGGTGAGGTGGCAGCGGTAGCCACTTGCTTCCCCTTCGGCTCAGGGGTTGGGTTAGGTTTGGGCTTCGGCCTATTGGCCTTTGCCTTCTCCTTCCCCATGCCCTTAGAGACCGAAGCGATCTGCTTCCGCTTCTTGCCACCCTCGTTGATGGTAAGGACGACAGTGGTGGTGGAGTGCTTTGACTTGGCAAGTTCGCCCTCGGCAGTCTTGAGTATACAATGCAACTCCATAATGGACTTGTCCATAGGCATATGGAAGTTCACAATGAACGGGCCCATATGACGGAGGCAAGGATTGGAGGATGATATCAACCGCCAACTCCTTCCCCATGGGAAAGCTCAACTCCTCGTGCTGGTCCACGTAGCCCTTCATCTTAAGGACGTGGGAGCTTACATTGCCGCCTTCATGCATTCGGCAACCGATGAAGGCCTTGACGCACTCATAGAGTTCTTTCCTAGCCCGCTGTTGAAACATGTCCTTCAGCTGAGATATCATCTCGTATGCACTCACTTTCTCAAATTGCCTTCGCAATTCGGGACTCATGGTCGTAAGCATAAGGCAAATCACGTCATTTGTGTCCTTGAGGTGTTTCTCATACGCCTCTCGGACGGCCCTCGCCGCGTTGGTAGCAGGGGGTTCTGGAAGAGGTGACTCAAGGACCTCAAGCTTCATCTCATGGCGTAGGACAATTCTCAAAATCTTATGCCAATCCATAAAGTTAGGCACGGTGAGTTTCTCCTTTTCCAAAAACGGACGGAGTGACATGTTGGTGGTGTTGGTGTTGCTTGTAGATGCCATCTACAAGCAAAATACGAAATTGGTTAGTTATGACGTATTAAATCCTTGTTAAAGTAATTACCCACTTGTTATAAAACAAATTATATTAACAAGGGCTAAGAACCTCAAAATACCCTAATCCATGACGGGTTTACCGCGGATCACTTCATAGAGCTATTTTAGGCCGGTAAACATTTTACCAATTGCAATCCGTGATTACAACTCTTAGACACTTGCGGGATCCTAGGTACTTATAGCACCCATTTGGCATGTTTGATACCTCCACACCAATTCCTCATTAATCCACTTTGGTAGCTCGGTATGGGCACGACAACTATCAAGGTGTGTTAAATCTTGGAATTGTAAATCAACCGTCAAGATACGCGGTGGTACTCTAGCCCAATGGCCGGCTCGACTAGAGCTCGACATCTGACCTTGCAAGTTGCCACTCGCACCTTCCACACAGTTACACAAAACCGATCTCGGCTAAAGCTCGATGACCAATCTTGTTTCACTAGATTCGGGTGGTGTCATCTTACGGGTGGTGTGAGATTTACTTTTAAAAAACGGGATTTTGTTTTTTCGGTTAAAACGTTTTTAACCATTTCTTGTCCATGTGGCGCGTGGAGTTTGTAAACCAATTTAAAAACTCTTTGGTTTTATTATTTTAAAAATTTTTCTAGCATGTGAAGATCCTAAACAACCACACAAGAAAATATACAAAAAAAAACCAACCACGCATGTAATAAATATCCAGTAACAAGCCGATCCTATGCGCCTTGCCCGTGAGCCAACGGGCAAGACTAAGTCAATTAAGGACAAATCTGAATGACTTGATGTGTACTCCTCCCACTTGATCCATCGCGTATCCTACCGACCTCCGGATCCATGTCCACCAAGACACCCTCCATGGTCCTTGTTGGTTGCTTCGGTTTTCCTTTTATAATTTACAAATTTAAAACGAAATGGCATGCAAGCCACGATATCTATTCTAAGCTAATACTAACAATTACAAAGAATAGAAAATCGGCATGCAAGTCGTTAAATATACAAACCGAATAAATTAAATTAATTATTACAAACCATTGTGGTACAAACCACCAAATGAATGAACAAATTAATTTTAAACAACCAAACACATCACATAGGTCTTATGGCTCATATTGATACCGGATTTCATACAACCACATAAACAACCACAAATCTACACATGGTGTGCCACACAAGAACCATGTAAATCTTATATGTCTTGGTTAAGATTATCTAAACACTCAAGGCACTAATAATCCTATGTACATATGCATTAGGAACCATGAACAAGTCAAACTTCCATATTCATATATACACAATGTAAGTATATGCAATTAACCATTTTCATGCCAAAATGTTAATCCACATATAAATACACCAACCAAGACATAAGGCAACTTAAACACATCAAAACCCAAATTCTGGAAAAATTCCAGAAAGTACAAACTAGCCAAAAATCCGAACAAAATCGATTTTTAAGCAAAACATGCATTCTGCCAGAAGGGTTAGCGCCGCTACCTATAACATAGCTAGCGCCACTATCAAACTGTCATTAGCACCGCTAACTGCTGGACAAAACCAAAAACACATTTTCCGGATTTTTTAGGCCACCAACTACGTACTAAGCAAGTCTCAAAAATCATGCCAGTGTTACCAACTAAGCACTGACCATCATCACAAAGTATCAGAGTTAACAACAGGTGTTCCAAAAGATATATATAATAACTACCCAAAGTATTCCGCCTCACCAGGCCATCTCATCACTTACCTGCGAAAAGGGAAATATCACAAAACATTAGCTACACTAGCTAGTGAGTACAGGCAACACATAAGCATCAATAAGCATGCTATCACTGTTGGGGTTCATGGTTTAGCAAAACGGAAGCAAACAAGGTCAAAATGAATTTTAAAAGCATAAAAAAGAAACCGCACATGAACCCCAATGGTGTTACAAAGCTCTACAGCAACTTAAAACACAAACAGAGTGAAGAGAGATACCCTTGATGTCTCTAAAGTTGTTGATGTGATGCATTGGGTACGGTGAGTCATGTGCAAGTGGGAGTTTGTTGGAGTATGCCCGCTGACACACGTATACCAAATGATCACTGTCGATGACGTATGGGCCTATTGGGTCACACGCCGGGGGTTGATCTTGACAACAACCTAAAAGATTAGGGTGAGAAAGAATAACTAATGATAGTTGGTAATCTGGCCAGAGTTAACTGCGCTATCTCTACCGTCGCTAACTCAGCCGCGTTAGCGGCGCTAACTTTGGGCGGTTAGCGGCGCTATCTTTGGGCGGCTAGCGGCGCTAACCCCTCTGACAGATTACAACTTTATTCTTTTCACCTCCACAATCCACCAATGCATGGCTTTCTCATCATTCGGCCTTGGCCGACCTTGGGGAGTCCTGGGGTCATGTTGAGCTCTATAAAAGACATGTAACTCTCTCTCATTAACACTCTTGCCTAATTTGAGTTTAAAACACTTAGAAACATTTGTGAGTTGTCTAAGCAAAATAAGAGAGAGTTCCTTGTGAGAGTTCTTGGTGGTTTTTGTTGTTATTCCAGAAGCCAAGATCAAGTGTTGATTTGGTTGAAGGGGTGCTAGTACACCAAGGTCACCAAGTTTCTCGGGGTGGACTTCGATAGCTCAAGAAGGAGGTTACAAAGGCTTGGAGCTTAGCACACAAAAAATCCAGAGACATCAAGGGTATAACTCTTCTCTCCTTTCTTTTTTAGTTGCAAATCTTAGTTGTAGAGATTGGTACGTCATTTGGGGTTCTCATGTGGTTCTTGTTCATGCTTTTAAATTCGATTTTGCACTTGCATGCTTCCGATGCGCTCAACCACGAACCCCAACAGAAGCCTCGTTCCCCATTTGCTTTAGGGCTTCCTCGGTGTTAGCACGTCGCTCTGATATTATCACTCACTTTCTATCCACAAGGGCAAACACGTTTAGTACAACACTTAGTCATGATTTACTAATACACAAGTTAGTTCACATTCAGCAGTAAAAACATAACACTCACACTCAGCCTCAATTACCCCACAAGGAACACTTAACGATGGTCAGGCCCGAGTTTGAGATCGACTACTCTCGTAAGTACTCAATTCCCTCAAACTTAGGATCTGATACCTAATTGTAACACCACGTTTCACAAGGTCAAATTTAGCGGAAAATTAAAACTTTTTAAACTATATTTACACAAAAGATTAACAGCGGAACAAACCACTGATTACATATTTGTAGTGTTTATCGACTTGGCGATCAAAAACAACTACTCAAGCCAAGTCTCAAAAATCGTGCCAGTGTTACCAACTACGCACAGACCATCATCACAAAGTATCAGAGTTAACAACAAGTGTTCCAAAAGATATATATAATAACTACCCAAAGTATTCCGCCTCGCCAGGCCATCTCATCACTTACCTGCGAAAAGGGAAATATCATGAAACATTAGCTACACTAGCTAGTGAGTACAAGCAACACATAAGCATCATGCTATCACTATTGGGGTTCGTGGTTTAGCACAACGGAAGCAAACAAGGTCAAAACAAATTTTAAAAGCATAAACAAGAAACCACACATGAACCCCAATGGTGTTACAAAGCTCTACAGCTATATTTTGCAACTTAAAACACAAAGAGAGTGAAGAGAGATACCCTTGATGTCTCTGGAGTTGTTGATGTGATTGAAACAAGCAAGATCCTTCTTCCTTTAGCTATCGAAAGTCCACCCCGACAACTTAGTGATCTTGATGTACTAGCACCCCAAAGTATCCTTCAACCTTGTGATGATACGTTCTGGAACAACAACTCTAATCCACCAGGGAATCCTCTTTAAACTCACTCTCTCAAGCTTTAGACAACCTTACAAAGTTTCTAAGTGCTTTTTAACTCAAGTGTATCAAGAGTATTAGAGAGAGTGAATAGCATGTGTTTTATAAGCCCAAGCATGACCCCAGGACTCCGCAAGGCCGGCCAAAGCCGAATGATTAAACTCACATGCATTGGTGGAGAGAGGAGGTGAAAGGAATAAAGTTGCTTTCTGTCAGGCGGGTTAGCGCCGCTAACTGCCCATGTGTAGCGCCGCTAAGCACTTAAGGTTAGCACCGCTTTCGGGGCTGAGTTAGCGACGACATGGTTAGCGCCGCTAACCCTATCTAGAATGCCAACTATCATTATTTATTCTTTCTCACCCTCATCTTTTAGGTTGTTGTCAAGATCAACCCCCGGCGTGTGACCCGATAGGCTCATACGTCTGTTGGAGTCTGCCCACTGACACAAGTACTTTGGTATTACTGCTGATGAAGTGCGGGCCTATTGGGTCACACACCAAGGATTGATCCCGACAGCTTTTTGATAAAGAGAGAAGGTCCAAAAATCAAATTGTTTGATTTTTGGGGCTTTACGACAGTGAGGGATGCTCCACGGGTCGTGAAGCCCACTGCCCTCACGTTTGACTCAACGACTCTGATACGGCTCGTGGATTCTTCACGGGTCGTGAAAGGTCGTGGAGGGGTCGTGAAGGTTGGCGCCCTCACGAGTCACTCGGACGCGGCACGGGCCGTGAAGGACTATGGCCAGTCTTGGCGCATTTAGTCTTCACGGGCTCTTCACGGGCCGTGAGAGGCTGTGAAGGTCTGTCTGCATGAAATTCTTATTTCTGATTGGGCCATTCTTTGGTCCAATGAAATATTAGCTTGAAGCCGGCCAAATACCATTCAATAGAGGCTGGATCAGGTTGAACATGCAAGAGACTCTTTTTCTACTCTCTCTTTTTCTCTCTTTGGTACCTATATGTTGTTGACACATATTATACACTAAGATGGTGAGTTCTTGAGTGTTGTGTGAGTAACTCGGTGCAAGAGGAGAAGCTCCAAGGCTGTTCCAGAAGAGAATAATCAATATGGATGTCTTCTTGAAAGGGTACTAGCATACGGGGGTCAAGGAATCTTGGTGTGGATTAAGAAATAGAGGAGAAGACACTTGGATTCTCTCGTTATCCCGAATTGCTACTTGCTACAGCCGATTTCCAGAGTGGTAGTGAGGTATTCTCTGCCTTTCTTGTTCCTTAAGTTGCATTTTGTTTTTGTAGAGAAACTATCACTTTGGAACACGTTACGGACCCGTTTTTGTACGGTTTTCAAACTTTTTGTTTTATGCTTCCGCTGTGTTTTGCTCAATACCGTGTTCCAACAGTGGTATCAGAGCCAAATCTACAAACAAATTGCACTTTTTTGGCTTGAAAACCGAAACTGGACATTCTGTCCACAATGTCTTCACGGGTCGTGAAGGCTTGTTCTTCACGGTCGTGAAGGCTCACCACCAGTCTCGTGGAGTGCTTGGTCGTGAAGGGTTTTTCACTGGTCAGAGTCATGGAACTCATGAGCTTCATGGGCCGTGACAGGCCGTGAAGGCTTATGGGTCGTGAAGGAGCTCGTGAACAGTATTTTTGTCCCTTTTGAAAAAGAAAATTGTTTTCGGTTTTAGCCTCCTTGCGATTCTATTTTTCCAGAATCTGTCCAAAGTGTTTGGATTTTTGTAAAGCCCCATATGTGTCTTGATTCATGCATTTATATGTATTGGGTGATTTTTTGGCATGAAATACACACATGCATATACTTGTATTGTGTATATATGAATATGTATTCTCAAAGTGTTTGGGGTACTAATGCATATGTACAAGGATTGTTCACTTTGTGCCTTGAGTGTTTAGCTAGGTTTGAACAATCTTAATCAAGATACATTTTACATGGTTTTGTTGTGGCACACCGTGTTTTTGTTTGTGGTTGTTATTTGATCCGGTAACACCTTGCCCATTAGACCTATGTGTTGGTTGTTTGGTTGTGTTTAATTATTCATTCATTTGGTGGTTTGTACCACAATTGGTTTGTAATAATTAAATTTATTCGGTCTTGTATTTTGTACTCTATTTTGACTTGCATGCCGATTGCTTTTCTTTGTAATTGTTAGATTAGCTTAGATTAGCATTTCGCGGCTTGCACGCCGTTTCTTTTCAAATATTTTGTATGTATTTGTAAAAGAAGACCAAGACAACCATCGAGAGCCGTGGAGGAGACGTCTCGGCTATGGTGGATCCGGAGGTTCATTGGAGATGACGGATTCAGTGGGAGCACTTCCAGCTGGGCCAAGTGGATGTGTCCTTAGTTTGGCCTTGCTTTCCTCGTTTGGCTCACGGGGAAAGCGCATAGGGTTATTTTGATATTTCTTGTGCGTGTTAGGGGCATGTTACCTGATATTTCTTGTGCGTGGTTGTTATTTTGTTTATTTTCTTGCGTGGTTGTTTAGGATCTTCGCTCGCTTGAAAACTTTTCAAAATAATAAAACCAAGAGTTTTGAATTGGTTTTCAAACCTCGCGCGCCACAAGACCACCTTAAAAACAAAATCCCGTTTTTATCAAATGTAAATCACTCGCCTCCCGTAAGATGACACCACCCAAATCTAGTGAAACAAGATCGGTCGTCGAGCTTAGCCGAGATCGGTTTTGTGTAACTGTGTGGAAGGTACGTGTGGCAACTCGCAAGGGTCGGTTGTCGAGCTTAGCCGAGCCGGCCATTGGGCTAGAGTACCACCGTGTATCTTGACGGTCGATTTACAATTACAAGACTTAAAACGCCTTGGTAATTGTCGTGCCCATACCGAGCTATCAAAGTGGATTAATGAGGAATCGGTGAGAGAAGGGATCAAACATGCCAAATGGGTGCTATGAGTACCTAGATCCCGCAAGTGTCTAAGAGTTGTAATCTCGGATTGCAATTGGTAAAGCGTTTACCGGCCTAAGTACCTCCATGAAGTGATCCGCGGCAAACCTGTCATGGATTGGAGTACTTTGAGGTTCTTAGCCCTTGTTAAGATAATTTTGTTTTCTTAATCAGCTGGGTAACTATTTTAACGAGGATAATATCAAAACTAACTAAAACGTGTACTCTTTTATAGATGGCAAATATTAACGACACCACACCAAACTTTAAACTTCGATTATTCCTAGAAAGGGAGAGACTCATAGGAGTGAACTTCGCTGACTGGTATCGTGTATTGAGGATTGTCCTCCGTCACGAGTCAAAGTTGCACATCCTTGAGGAGCCCTTTCCGGAGCCACCTGCTATCAACGCGAACTGGGCCACTCGATACGCTTTTGAGAAGCGTGTTAGAGATACACTTGTCAGCAACTTGAGCAATTGAGTGCGTATGACATGATAAACCGGCTAAAGGACATGTTCCCACAGCAGGTTAGACAAGAACGATTTGAGTGTATAAAGGCTTTGGTCGGTTGTAGGATGCAGGAAGGTGAGGATGTAAATGTCCATTTCCTTATGATGAAGGGATACAAGGACCAATTGGAGAGACTTGGACTTCCAATAGGGAAGGAGATTGCGGTGGATATGATCCTCCAGTCCCTGCCCACGTCTTTTGAGAAGTTTGTTAAGAACTTTCACAAAGACAATTTGGAAAAATCCTTGATCGAACTTCAAGACATGCTGAAGGCTGTTCAGTCTTACATGGTTGAGAAGGTTCGTATCTCGTCTACATCCGTTATGGCTACTAGGGAACATACTAGCAAAAAGGAGAAACTGACCTCAAAAGGAAAGCCTTGTATGATTGGGCCATCCGTAACTGTGGAGTCAGAGGACAATGAGATTGTGCCTCAAGATGATGTTCCACATGGGGTAGTTTCCTACTTTTGCGGAGAAATTGGAAATTGGAGCCGTCACGCCTGCCCTAAGTGCCTAGAAGAACTAAGTATCCTAAAGCGGAAGAACGTTAGCTCATCTTCAGGTACATTCATGATCAAACTTCATTGATCTTCTACTTCTAATGACTGGGTTTTGAACGCTAGTCAAAACGCTCACGTTTGTCACAAACTTGTTTGTTGCAAAGTGCAGGTGTTAATCGGAAGTAGGTAATGGATGCATGGAGAGCTAGAACTTAAAGAGGGAAACATGGTGGTTATCCCTAACTAGAAGGATTGGAAGATGAGTCTTGCCATTCCATCCAGCTATACTATTACTTCATTTAGATCTTTGTCTTATGCCCTGCGTGGCTAGAAGCATTGTATCTTATTTGTCTTTGATGACGATGAATATTACTTTGAATTAAGTTATTGTGGGTTTCGAGTTTTATTTCAAAGTCTATTCATGTTGTGGCATTTGCAATAAGTTTTACTTAAAGAAGTAATGGAATGATTATGAATGATTATTGAATTGTTATCCTTATGAAATAGTTGATTTAACCATATAAACAAGACTAGCATCACCAAGCTCCATGTGGTTAGGACTTGGAAACTTTTGACTTTGAATCAATTGTTGATGTCAAATCTTGCTTATAAGGCTAAATAACTAAAATATCCTTCACTTGTGAATGTGTGAGGAATAAAGGCTTGTTGGATTTCGTTTGCACGTTTGTGTAAAGACCGTTCAGGCAAATACATAAGGATTAACTATGTGTGATTTGTTACCTTTACCGATGATGGTAGAAGGAATGGGTAAGTCTAAATTATTAGACGAATGTCTGAAACCTGAGAGGTGTTCAAGACTCACCCTTAACAAATTTAAGATGAAGAGGGCAAAAGGGAATAAAGATACTCAAATCTTGTGAGATGTTGAGCATCTACATTCTTAACCATCATAAGAATTGTGAGTTTGCCTCATAATTCACTTCTCCTAGGATACATGTTTTACATGGATCGCTTAGTGGAGGAATAGAACATATTGGTCATGGTTCCGCCTTGATGGCTTAAACTTAAGTAACCTGCTGGATAGGTGTACTTGAGTAGTGGCGGGCAATGTTCTTGTTATAAATCAACAAAGATGGTCAAATTAGTATCTAAGGAGATTCGATTAGAAAGTGTTCTTTGCTTGTCAATCTCATAGATCAGAGTTATCCAGTCTACATTTAGTGGGAGATGGATGAACTTAAAGGATGCTAATGTATTTAATAGTTCTTCTAAGTTTCAGATTTTCATTTCATATCCTTTTGAGAACCGGTTTTGGTTGCTCGAAAAGGGAAATGGACAACTGAAGCATTCCAGTGGAAGAACGTGAGATTTAAATAAAAGACCTGATGTTGACACTAGCATTCAATCAGAAATGATTGAAACTCAACATGGCTATGTTGGAGTATCTGGAATAAAGTTATTACTTCTTCATTTGTCTGGTAAGAGTCGTCATAAGACCAGAAGAGTATAATTTATTATATCTGAGGACGATGACTTATTGATGATACGTGATGTATGCATCTGTTGGATATTATGCCCACTGACACACGTAGATTAGTAATACTACCAATGATACACGAGCCTATTGGGTCACACGCCAAGGATTGATCACGACGACTCGTAATAGAAAGAGAGAGAGAAATAAAGATTCTGTAAACAGTGTTTACGCGGCGGGTAACCTTTTGGTTTAAGCGACGCGTAAATCGCCTGACAGAAGCTTGACTTTTTGGTTGTTGCTTGTTTCAAACAAAGGACTTTTGTTACATCACTAATGATGATGTCCGACTTTTGTGGCCATATCTATCTGCTGAAATCAGTATTTGGATATGGGGAAGATATTTTTTTTTGACAAAGAAAAAGGCTCTCTTTCTTCTTTTTCTCTCTAAGACTTGCATACTCTCTTCATGAGAGTTCTTGGGTATTCATGAGTGAGTCCAGAAATCATAAGTGTTCTTGATGAATTTCTGGAAGTTGTGAGTTGTACTAAGTGTGATTTCAAGGCTTTGAAGATCACAAGAAGGCATACTAGCATTTGGGGATCGAACAAACTTGGTGTGGACTATCAATAGAGAGTTGCACTTTGGTGACTTGGAGTTCATCCCAACATGAAGAAATCAGAAGCTGGAGCATGGTATATTTACTATCCCATCTCTTTTATTTGGTTGTTTTATCTTTATGTAGAGTTCCACCATTAGTGGGTCTTGTTGGCATCATGTTTATTTACCCGAAAAATCTGTTGTTCACGCTTCCGCCGCGTGGGTAAGATGGCCAACGAAACCCAACAGTGGTATCAGAGCCATCTCTACATAGGTCAATCACCTTGGTGGCCTGAAAAACCCGAAATAGAAAAACTGGATCTGCTGTCAGGTGGGTTACGCGGCGCGGAACCTCTTGGGTTACGCGGCGCGTAAATTGATCTGACAGATTTTTTTTATAAATTATAATAAAACAGTTTTTGCAGTCGGATTTTTGGCATCTAAAAATGGTTTCTGTGATTTATGTTCCAGAAATTATTTTTGGTATATTAAGATGCCTTGTATCTTGGTTGGTGTATTTATATGTATATTATTATTTTTGGCATAAAAATAGTAATTGCATATACTTACATTATGTTTATATGAATATGTTTCATCAAAAATGGTTTGTTGTTACTAATACATACGTACATGGGATTATTTAGTGCCTTGAGTTTTTAGAAATAATCTTAAACAAGATACATAAGTTTACATGGTTTTGTGTGGCACACCATGTTGTTCATGCTGTTCATGTGGTTCATGTGATGTTGGTAACCATTTGATGCCGTAGACCTTGTGGATATTTGGTTGTGTTAAATTAATTATTCATTCATTTGGTGACTATATGTCACATGGTATGTAATAATTAATTTATTTAATTTATTTGGTATGTAAATTATTTTGTGGCCTGCATGCCATTTAAATTCCATGTTATGTATTTTGTACTAGAAAATTGTTTTGTGGCTTGTATGCCATTTATTTCATTTTATATGTAAAATTAATATGGAGGCAACCAACGGGAGTCAAGAAGTGACGTCTTGGCAAACATGAAACCGAGAGGCCCAATGGAGGTAGCGGGTTTAGTGGGAGCACATCCAAGTCAAGGATATGTCCTTAGATGACTTCGTTTTTCCGTAATGGCTCACGGGAAAACGCATAGGTTTTAGGGGCATGGTTACCAATCTTTTTGTATGCGTGTGGTTGTTTTATTATTTATTGTTTATGCATGGATTATAGGATTATTGCATGCTAGACAATTTTTTGACAATAATAAAACTCAAGAGTTTTTTAACATTGGTTTAACAAACTCGCGCGCGCATAAGATTAACAAATAGGATATAAAATTGGTTTACAATTCGAAGTGAAAACTTTTGGTTATTGTCACTTTTGTTAATCAAACTTGAAATGGTTTTTTAAACCGGAAAACTAAATCCCGTTTTCTAAATGTAAATCACACACCACCCATAAGATGACACCGTCCGAATCTAGTTATACAAGGGTTGATTGTCGAGCTCTAGCCGAGTTAATCTTTGTATAGACTGTGTGGAAGGGGCGCGTGTGGCAACTCGCAAGATTGATTGTCGAGCTCTAGCCGAGTCAATCGTTGGGCAAGAGTACCACCGTGTATCTTGATGGTTGATTTACGATTTCAAAATAATATTTTGAATAATTGTCGAGCTCTAGCCGAGTTATTTAAAATCTTAGTTTGAAGTTGGTGTGGAGGGATCAATCATGCCAAATTTGAAACCATGGTTGTCAAATTGGATCCCACATGGAACTAAGAGTTGTAATAATGGATTACAATCGGTGAATTTGAACCGGCCTAATTAGCTTTGCCACGTGATCCGCGGAAAACCCGTCACGGTGCACGGTGAAATATGGTTCTTAGTCCTTGTTAAAAATTTTGATTTTATAAATCAATTGGGTAAAATATTTTAACGAGGATCATATCAATATTAACTAAAACGTGTACTCTAATTTAAGATAACTTACACGTTAACAACACATCAAAATAAATACTCCGTAGGTTCCTAATAAAGGATAAACTCATGCATGTAAACTTAATTGTCTAACATTATTGGTTGAGACAAAGTTGTACATTATTGAGAAAACCTTTTAAAGCCACTTGCTACCATTGCGAATTAGGTCCATAGATCGCAAAATGCGTATCATAGACACAAGAGAGGATTATGTGTCTTGACCTAAGTCGGTTATTGGATGCAAGAAGGTGGGAATAAATATGTCTATGTCCTTATTATTAAGGCGAACATGGACTGAATGAAGAACTCTTTGATAGAGCTTCATGGTATGATTAGAGACTACAAAGTCTAAACATGACCAATGAAGATTACTTCATATATTCCCAAATAAGGCTACTAAGGAACAAATAATCAATGAAATAGAAACTGACCTTTAATGGAATTTTTGATATTAATCAAGCCTTCCATTATATTGGAGTTAAAGGGCAATGTGATTGCGCCTATGGTGATTAGACTCCATAAGGGGTAGTTTGCTACGTCACGATAAGATTAGAAATTAGCGCCACCATTTTAATGCTACTTCTATAGGCTAGGTTTTTGAACGCTAGCTATAATATTTAAATTTGTTGCGAATTTATTTGCTGCAAATTATAAGTATTAAAATGGAAGTAGGCAAATAAGGCATAGAGAGCTGGACTTCAAATAGAAAAACAAGATAGTTGTTTCTATTGAAAGGATTGGAAGTATGATACTTGCCTATCCTTCTAGCTAATATATTACTTCAATAGATATTTGTTTTGCTTTTTTCGTGGCAAGAAACATTATATCTATTATGCCCTTTGTTGGACGATGTATATTATTTTGAACCATGTATTTGTTTCAAAGTTTATACATGTCAAGGCATTTATATTAAGCTTATGCTTAAAGAAGTAATATAATGATCATGAATAATTTGGATAAGTTATCCTTATGACATAGTTGACTTAACCATATAAACAAGATTTGTATCACCAAACTCCGGAGGGTAAGGAATTTGGAATCGTTTGATCATGAGTCAAATGTTGACTAACAAATCTTATTTATTAGGTTAATCTAATTATACAACCTTCACTTTTGTATGTGAGAGGATTGATAGCTTGTTGGATTACGTACACACTCTTGCGTGTAGACCGTTCAAGCAAATCATAAGGTATAAAATCCAAATATTTCGTTATCTTTACCGATGATGGTAGAAGAAATGGATATGTCTATTCATTGATAGACTATGTGTTTTGAAACCTTATAGGTGTTAGAGACACACCATAACGAAGTGCCTGATTAAAAATAGATATAGAAATTTGATACTCGATACAAGTTACACAAAGGTTGATTGTCGAGCTTTAGCCGAGTTAATCCTTGTGTAGACTGTGTAGATTGAGTTAATATGTTCTAAAATTCTATTATCATCAATTGAATTATGGATTTGTCACATAATTCACTCCTTCTATGACACATTGTATAATTGGTCATATAATGGAGGAACCGGACATTCTTGATATGGTCTGGTAATTGATATGTTATACTTTAGTACTCTTGGAGTATACTAAAGTAGTGGCGGGCTATGTTCTTAATCTTAAACCAACAAAGACGGTTAAGACTACACCTTAGGGGATGAAACTAGAAAGAGTATCTTTGCTTGTCTATCTCAAAGTCTGGATTGACTAAACCTGCGTTTTGTACGTGAGGTGAAGGAATCCGGAATCTAGAGGTGTTACTCCATTAGGTATTCTTCTAAGACCATGGGATATTTGTTTTTATAAAACAAAAGTGTTTTCTGGGAAAATGTTTCTTTTCTTCAAAACTAATATCCATGGATGTCTGTAGAAGTAAAAGTAAACCTTGAATGGAATAACCTGATGTTGGCACTAGCACATAATCAGAAATGATTAAAATTCAGCATGAGAAGGCTGGAAAACCTGACATATAGTCATTCCTCTTAGACTGGTATATGTCGTCATAAGACAAGAATGATATAGTTTATTATATCTAAGGAAGACGATTTGATGAAAACTCATCAAATACTGGAAGCGTAGTGGGCCTAGTGTCTGCTAAAAGAAAAGAGATAATGAATATTAGATGTTATCCATGAAGGATATTCAAGTTTGAAACTTGTTTTTATCCTGGGGTGGAAACCCGTAGAGTGTATATGGTTCTTTATTGAAAGAAACCAGCATGGATTTGTTTACAACTTTGAATACCGACTAATAGAAAAATTTTCTCGATGATTGACAATGAGGGATGTATCATCTGGAAATTTTCTCTTAGTGGTAATGACAAAGAGTAAATTTGTAGACCATTTTGAATACCGACTGATTGGAAAGGTATTCTTGATGATTGACCAAGTGGAAGGTATCATCTAGAGACTTTCTTTCAGTGGCTATGTCAAAGGTAGTTTTATAGATAACTTCAAATATCGCATAGATGAGAAGGTTGTTCTCGATGATTGACCGTAAGGATGGTATCATCTTGAAACTTTATCCCGATGGTTATCTTGAAGTTTACATAGATACTTGTAAGATATCACTACCCTTTTATGGCTATGATAAATTGATACAAGGACTCCATTCCTTAACAGGAATTTTATGAGGTAGTGTTTAAAACACTATCCGGAGGTTGTTTACATCAAGAGTATCCTTGTATTGTCTACAAGCACAAGCATCCTTGTGAAGTCTAAGAGCACAAGTATACTTGTAGAGTCTGCAAATTATGGAAGTCTATTGATGGACTTAAATAAACATCTCAAGGTTGAAACCTTTGCTTTGTTATGAAAATCATGAGTATGAGTTTTCAAAAGCAAATATTAAACCTGTATGAATGTCAGGGCTAGTGGGAGAATTGTTATAATTATATTGGAGAAAATGTCCCGACTATGCTTGGTTCAAAAGCTTAGTTCAAGAATTATTCGTCCATAATGATTATTATATATTGATTATGGAGTACAAGAAATATTGAGATATGTTCTTGGTACATTTATGGAAAGATAAAGCCTAGAGTAAATTATTACTCTAGTGCTAATTTCTATATAGGATATCTGCCGATTTAGATCGGAGTACATGATCCTATTTTATGTGTAGTTGTTATTGAGTATGGTTGTTAAAGTATTAATGACCCTATTTGTATCTTGTGATATAATGAGGGTATAATGTCTTTTGCACAAAACCATAGTCCTTAGTGTCACTTACCTTATTGAGTTCTTCTGAAGCAATGAAGGTAAGTGGGCTTGGACAAAGGACCATAGTCTCGTCAACAAACACTTTATGAGTGGTTTGGTTGTGAGTCGAGGTATGGTCATTATAAGAGTACATACGGATAACATTATGACGGATCCGACTTATTAAGCTAGAGTCGTAGGCTGATGATGGTAGTCATGCTAGTGCCTACATGCAAATTCGTTTGCAAAAGGACTTGGCTTAATTTTATTTTAGTTATATATATATTGATATACTAAAATTTTGTTTTGGGAACATTAAGCAGTATTGTATATCATACTATATCGATTATTAAATGTGATTTAATAATGCGCCGAGGGCGGATATTTTCATGAATCCTTACTGTGGTCCATCTTTGCATGTTTAATCACTTCCCAGAATGATTTTGCATTCTAAATGTCCACAGTCGGTCATTCTTCATTGGGGAGGAAGTTTGAATTAAGACTGAGAGAAGTGGTTGGTCGCTATCCAACATTGGATTAGGTAAAGAGACGCAACACTTCACATGTACTTGCAATGGTCAAGTGATTGGACGACCCACACCTGAGCTTACTTCATGGTTCATGTTATGAGTAACTCAGAAAGATAATATCATTTCGTCCTTACACTGGAGATACATGTGTTCCAAAGCATGAACCTACTTTGCTTAGATTGCTTTCTAACGCAGTTCGTGACTGGCTGTTATAAAGGGAACTTTTAGGTAAAGTATGGGGTATGTGGCGGAGCAATGCAGTCAAAGGGATTTGTTCCTCTAGTTTTAGAGAGGTATCCATGGGCCACTCGATGATTGAGAGCTGACGTAAAATGCACGGCCGTGCTCGTGTTGCTATGATGTTTGATCGATTGCAACTAGTTTTTGGGTCACCGTCAATCGAGATCGAGAAACATAAGTGAACGATCGGAGATTGACATTTAACCATGTCTCGTGTTCACAAGGATATCGCGAACAAAAGGATGATTGATCGCTTATATATAGGGCCATATCAAACCTATAGGGTTGTGATTTGGTACTTGTCTTGGGATGACATAACTTGCGTTGACTTGGGGGCAGAGATGTCTTGCTAGAGGCCGCTCTCTGTCTGTATTACCTCTTGATACGCTGTGTCATGTGGAAGTGGGAGTCTGTTGGATATTATGCCCACTGACACACGTAGATTAGTAATACTACCAATGATACACGAGCCTATTGGGTCACACGCCAAGGATTGATCCCGACGACTCGTAATAGAAAGAGAGAGAGAAATAAAGATTCTGTAAACAGTGTTTACGCGGCGCGTAACCTTTTGGTTTATGCGACGCGTAAATCGCCTGACAGAAGCTTGACTTTTTGGTTGTTGCTTGTTTCAAGCAAAGGACTTTGGTTACATCACTAATGATGATGTCCGACTTTTGTGGCCATATCTATCTGCTGAAATCAGTATTTGGATATGGGGAAGATATTTTTTTTTGACAAAGAAAAAGGCTCTCTTTCTTCTTTTTCTCTCTAAGACTTGCATACTCTCTTCATGAGAGTTCTTGGGTATTCATGAGTGAGTCCAGAAATCATAAGTGTTCTTGATGAATTTCTGGAAGTTGTGAGTTGTACCAAGTGTGATTTCAAGGCTTTGAAGATCATAAGAAGGCATACTAGCATTTGGGGATTGAACAAACTTGGTGTAGACTATCAATAGAGAGTTGCACTTTGGTGACTTGGAGTTCATCCCAACATGAAGAAATCAGAAGCTGGAGCATGGTATATTTACTATCCCATCTCTTTTATTTGGTTGCTTTATCTCTATGTAGAGTTCCACCATTAGTGGGTCTTGCCGCGCGGGTAAGATGGCCAACGAAACCCAACAGCATCAACTACCGGAAGTTGTAGTGGGCCCTTTTGAGTCTGCTAAGAAGAGGAGTGTAATAACATAAGATACGTTCCATGCTGGATTTCCATGTTTTGAACTTGGTTAATCTAACACCTAAGTTTTGAACTATAAGGTGTATATAGATCTTTTGGATCTGCATGGATTAATTTGTAGATAACTTCAAATACTGACTGGAAGGAATTGGTTTCATGATGATTGACCATTGGGTAGGAATCATATGAAG
The DNA here is from genome assembly GCA_947179395.2 of Pulicaria dysenterica. Classification (NCBI taxonomy): domain Eukaryota; kingdom Viridiplantae; phylum Streptophyta; class Magnoliopsida; order Asterales; family Asteraceae; genus Pulicaria; species Pulicaria dysenterica. The sequence continues at coordinate 46,281,021 of OX359288.1, read as the reverse complement.
ACATTCTCTCAGTAGTTATGTTGAAGTTTAAGGGGATGCTTATGCCGTGTTATGGCAGTATGATGCAAAGACCGCATTCCGTTATAGGAATTTTATGAGGAAGTGCTCACAACACTGTCCGAGGGTCTCTTACATCCTGAGTATCCTTATGAAGTCTACAAATATGGAGTCCTTTTGGACTCAGAGTAAATCTAAGTTTTGGAATATTTGCTAAGAAAATCAAGTGTTTGAGTTTTCAGTAAGCAATGATGAAACTTGGATGGATGCCAGAGCTAGTGGGAGCGCTGTTGTAATCCTATTTGGTATGTCAAGAACATACTATATTTTGGAGATAATGTCTTGATGTAGCTTGGCAACAAGGGTAAATCGAGAATTATGCGTCCATAATAAATATGTGATATTCAAAGAAGTTTATGGAATACAAGAAATATGAGTATATGTTCTTGTGGTGATGTAAAGAGAAGAAGCTTAAAGTGAGTTATTACTATTGTGATGGCTTCTACTTTAAAGGATAACCGCCGATCTTGATTGGGGTTTGTAATCCTTTTTAATATGGTGTTGTTAATTTACGTGTTTCTTAAAGCATCGTTGACTTTATTGGGTTCTTTTAAGGCAATGAGAGTACGATGGCTTATACACACTAAATTTTGTGAATCAAGCATTGTTTACCTTATTGGGTTCCTTTTGAAACAATGAAGGTATAACTGCTTGGACAAAATGATCAAAATCCCATCAACGCACACTTTGGAAGTGGTTGGTTGTAGCAGGGATATGATCACTGAGAACCAAGCATCGCTGACTCTATAGAGATCTTTATGAATACTATGAGAGTATGATGGCTTATGCACGTTAAATTTGTGACCCGAGCGTTGTTTACCTTATTGGGTTCTTTAGAAACAATGAAGGTATAACGGCTTGGATAAATGATCGAAATCCCATCAACACACACTTTGGAAGTGGTTGGTTGCGGTAGGGATATGATCAATGTCAGAGTACACACAGATAATATCATGGATGGTCCGTTTACTGAGCTATAGTGGCAGTCTAGTGATGAATGTCATACTAAGGTCTGTATGAACTTAGCTTGAGTATGTTTTAGTCAAAGTTTTGATATGCTTTACTCTTTGGGAACATTAAGCAATATTGTGCTTCTGCTTGTATCGATTATCAAAGGGGTTTGGTAATGCGCGTGTAGCGGGTACTCTCAGTAAGCCTTATTGTGTTCCAACTTTGCATGTTTTACCTCTTCCTTGAATGTGTTTGCATTCTAAATGTCCACAGCCAGTCATTCTTCAAGGGAGGGAAGTCTGAATGAAGGCTGAGGGAAGTGATTGGTCAAGTGTCCAATGGTGATTGGGACACAGGGACACAATACTTCGCCTGTACTTGAAAGTGTTTCAAGTGACTGGACGACCCACACCTGAATTCACTTTGTGGTACTTGTCATGAGTGATTCAGGATGATAATATCAGTTTTCATCCTCATACTGGAGATGCATGTGTCTGCATCACTTTGGTTTACTTTGCTCTAGTTGCTTTTAAACGCAGTCCGTAACTGGCTGTTATAAAGGGAGTAGCTGATCAGAGTATGATCACTGTGGTGGGCAATGTAGTTAAAGGAATTTGTTCCTCTGTTTAGAGAGATATCCCTGGGCCCCTCGATGATTGGGCGCTGACACCAAAATGCATGGCCGTGCTCGAGTATGCAATGATTTGGAAAATCAATTGCAACTTGTTTATTTTGGTCACCACCAATCTCGATCGAGAAACATAATCGTGAAGGACTGAGAATGACTTAGTACCATGTATCGTCTTCACATGGATATCGTGAACAAAAGGATGGTTGATCACTTATCTATAGGGTCATTTCAAACCTTTGGGTTGTGAATTGGTACTTGTCTATGGGATGACATACCTCGCACTGACTTGGGGGCAGGGATGCCTTGCTAGAGGCCGCTCCCTGTCTGTGATACCTCAGGGTACGTTGTGTCATGTGCAAGTGGGAGTCTGTTGGAGTCTGCCCAGTGACACAAGTACATTGGTATTACTGCTGATGAAGTGCGGGCCTATTGGGTCACACACCAAGGATTGATCCCGACAGCTTTTTGATAAAGAGAGAAGGTCCAAAAATCAAATTGTTTGCTTTTTGGGGCTTCACGACCGTGAGGGATTCTCCACGGGTAGTGAGGTATTCTCTGCCTTTCTTGTTCCTTAAGTTGCATTTTGTTTTTGTAGAGAAACTATCACTTTGGAACACGATACGGACCTGTTTTTGTACGGTTTTCAAACTTTTTGGTTTATGCTTCGGCTGTGTTTTGCTCCATACCGTGTTCCAACAACGTCATCGGCAGTTATCAATTGGCGTACGTGCGTCAGTGGGCATACACCAAGAATCACATCACAGTATGGCACACAGAGCTAAACTATCACGTAGCGGTGTGCTGACATGTCAGCGGGATCATATCTTGTGAGGTAGCTAGCCTGGCTCAACGACCTGAGCTGGGGAATCAGTCACAACCACCGTATCAGTGGGGGAGCGAAGAGCAGCCCACCATCACGTTTGAGTCACGAGGACTCCATTCGGATCTGATCATAGACCAAGACCCTCCCTGTATGTCGAGGAACGGCGGCCTACAGAACATTTAACTCGGAAATCTCCGTCGAGTACCGTTGATCCCGAATAAGACTCAGGGATCCAGCCGCGTTAGCAAACTGACCTCAACCTGAGTCTGTCCGGACATGAACCATAAAAATAGATGACCCATATAGGGTCCACTCGTACGCATGCATATCACATATCACAAGTTATATCAGATGGCATAACATATATCACTATATCACGTCATACCTCGCACGTTCACATATATAAACAACGCAACATAGCAACAGGCAACCGATAACCCTACTTACTGAGTCTCATGAGAAACCGGTACTCACCTGGGGTTTATAGAAGGCAGATATAGTGCTCGGTGTTCTTTGGTTCCTCAGGATCACCTAACACATCATATACATGCCCGGTTATCACTTAACACTTAACACAGAACACGAATCACAAACTATCAGCACTAGGCAGGCTCCTACGGACGCAGAGGATATGTTCTACGGTCGCATGACACATGACAAACGCACCCTACGTCCGCAGGGTCAAGTCCCTACCCCCGTAGAGGTTATTTCCAAAGAACCATGTCCTTTGGCCGCATGAACTTATTCCTTTGGCCGCAGGGACTGTTCTTTGGTGATCCACGACCGTAGGTTACGTACCCATGCCCGTAGATCTTGTTTCTTCGTCCGTAGACGGTAAACCACACAAAAACACCCTCCTACGGCTGCATAAACCTTTTCCTACGGCCACAGAAGGCTTAATTTCAATAATTCTGAAAAACACCTCCCTACGGCCGCAGGAACATTTTACTACGGCCGCAGGAACATTCCCCTACGGCCGCAGGAACTTCCTGCATAGTAAGGTCTTCGTCTCTCTTCGCAAATCAGACTTGTAACCCGCGTTTTTGACCTTTTTTCGACCAAAACTCAATTTCAATTACTCACACACTTTACTTGACATCATTGGGAGCTTATAAACATATTAGACACCAAAACCCAACACAAGAACATGATTTACACCATCAAAATGGTGTATCATCTTCAAAACACAAAACTAGGTTTAACCTCAAGAACACACTTACAAGGATGAAGAAAACAGTAGATGGACACATGAATTAGTTAGTAAACTCCTTCTTGCTACCGATTTTTTGATTTATTCTTCAAAATCACCAAAGTGTGTGTGTGTTGTGTTTACGTATGTATGTATGTATGTGTGTTTGCAAGAATAAGTAAGGAACGGACTCTGGTTTAATTAAACTAGACACGAGGTATTTTGTTCCCCTTTTTAACTTACAACTAGACACACGACATCCCGTTTTAACCAACGGGGATATCTACGGAATCATTACGAGAAACCGTATTATACTAAATCACTTTTAGACACTTTTAACACTTTTCATGTAATCACATAATTAACACATAACACGCGTTAGTCACTTAAAACACTTTAATTTAAATCACTTAAAGTCACTGTACAAGCTCTTAAACACAACGCACAAGTCATTACAGCTAGGCCCTTTTTCATGGTGTTACAAATCTACCCCCTTAAGAAGATTCCATCCTCGGAATCTGATCACTCACAAACAAGTGGGGATATCGAGCTCGCATGTCATCTTCAGTTTCCCAGGTCATATTCAAACCTAGGTTATGCTTCCACTTGACTAAAACGAGCTTGATCACTTTCTTGCGTAGTTTCTTTGTTTTGGAACCCAGAATCTCAACAGGCTCTTCGACTAAGCGCTTCGAAGCATCCACTTTCAACTCTTGTAAAGGATGAATCTGGTTCTCCTCTACCTTGCACTTGCGTAGATAACACACATTGAACATGTTATGAATTCCTGAAAGCTCTGGAGGCAACTCAAGGGTAACAGTCTGTTCGTTAACGTCGCAAGCGATCCGAAACGGACCAATGTAACGCGGACTAAGCTTACCCTTTCGACCAAATCATATCACACCCTTCCACGGAGAGACTCTCATGAACACCCGATCGCCCTCCTTGAATTCGACTGGTTGACTTCTAGGGTCGGCATACACTTTTTTTCTATCACGAGTGGCTTTCAGCTTTTCACGCGCCACTTTCACCTTATCAGCAGTAATTTGTACAATTTCGGGTCCAGCGAACTGCTTCTCGCCCGGCTCTAGCCAACACGTGGGAGTACGACAGCGCCTCCCGTATAGCATCTCATTCGGAGGCATCCCAATACTGGAATGATATGAGTTGTTGTAAGCGAACTCAATCAGCGGCAAATGAGAATCGCAAGCACCGCTGAACTCAAGTACACATGCGCAAAGCATGTCCTCCAGCATCTGGATAGTTCTCTCTGTTTGGCCATCGGTTTGAGGATGGTACGCCGTGCTAAAATGAACACGAGTGCCAAGCTCACGGTGTAAACTCTGCCAGAAATTAGAAGTAAATCACGGATCGCTATCTGACACAATAGAACATGGCAATCTGTGGCACGACACCACTTCAGCGATATACAACTTTGCTAGCTTATCCAATGGAGCAGAATCATTGATAGCTAGGAAATGAGCACTTTTGGTCAACCGATCAACTATGACCCAAACCACATCGTGCCCTCTGAGGGTTTTTGGCAACTTTGTCACGAAATCCGTAGTAATATGATCCCATTTCCACTCAGGAATTTCGAGTTGCTGAAGATTACCGTACGGTTTCTGGTGCTCAGTCTTCACTTGTGCACAAATTTGACACTTTTCCACATAGGAAGCAATGTCTCGCTTTAAAGTAGGCCACCAGTATAAAGATTTCAGATCATGGTACATTTTGGTGCTGCCCGGATGAACAAACAGTCGAGACTGGTGAGCTTCTTGTAAAATCAGCTCACAATTACCCCCATGAAGAGGTACCCATATTCGAGACTGAAAAGTCTTTAGCCCACGGTTATCGTCTACAAGTAACTCTTTTTGCTATTGCATCACTTCAACTTTCAAATTCTCGTCACGCAAGGCAACTGATTGTGCTTCCTTCAATCTCGTAAGAATATCAGGAACCACCACAAGTTTCATGAATTTCGTCTCCACTGATGAGCTTTTGTGACTAAGAGCATCCGCTACCACGTTGGCCGTACCGGGCTGATAACGAATCTCGCAGTCGTAATCTTTGATCAACTAGAGCTAACGCCGCTGCCTCATATTGAGCTCTTTCTGCGTAAACAAGTATTGCAAACTCTTGTGATCCGTACAGATGACACACTTGGTACCGTATAGATAATGCCGCCACAGTTTCATAGCAAACACTACAACAACTAGCTCGAGATCGTGTGTAAGATAGTTACCTTCATGTGGCTTTAACTGTCGAGACGCGTACGCTATCACTTTGTCATGCTGCATTAACACACAGACAAGCGCCGAATAAGAAGCATCACAATAAACGAAGTCATTACACCCGTCGGGTAAAGAAAGAATCGGAGCTTCACACAATAGCCGTTTCAGAGTATTAAAAGCTTGTTCTTGCGCCTCAGACCACACGAACGCAACGTCTTTACGAGTGAGCTTGGTCAAGGGACCTGCAAGTTTAGAAAAATCACGGATAAACTGCCGATAATATCCTGCTAGGACGAGAAAACTACGAACTTCAGAAGGAGTTCGGGGAACCCCCCAGTTCATCATTGCATCGACTTTCGCCGGATCCACTTTGACACCATCCCTGCATATCACATGACCGAGAAAGTGCACTTCATGGAGCCAGAACTCATACTTGGAAAACTTTGCATAAAGCTTCTCTCGCCTGAGAGTTTCAAGAACATGCAGTAAATGCAACTCGTGCTCGGCTTCACTTCTAGAATACACAAGAATATAATCGATAAACACAATAATGGATTTATCCAAGAAAGGACGACAAATCCGATTAATCATATCCATGAAAACAGCAGGCGCATTGGTTAAGCCGAACGGCATAACCAAAAATTCATTGTGGTCATATAGAGTGCGGAAAGCAGTTTTAGGAATATCGTCATCACAAACCCGCACCTGATGGTTGCCAGATCGAAGATCAATTTTAGAGAAGCAAGTCGCTCCCTGCAATTGATCGAACAAGTCATCAATACGCGGAAGAGGATACTTATTCTTTACCGTTTGCTTGTTAAGCTCCCGGTAATCGAACAAGTCATAAGGTCGCTCCCAGATTCTCGACGTTCTCCTCGAGCAACAGCACAAGACCCATCGGGTAGATGTAACACTGCGATTCACTAGCTTAAAATTAGCGCCAATTTAAACTTTTGAAACTTATTTATCAAAAGCTTGCAGCGGATATAATCACCATTACAAACATATCAGATTGTTCTCTGACTATTTAACATATCAAATAACAGGTGTTATCACACCTAACAACCGACCATCGGATCACATGCGTATAAATAACAATTAGTGTTCCACAAATATAAATAATACAATTACCAACAAATAACCCAAGCTCGCCAGGCCATCAGTCGCTAACCTGCGAAAAAGGGAAATCTTGCACCGTTAGCTACAACTACCTAGTGAGCACCAATTTACACATAAGCACCAATAAGCATGCTATCACATCACAATAAGGCACAACTATCACATAGCGGTGTGCCGACATGTCTGCGGGATCATATCTTGCGAGGTAGCTAGCCTGGCTCAACGATCCAAGCTGGGGAATTAGTCACAACCATCCGCATCGGTGGGGGAGCGAAGAGAAGCCCACCATCACGTTTACCAGTTCCGGTTTGCACCGAGAACCACATTTCACAACCAGTTCCGGCTTTTTCCGCAAATCCCATTACATAACCAGTTCCGGCTTACGCCAAGAACCCCATCTTCGTCAAGGAACGTTGGCCAGCAGAGTTGTCACCAAGCTATACACTCAGGTGCCGTTAATCCCCCACTTCCAGACCCTATTGCGCCCCCAGAGACCAGCCTACGTGGCTGACCTTAACCAATCCCAGGAAATGTGGTGCAGTCCCCCAATTGTCCAGACATAACATAATAACACATAACCGATCCAATAAGGATCCAATTGCATGCATAATTTAATATTCTAACACAGCTTATCCAATCAGGATCTAATCACATGTGCAATACAGTAATCTAACATGGCTGATCCAATCAGGATCCAATTACATGCGCATATACATTATCAAATTAGCTTCTGCTTATACTTGATGAGCAGAATACTAAATTACCCTTTAAACATACCATACAGTTGTCACATAAGTCATAACCCAACTTGGGTCTATCTCGTATCACTTCAGTTATCTATCGTCACTACCATTATAACATTACACATATAGCACAACACGTCACTCCACCACTTACCTCGCACGTGCATATGTCAATATCAGAATAGCACGTTTCAATATACAACAGTTAGCTCTACTTACTGAGTCTCATTGGAAAACCGGTACTCACCTGGAGTCCTCACTAGGCAGATACGCCACTCGTGTCTTCCGGTTCTTCATGTATACCTAACACATCGCATACACGCTTGGTTATCACATACACATAGCACACACATGTTTAAACAAAAGTTACAGAAGCTGTTTGAGACTGGACCCCTTGCTTACTGAGTCTCATGAGAAACCGGTACTCACCTGGGGTTTATAGAAGGCAGATATAGTGCTCGGTGTCCTTTGGTACCTCAGGATCACCTAACACATCATATACATGCCCGGTTATCACTTAACACTTAACACAGAACACGAATCACAAACTATCAGCACTAGGCAGGCTCACGGACGAGGATGAAGAAAACTAGGTTTAACCTCAAGAACACACTTACAAGGATGAAGAAAACAGTAGATGGACACTTGAATTAGTTAGTAAACTCCTTCTTGCTACCGATTTCTTGATTTGTTCTTCAAAATCACCAAAGTGTGTGTGTATTGTGTTTACGTATATTTGTATGTGTGTTTGCAATGTGTTTGTTATAAGTCAGGGGATAAGAATAAGCAAGGAACCGACTCTGGTTTAATTAAACTAGACACGAGGTGTTTTGTTCCCCTTTTTAACTTACAACTAGACACACGACATCCCGTTTTAACCAACGGGGATATCTACAGAATCATTATGCGAAACCGTATTATACTAAATCACTTTTGGACACTTTAACACTTTTCATGTAATCACATAATTAACACATAACACGCGTTAGTCACTTAAAACACTTTAATTTAAATCACTTAAAGTCACTGTACAAGCTCTTAAACACAACGTACAAGTCATTACAGCTAGGCCCTTTTTCAGGGTGGTACAAATCTACCCCCCTTAAGAAGATTCCATCCTCGGAATCTGATCACTCACAAACAGGTGGGGATATTGAGCTCGCATGTCATCTTCAGTTTCCCAGGTCATATTCGAACCTAGGTTATGCTTCCACTTGACTAAAACGAGCTTGATCACTTTCTTGCGTAGTTTCTTGGTTTTGGAACCCAGAATCTTAACAGGCTCTTCGACTAAGCGCTTCGAAGCATCCACTTTCAACTCTTGTAAAGGGTGAATCTGGTTCTCCTCTACCTTGCACTTGCGTAGATAACACACATTGAACATGTTATGAATTCTTGAAAGCTCTGGAGGCAACTCAAGGGTAACAGTCTGTTCGTTAACCTTGCAAACGATCCGAAACGGACCAATGTAACGCGGACTAAGCTTACCCTTGCGACCAAATCATATCACACCCTTCCATCGAGAGACTCTCATGAACACCCGATCGCCCTCCTTGAATTCAACTGGTCGACTTCTAGGGTCAGCATACACTTTTTGTCTATCACGAGCGGCTTTCAGCTTTTCATGCGCCACTTTCATTTTATCAGCAGGAATTTGTACAATTTCGGGTCTAGCGAACTGCTTCTCGCCCGACTCTAGCCAACACGTGGGAGTACGACAGTGCCTCCCGGATAACATCTCATACGGACGCATCCCAATACTGGAATGATATGAGTTGTTGTAAGCGAACTCAATCAGCGACAAATGAGAATCCCACGCACCGCTGAACTCAAGTACACATGCGCGAAGCATGTCCTCCAGCGTCTGGATAGTTCTCTCTGTTTGGCCATCGGTTTGAGGATGGTATGCCGTGCTCAAATGAACACGAGGGTCAAGCTCACGGTGTAAACTCTGCCAGAAATTAGAAGTAATACACGGATCGCTATCTGACACAATAGAACATGGCAATCCGTGGCGCTACACCACTTCAGCGATATACAACTTTGCGAGCTTATCCAATGGAGCAGACTCATTGATAGCTAGGAAATGAGCACTTTTGGTCAACCGATCAACTATGACCCAAACCACATCGTGCCCTCTGAGGGTTTTTGGCAACTTTGTCACGAAATCCGTAGTAATATGATCCCATTTCCACTCAGGAATTTCGAGTTGCTGAAGATTACCGTATGGTTTCTGGTGCTCAGTCTTCACTTGTGCACAAATTTGACACTTCTCCACATAGGAAGCAATATCTCGCTTTAAAGTAGGCCACCAGTATAAAGCTTTCAGATCATGGTACATTTTGGTGCTGCCCGGATGAACAAACAGTCGAGACTGGTGAGCTTCTTGTAAAATCAGCTCACGATTACCCCCATGAAGAGGTACCCATATTCAAGACTGAAAAGTCTACAGCCCACGGCTATCGTCTACAAGTAAGTCTTTTTGCTTTTGCATCACTTCAGCTTTCAAATTCTCGTCACGCAATTCAACTGATTGTGTTTCCTTCAATCTCACAAGAATATCAGGAACTACCACAAGTTTCATGAATTTCGCCTCCGCTGACGAGCTTTTGCGACTAAGAGCATCCGCTACCACGTTGGCCTTACCGGGGTGATAACGAATCTCGTAGTCGTAATCTTTGATCAACTCGAGCCAACGCCGCTGCCTCATATATAGCTCTTTCTGCGTAAACACGTATTGCAAACTCTTGTGATCCATACAGACGACACACTTGGTACCGTACAGATAATGCCGCCACAGTTTCAGAGCAAACACTACAGCAGCTAGCTCGAGATCATGTGTAAGATAGTTACCTTCATGTGGCTTTAACTGTCAAGACGCGTACGCTATCACTTTGTCACGCTGCATTAACACACAGACAAGCCCCGGATAAGAAGCATCACAATAAACGAAGTCATTAGACCCGTCGGGTAAAGAAAGAATCGGAGCTTCATACAATACCCGTTTCAGAGACTGAAAAGATTGTTTGCGCCTCTGACCACACGAACGCAACGTCTTTACAAGTGAGTTTGGTCTAGGGACCTGCAAGTTTAGAAAAATCACGGATAAACCACCCATAATATCTTGCTAGGACGAGAAAACTACGAACTTCAGAAGGAGTTCGGGGAACCCCCTAGTTCATCACTGCATCAACTTTCGCCGAATCCACTTTGACACCATCCCTGCATATCACATGACCGAGAAAGTGCACTTCACGGAGCCAGAACTCACACTTGGAAAACTTTGCATAAAGCTTCTCTCGCCTGAGAGTTTCAAGAACTTGCCGTAAATGCAACTCGTGCTCGGCTTCACTTCTAGAATACACAAGAATATAATCGATAAACACAATAATGGATTTATCCAAGAAAGGACGACAAATCCGATTCATCATATCCATGAAAACAGCAGGAGCATTGGTTAAGCCGAACGGCATAACCAAAAATTCATTGTGGTCATATCGAGTGCGGAAAGCAGTTTTAGGAAGATCGAAGATCAATTTTAGAGAAGCAAGTCGCTCCCTGCAATTGATCGAACAAGTCATCAATACGCGGAAAAGGATACTTATTCTTTACCGTTTGCTTGTTAAGCTCCCGGTAATCGATACACATCCGCATCGTTCCATCTTTCTTCTTCACGAATAACACAGCAGCTCCCCACGGGGAAGAACTCGGACGAATAAAGCCCTTGTCAAGCAACCCCTGTATTTTCGTCATCCTCTCTCGCACCTCAGAAGGAGCAATACGGTATGGAGCTTTAGCTACAGGCGTAGCCCCTGGAACAAGATCAATCTTGTACTCCACGTCTCTCACCGGCGGTAAACCCGGTAACTCATCAGGAAACACTTCTGGATAGTCTGACACTACCGGAATATCTTTGACCACTTGCTTTTCCATCTTTGCATCAATCACATAAGCTAGATAAGACTCACAACCCTTAGAAAGAGACTTCTGAGCTTTCATCACAGAAACAAGGGGAATATCAGATTCTTGACGTTCTCCTCGAGCAACAGCACAAGACCCATCGGGTAGATGTAACACTGCGATTCACTAGCTTAAAATTAGCGCCAATTTAAACTTTTAAAACTTATTTATCAAAAGCTTGCAGCGGATATAATCACCATTACAAACATATTAGATTGTTATCTGACTTTTTAAAATATCAAATAACAGGTGTTATCACAACTAACAACCGACCATCGGATCACATGCATATAAATAACAATTAGTGTTCCACAAATATAAATACTACAATTACCAACAAATAACCCAAGCTCGCCAGGCCATCAGTCACTAACATGCGAAAAAGGGAAATCTTGCACCGTTAGCTACAACTAGCTAGTGAGCACCAATTTACACATAAGCAACAATAAGCATGCTATCACATCACAATAAGGCAAACAGAGCTAAGCTATCACATAGCGGTGTGCCGACATGTCAGCGGGATCATATCTTGCGAGGTAGCTAGCCTGGCTCAACGATCCAAGCTGGGGAATTTGTCACAACCATCCGCATCGGTGGGGGTAGCGAAGAGCATTACATAACCAGTTCAGGCTTTCGCCGCGAACCACATTTCACAACCAGTATCGGTGGGATCATATCTTGCGAGCTAAGCTATCACGTTTACCAGTTCCGGTTTGCACCGAGAACCACATTTCACAACCAGTTCAGGCTTTCGCCGCGAACCCCATTACATAACCAGTTCTGGCTTACGCCAAGAACCCCATCTTCGTCAAGGAACGTTGGCCAGTAGAGCCGTCACCAAGTTATACACTCGGGTGCCGTTAATCCCCCACTTCCAGACCCTATTGCGCCCCTAGAGACCAGCCTACGTGGCTGACCTTAACCAATCCCAGGAAATGTGGTGCAGTCCCCCAATTGTCCGGACATAACATAATAACACAAAACCGATCCAATAAGGATCCAATTGCATGCACAATTTAATACTCTAACACAGCTGATCCAATCAGGATCCAATCACATGCACAATATAAAAATCTAACATGGTTGATCCAATCAGGATCCAATTACATGCGCATATACATTATCACATTAGCTTCTTCTTATGCTTGATGAGCAGAATACTAAATTACCCTTTAAACATAGCATACAGTTGTCACATAAGTCATAACCCAACTTGGGTCTATCTCGTATCACTTCACTTATCTATCGTCACTACCATTATAACATTACACATGTCATAGCACAACATGTCACTCCACCACTTACCTCGCACGTGCATATGTCAATATCACAATAGCACGTTTCAATATACAACAGTTAGCTCTACTTAATGAGCCTCATGGGAAAACCGGTACTCACCGGGAGTCCTCACTAGGAAGATATGCCACTCGTGTCTTCTGGTTCTTCAGGTATACCTAACACATCGCATACACGCTTGGTTATCACTTACACATAGCACACACAGGTTTAAACACAAGTTACACAAGCTGTTGAGACTGGACCCCTTGCTTGCGATCGCATGCACTACCCATGCGATCACAAAGGACCACTCATAACAGCCATGCGATCGCAAAGATACCCCATGCGATCGCAAAGGTTCATTTCCTCCAAACACATGCTTCCGATCGCAAGAGATACCCCTTTTGATCGCAAACATGATTCTAGGGTTGGTTACGATCGCAAGTTATGTACGTACGGTCGCAAACCTCGTTTCCTTCGCCCATAGATGGTAAACACCATAAAACAGACCCATACGATCGCATGGACCTACCATTCGATCGCAAGAATAAAAAACAACGCTTACGGTCGAAAGGGCCATGTCATACGGTCGCAAGGACCATCGACACCCTATGCGATCGTATGCACCAACCCATGCGATCGCATGGCCCCTTGTTACAGAACCCTTCGTCCCTGTTTCGACACAGCTCTGCAAATACAAGTTTTTGACACTTTACTCGATCAAAACTTAACTTTAATCACTTATACACTTTACTTGACATCCATAGACACTTACAAACACACTTGACACAATTATAAACACATAGAACACCATTTTGATCCATCAAAATGGTTATCTCCTTCACAAGTTCAAAACTAGGCTTCACATGAAGAATACTTACTAATATGCACAAACACAGCAGAGTGCTACTGAAATATCTTGCAGAAGCTTGATTCTTGATTGGATTCTTCAAAAGCCCAAGAACAAGAGTGTATGTGTGTATATACGAACTTGTGTATTTGTGTGTGTTTTTAGCATCTCCCAAGGGATAAGGAAGCTATAAACCGACCCTGGGGTCTTTATTTAAAACACGGGGTATTTTGTTCCCCTTTCCAACTTACAACTTGACACACGCCATCCGGTTTTAACTAACAGCGTTATCTACGGAATCATAACACGAAACCGTTTAATATTTTATCACTTCTATACGTATTTAACACTTTTCACATGATCACTCTAATTAATACATAACACATGTTAGTAAATTACAACACACTAATTTAAGTAACTTAAATTCACTGAACAACTATTCAAGCACGAGGTACAAGCCTACACAACTAGGCCCAATTTCAGGATGTTACAGTAGAGGAATCTTTACCATCTTTTTCAAACACAGAATCTCCGCGTTCAAACCACTGAGCCAATCCATACCAACTACCGCAGATATAGGCAATTTCGACTTTAATCATCTTTACCACTAGCAATTTCGACTTTAATCAGCTCAAGCAACACAGATATAGGCAATTGCAGTTTGTCACGAAAGGCCACATATATAAAAGAACTGGTAGCTCCAGAATCAAATAACACACAAGCTGGAACATAATTAATAAAAAAAGTACCAGTGATCACGTCTCCAGCTGCTTTGGCTTCCTCAGTTGTCATCTGAAAAGCCCGCCTTTTGGCGCGAGGAGCGCCATCTTTCTTCGTCCTGGAAGAAGACCCTCCAGCTCCGGTATCAGTATTCTGTCTCATTGGGCACTCGGTAATCCTGTGCCCTGGCTTCTAGCACCTAAAACACACATTTTCTTTGAAAGAATATTCAGTAGCTGCATACCCTTTCTTACCACACCTCATGCATCTGGTAGTGGCCTTCAAACAGTTACCCGAATGGTAGATACGACATAAAGAACACCGAGGATTATCAGACGAGGCTTCTTACTTGAATCAGATTTCCCACCAGCAGCAGATTGCCCTTTGGAAGTACCAGACTTTGAATATTGCTGAAACTTTCTTTTCTGGCCCTCGGTAGACTGATCTCCCTTACACTGACGACGATCCCTATCAATTTTTTGGGCTATCTCAAACGCCCGATCCAAACTGGCAGCGGCTCTCACATTCGCACGATACTCAAGCGGTAACATAATCACAAACTTCCGCATTTTTGCTTTCTCATCAGTCACTAAGTGTGGTATAACTCTCACTTTATCAGTAAAAGCGTTGATAAGGTCCTCCACCGGTTTATCCCCTTTACGGAGACTGTTAAACTCGTTCTCCATCCTCTCTTGATCATAATCGGTACAATACTTTGTCTTCACCTTCACAGAGAACTGCTCCCAAGTCAGAGCAACGATCAACTCTTTGCTCAACGTATCGTTAACCGTATCCCAGCAGTCCAGGGTACGGCCTTTTAAAAGTCGAACCGTGTACTTGACATGATTCTCAGGTTCACAATCACAAGAGTCAAAGACTTGATCCGTCTCATGTAACCAACGTATAGTCTCAGAGGGATTATCATTACCCTCATAAACCTTCGGCCCGCAAGACATGAATTTCTTGTAAGAGCAATGTTCACGATGCTTGCCCTTAAAAGCTTCCATCAGTAAGTCCCTGGTAGTTCAGAGTTCATCTTCGAGACACTAAACATACGCCTCTGTATCTCTAACAGGCCTCGAGATTTCAGTATCAAGCCATGACGATTCCTCCTTGGTCTCTACGTGAGTACGAGAAGCTGTTGGAGTATGCCTGCTGACAAACGTACGCCAAATGATCACTGCCGATTACGTATGGGCCTATCGGGTCACACGCCATGGGTTGATCCTGACAACAACCTAAAAGATGAGGGTGAGAAAGAATAAATAATGATAGTTGGTAATCTAGCCAGAGTTAGCGGAGCTATCTCTACCGTCGCTAACTAAGCGGCGTTAGCGGCGCTAACTTTGGGTTGTTAGCGGCACTATCTCTGGGCGGCTAGCGGCGCTAACCCCTCTGACAGATTACAACTTTATTCTTTTCACCTCCACAATCCACCAATGCATGACTTTCTCATCATTCGGCCTTAGTCGACCTTGGGGAGTCCTGGGGTCATGTTGAGCTCTATAAAAGACATGTAACTCTCTCTCATTAACACTCTTGCCTAACTTGAGTTTAAAACACTTAGATGTGAGTTGTCTAAGCAAAATAAGAGAGAGTTCCTTGTGAGAGTTCCTGGTGGTTTTTGTTGTTGTTCCAAAAGCCAAGATCAAGTGTTGATTTGGTTGAAGGGGTGCTAGTACACCAAGGTCACTAAGTTTCTCGGGGTGGACTTCTATAGCTCAAAAAGGAGGTTACAAAGGCTTGGAGCTTAGCACACAACAAATCCAGAGACATCAAGGGTATAACTCTTCTCTCCTTTCTATTTTAGTTGCAAATTTTAGTTGTAGAGATTGGTACTTCATTTGGGGTTCTCATGTGGTTCTTGTTCATGCTTTTAAATTAGATTTTGCACTTGCATGCTTCCGTTGCGCTCAACCACGAACCCCAATAGTGGTATCAGAGCCACCTCTACACTAGGTTTGCACTTGGTGGCTTGAAAAATCCGGAAAATGTGGTTTTTGGTCCTGTCTAGGGTTTAGAGGCGATAACCTGACCATTTTAGCGACGCTAAACTAGACGTAGCGGTCGCTAAGCCATCTGGCTTTAATGGCGCTAACTTAGGATTAGCGGCGCTAACTCTATTCTGGCATAATGCATTTTATGCCTTAAATCAATTTTGTTGGATTTTTAGCTCAACTTGTACTTTCTAGAATAGTTCCAGAATTTTGGATATTATTAGCTTAAGTTGCCTTATGTCTTGGTTGGTGTGTTTATATATGGATTAACATTTTGGCATGAAAATGGTTAATTGCATATATTTACATTGTGTATACATGAATATGGAATTTTAAAATGTTTAAGATTCCTAATGCATATGTACATTGGATTATTAGTGCCTTGAGTGTTTAAATAATCTTAACCAAGACATATAAGATTTGCATGGTCTTGTGTGGCACACCATGCCTTAGAATTTATATATGATGTATGTGGTTGTAATATTTGTGTCTGGTAACAATTTTGAGCCTTTTAGACCTATATGATGTGTTTGGTTGATTAAATTAATGTATTCATTCATATGGTGGTTTGTACCACATTGGTTTGTAATAATTAATTTATTCGGCTTGTATATTTGAAGGCTTGCATGCCAATTTCTATTCTTTGTAATTTGTAGTATTAGCTTAAAATAGTAACTTGTGGCTTGCATGCCATTTCTTTTAAACTTGTAAGTTGTAAAAGAAAGGCCGAAGCAACCAACAAGGACCATGGAGGGTGTCTTGGCGAACTTGGATCCGGACATCGGTGGGAGACGCAATGGATCAAGTGGGAGAGCACACATCAAAGTCTTGGATTTTTGTCCTTAGTAGACTTTTTCTTGCCCATTGGCTCATGGGCAAGATGCATTGGGTTATATGGCTCATTACCGGACTTATATTGCATGCGTGGTTTGTTTTATTTTGTTCTTTTCTTGCATGGTTATTCAGGATCTTCGCATGCTAGAAAACTTTTCAAAAATAATTAAACCAATGAGTTTTAAATTCGTTTACAAACTCCTCGCGCCACATACATAAGAAATGGTTAAAAACGTTTTAACCGGAAAAACAAAAACCTGTTTTTCAAAAGAAAATCTCACACCACCCGTAAGATGACACCGCACGAATCTAGTGAAACAAGATTGGTCATCGAGCTCTAGCCGAGATCGGTTTTGCGTAACTGTGTGGAAGGCGCGTGTGGCAACTCGCAAGGTCGGTTGTCGAGCTCTATCCGAGCCGGCCATTGGGCTAGAGTACCACCGTGTATCTTGACGGACGATTTACAATTCCAAGACTTAAACTGCCTTGGTAGTTGTCGAGCTCTAGCCGAGCTATCAAAATGGATTAATGAGGAATTAGTGTGAATGGATCAAACATGCCAAATAGGTGCTATGAGTACCTAGGATCCCGCAAGCGTCTAGAAGTTGTAGTCACGTACTACAATCGGTAAAATGTTTACCGGCCTAAAATAGCTCCATGAAGTGATCCGCGGAAAACCCGTCATGGATTGGGGTATTTTGAGGTTCTTAGCCCTTGTTAATACAATTTGTTTTTATAACAAGTGGGTAATTATTTAACAAGGATTTAAATACGTCATAACTAACCAAATTCGTACTTTGCTTGTAGATGGCATCTACTAGCAACACCAACACCATAAACATATCACTCCGTCCGTTTTTGGAGAAGGAGAAACTCACCGGACCGAACTTCATAGATTGGCATAGGACTTTGAGAATCGTCCTCCGCCAAGAGATGAAGCTTGAAGTCCTTGAGTCACCTCTTCCGGAGGCTCCGGCAGCCAATGCGTCAAGGGCCTTGAAAGACGCGCACGAAAAGCGTGTCAAAGACACAAATGATGTTACTTGCCTAATGCTTACGACCATGAGTCCCGAATTGTAAAGGTAATTCGAGAAAGTGAGTGCGTACGAGATGATTTCTCAGCTGAAGGACATGTTCCAACAGCAAGCAAGGCAATAGCTTTATGAATGTGTCAAAGCTTTTGTCGGTTATAAGATGCCGGGGGGTAGCAATGTGAGCTCCCACATCCTTAAGATGAAAGGGTACGTGGACCAGCTCGAGGAGTTGGGCTTTCCCATGGGGAAAGAGTTGGCGGTTGAAATAATCCTTCAATCTTTGCCTCCGTCATATGGACCGTTCATTGTGACCTTCCATATGCATAGTATGGATAAAACCATTATGGAATTGCATGGCATGCTTAAGACTACCGAGTCAAAGCTTGCCAAGGTAAAGCCCTCCACCTCCACTGATTTCCTAGCCATCAACCAAGGTGGTAAGAAGCGGAAGCAGCCCGTTTTGGGCTCGAAGGGCAATGGGAAGGGGAAGGCCAAGGCCAATGGGCCGAATCCCAAACCTAACCCGACCCTGGAGCCAAAGGGGAAACAAGTGGCTATCGCTGCCACCTCACCGGAAGAGACAACCTGCTTCTTCTACGAGGAGAAGGGACACTACCGGTGTAGTTGCCCCAAGTACTTGGAGGAGCTCAAGAAGCTACGAGCAAAAGGTGTCGCTGCCTCCGGTACGTACATGATTGAACTCCATAACACTGCTACTTCTAACGCCTGGGTTTTAGACAGCGGGTGTGGTACTCATGTTTGTAATAATGTACAGGTACTAAGAAGAAGTTGGGACTTAGTTGATGGAGAGCTGGGTCTCATCATGGGAAACAAGACAGTTGTCTCGGTTTAGAAGATTGGGAGTGTGGAGCTAGCCTTTCCATCCGGCTTATCTATCGTTTTGTATTATGTATCTTATTCGCCACATGTGGCTAGAAACATTATTTCCTTATATGCTTTGTATGACAATGTCTTTGATTTTAAATTTGAGAATGATAGCATCTTATGTTACAAGAATCATGTCTTTTATTTTAAAGCATTTCCATGTCATGACATATATGAGACAAGCGTAAGCTTGCAAAACAATAGAATAATCATGAATGTTGATTCGCGATCCAAAAATGTTTTGGATAAACTTTCTCTATGGCATGGTCGGTTAGGCCACATAAACAAGAAACGCATCGCCAAGCTCCAAGCGGATGGGATCTTGGAATCATTTGACCACGGGTCTAATGAAGTATGCGAATCTTGTGTATTGGGCAAGATGACCAAAGCACCCTTTACCAGTGTGTGTGAAAGGGCGCAAGACTTGTTGGGTATCGTACATACGGATGTGTGTGGCCCGTTCAAGCATGCCATAAGAGATCATTCCCGCTACTGTGTTACCTTTATTGATGATTATAGTCGATACGGGTATGTCTACTTAGTGAGACAAAAGTCGCATACCTTTGAGGTATTTAAGACTTATCAAAATGAAGTAGAGAATCAACTAGGTAAAAGAATTAAGACACTACGTTCTGATAGAGGCGGTGAGTATCTTAGTTCTGAGTTCCGTGAACATCTTAGGAATTGTGGGATTGTCTCGCAATTAACCCCACCTAGGACACCGCAATTAAATGGTGTCGCCGAGAGGAGGAACCGAACATTATTAGATATGGTTCGGTCAATGATGTGTCGTTCGGACGTTCCCATTACATTTTAGGGATAAGCAATTGAAACCGATGGTAGACTCCTTAACCTCGTACCAACAAAGAAGGTTGAGAAAACACCGTATGAAATGTGGCATGGAAAGGTTCCATCCATTTCATATTTAAAGGTCTGGGGTTGTCCTGCCTACGTGAGACGTGAGGTTGAGGACAAATTGGAGCCCAGAGCCGAAAGGTGCGTTTTCATTGGTTATCCTGCTGGGTCTATGGGATATTTGTTCTACAAACCTTCAGAGAACAAGGTATTTGTTGCTCGAAGGACAGTGTTCCTTGAAAGGGAACTACTATCCAAAGACGCTAGTGGGAGGAGGGTTGATCTTGAAGAAATTCAAGAACCTGCCTATGTAGAACCTGATGTTGGCACTAGCTCACAACCTGCAAAGGTTGATTCTCAGCATGATGATGTTGGATATGGTGTAAACCCATTGCCTCTTAGAAGATCTGGTAGAAGTTGTCATGAGCCTGAGAGATATGGTTTTCTCATGTCTGAGGGTACCGACATAGTAGTAGTCTCTGATGAGCCTACCAAATACCAGGACGCCGTGGTGGGCCCTGAGTCCGCCAAGTGGCAAGAAGCAATGTAATCCGAGATAAAATCCAAGTTAGATAACCAAGTTTGGGACTTGGTAGATCCTGTGCGTGGGTGTGCAAATGGGTCTACAAGAAAAAGGTCGGTGTAGATGGCGAGGTAGACACCTTCAAAGCCAGACTGATGGCTAAGGGTTTCACTCAAAGTCATGGTGTAGACTAAGAGGAAACCTTTTCCCCGGTGGCTATGTTGAAGTCTATCCGGATACTCATGGCCATTGCTGCATTTCATAATTATGAAATCTGGCAAATGGACGTCAAAACCGCGTTCCTTAATGGAACACTTTCAGAGGAAGTGTATTTGACACAACTTGAGGGTTTTGTACATCCAGAGTTTCCGGAGAAAGTCTGCAAGCTTAAGAAGTCCATTTATGGCCTCAAGCAAGCTTCTCAGAGCTGGAACCTGTGCTTTGATGAGAAGGTCAAAGAGTTTGGCTTCTCTAAAAACAAGGATGAACCATGCGTTTACATTAGAGATAGTGGGAGCATAGTTGTATTTCTAGTTCTTTATGTGGATGATATTCTACTAATTGGGAACGACGTCCCAACATTACAAGGTGTACAAGCCTGGCTAGGGAGTTGTTTCTCAATGAAAGATCTAGGGGATGCGGCTTATATCGTTAGGATAAAGATCTATTGTTGGGAATTTGGCTAAGTCATTGAAACTGTTATACATGCATAAATCAAAAACTGTTAAGACTGTTAATGGATGTTGGGAAGACAGTTTGAAACTGTTAGAAGAAGTGCTGAAGAAACAGTTTAGAACTGTTAGTGAAAATTGTGAAGACAGTTGTAACCAAAAGTTGTTGTGAACTTCAAAGCTGTTAAATTGAGTTCAGAACTGTTAGTACAAACTACTACAACTATTTGAAGACCTTGAAGCCGAAGACTGTTAGAAGAACCAAGAACTGTTGCATTCAATAAACAGTTTCGGTTGAGCTAAATATGGAGAAACCCTATCTTTGAAGATATCTCGAAATACTTGGAAGATCATCAAGATTATCTCAGAAGATAGAAGATTACCTAACTGTTAGCAAATCAAGGAAGATCAAGGAGTAGAAATGCTAGATTAGAATTTATAATTTGAACGTACTCGTTGATTAAGTTTTTTGCATTCATTCTTCAAGTTGTAATTTGCTTTCAGAATAGTGCTAAGCCTCTAAGTTTCTCGTTGAAACCTAAGAACTGTGTTATTCGTCTAACATAATAAGTTAGATTGGGGGTGAAGTTTGCTATTGTAATCATTCTGGTTGATCAATAAAACTACTGTTTGATTGAATTGCCTTGTGTTCAAAACCTTCTTTAATCAATTAAGTGTGATTCCGCAACTTCTTAGTTGATTGTGATCATAGTTAAAGATTAACTTTTATTCAACTTTGATTTGTTATTCAAAAGTTAGTTCTTGTTATTTGATATAATCTATATCCGATCCTGACAAGTGGTATCAGAGCCTTATCATTAAGGATCCTTTGATCACCAGCTGAAGGTTTTGCTTCAATCTTGCTTTGTTCTTTAAAACTGTTTTCAAATCACTTTGTTTCAATGGATTCTGGTGGATCTTCTGATAACAATGGCTCTGGGTCAAACATTCATGTTCCCATGCTCAAACAAACTGATTTTGAGATGTGGAAACTGAGGATCAAGCAGCATGTCCAATTAATGGACTATGCTGTTTGGGAAATCATTGAAACTGTTCCCACTACCCCTGTTGATCTTGATGAAACTGGAAAACCAAAGAAGAAACCACCACCAAAGACTGATGGGGAAAAGAAGGAGAGAATGATTGAGATGAAAGCTCTCAGCATCCTCCAGATTGCAATTCCCAATGAGTATCAACATCAATTCAAGAAATTTGATGATGCTCATGAACTTTGGAATGCTCTGGAAAAGAGGTTTGCTGGGAATGCTAGTTCTAAGAGAAACCAAAGAGATCTCCTTAAACAAGCCTATGAGAACTTCACCAGTGGAAAGAATGAGAGTATCACCCAAATCTTTGATAGGTTTTACAAGCTGGTAAGCCAACTAGAGAGTGCTAAGGTTAGGCTTGATCAAGATGAGATAAATAGAAAGTTTCTTAGGTCTCTAGGTGATGAATGGACTGTGTTTGCTGCACAATGGAGGACTAAGGATTCCCTTGAAGACATAGAGTTAGATGACCTCTATAATAGTTTGATAGTGTTTGAGGGAGAGATAGAGGGAAAAAGGAAAATTGTTGTCCCTAGCCACAATGCTGCTCTCCTGTCATCCTCAGGTATGGAATCAAACCATTCATTAACTAACTCTATTGATAGTTGTGCAGGTACTAGTTGTGCTGTTAGACTAGAGGTGAACACTCCAGATGCTGTACTTGAAGCTTTCCTTGCCAGCCATGCACATTCAACCCTCACCAATGAGGATCTTGAACAAGTGCACCCTGATGATCTGGAGGAGATGGATCTCAAATGGCAGATGGCCATGCTTACTGTTAAAGCCAAGAGGTTCATCAAAAGGACTGGAAGGCAAAACATGAATTTCAGAGCTGATGGCAAGGCTGGATTTGACAAGTCAAAGGTGAGATGCTTCTAATGTCCACAGCTTGGCCACTTTGCAAGAGAGTGCAGATCTGGTGGACAAGTCCAGAATCAAGGTCAGAGGCCAACTCAGAATCAAACCTCCTTAGCATTGGTCTCACAAGAAGGCCATGGGTTTGATTGGAGTGATCAAGCAGAAGAGGCTACAAACAATAAAGCTTTGATGGCATTGACTGACTCCTCCATCAAGATGGATTCACCAGCAACTGAGGACATTCAGGTATCTCCTAAACTATGTCCTGGTGAATGTAGAGCTATTGTTAAAAGGTTTAGAGAGCACAATAAGAAAATGTGTGATGCTCTAAGCAAAATAGAGGAGAGGAGATATGAATCAAGTGCAGTCATTGAAAGCTTTGAAAAGAAAATAAAAGATTATCAAGCCAATGAACTGCAAATGGATTATGATAGAAAATATCATAAGTGGAAAAAAGAGCAGCTTCAAGAGGAGATTGATAGTCTGAAAAAGAAGCTAAGTGAGAAGGAAAATTAGGTTGATGAGTTAACCAAAAAGTTGGAGGGTGTTGATATTGATATGAGCATGTTCAAGGCAACAAATCTTAAACTTGAAACCTTGTTACAATCACAAATCAGAGACAAGGTGAAAACTGGTTTAGGATATAAGCAGACCCCACCTCCATACAATCACAACTACATAACTCCCATGTCTGATGTAGCTAATAGGTATGTTAATGAATCATTACCAGAGGAACTGAAGTAAGCTAATCCACCATTTGAAAGTGATGAGGAAGGAGTTGTGTATGCAGTGAGTGATGATAAGAATGAGGGAGTTGTGAAGAAGGATGAAGGCATTCCATATGAAAATTACATTTGTTGTGAGCCCATTCCCACAAAATCATCTTTACAACCTGTGGTGTTTGTAAAAGCATCCACTGAACCCCTCACCAATGAGCCAAAACTGACCAAAGCTGTTCATTCTATAAGCAGTTCCACAACTGTTACAAACAGTCCCTACCTTTACGCTAACAGTCCCAAAAGGAACCCAAACAGTTCTAACCCAAACAGCTCAACTGTTAGTGTTAAGTCAAAAGGAAAAGAGAAAGTTGATGAAGTTGTAGTTGGGAAGCCCAAGAAGGAAGCTGCAAAAGCACAGACTAAACCCAGATCAGTAAAAAGGCATACTGAAATTCCTGCATGCACATGTCAAAAACATGGTGTATAAAAGTTTCCTCAGTCAGCACCCGTGAGAGGAAATCAAAGAAATAGGAACCAGTTCTGGTCACAAAGAACTGGTTTGCCTATTGTGAAAGCTAAAAAGTGCTATACATGTGGGAGATCCAATCACTTGGCTCAAGACTGTTATTATAACCCACAGCTGTGTAGCACCAAAGAACCAAGTTTCAAAAAGCAAAATAACAGTTCTAAAACTGTTAAGTCAAAGCAGATTAACAGTTCTAAAACTGCTAAGCCAAAACAGGCTAACAGTTCTACAACTGTTACATCCAAACCAACTAACAGTTCAACTGTTTTTTCAAAACCAAAAACTGTTGGTCTGGCTTGGGTGAAACTGTAGAAACAAACAGTTTTTGAAGAGGGTAAAACTGGTACTCAAATTGCAAAACAAAATAAGTCACATGATGACTCAACTGTTTTACCTTCTACAACAACTGTTTGTTCAAAGGTCTCAAATGTTAATCACAACATTTGGGAACCACATGTTCTTACAAAGTATTCCTCACAAAAATTAGAGAAATCTAATTTGGATGAAATCAAAAAGAACCATACTCTGTTTAAGTATTATGACTTGAATGGTGTACCCAAGACCTGCATGGCCTGGGTACTTCCTGCTACTAACTGATTTTATTTGTGCAGAGCATTCATAGGGCCAATCATGGATCTATCTAGCATGTGGATAGTGGATGCTCAAGGCACATGACTGGAAATCCACTCTGTTTGAAGGATTTCAGAAGCATCAATGGTGGCTTTGTAGCATTTGGAGGAAATGCTAAGGGAGGAAAAATCACAGGTAAAGGAGCTGTTGAGGCAGGTACACTTACATTTAATGATGTTTTCTTTGTTGTACAGCTTAAGTACAATCTGTTAAGTGTATCTCAAATCTGTGACAATGGAAACAAAGTTTTGTTTACAGATTCAGAATGCATTATTCTTTCAAAAGATTTTAAACTAAATGAGAAGGATGTTCTTTTGAGAACACCTAGAAAAGATATTGTATACTGTCTAGATACACAAAAGATTGCTAAACAGAATATGTTAAGTTGTTTACTCTCAAAGGCATCTCATGATGAGTCTGCCATTTGGCATAGAAGGATGTGTCACATGAATTTTAAAACCATGAACTTGTTAGCTAAAAACAGTTTGGTAAGAGGTTTGCCCCAAAAAGAATTCTCATGTGATGATCATTGTGTAGCTTGTCTCAAAGGCAAGCAACACAAAACTTCTTATAAGACCAAATAAGTTTCTTCCATTGCTGCACCTTTACAATTGTTACATATGGATCTTTTTGGTCCTACATCTGTGGTGAGTATAGGGAAGAAAGCCTATTGTTTAGTCATAGTTGATGATTTCACCAGGTTCACATGGGTTCAATTTCTTAGAACTAAGGATGAAACTGCTGAGTTAGTTAAGTCACTTATTCTTAAAATTGAAAATCAATCTGATTTGAAGGTGAAAGTCATTAGATCTGACAATGGTTCTGAATTTAAGAACTATGAGCTAAACAGTTTTTGTGAAAATAAAGGTATTGAAAGACAGTTTAGTGCTACTAGGACTCCCCAACAGAATGGAGTTGCTGAGAGAAGGAATAGGACTTTGATAGAGGCTGCTAGATCCATGTTAGCTAATTCTAGGCTTCTAATGACATTCTGGGCAGAAGCAGTGAACACTGCCTGCTATGTTCAGAATAGAGTACAAGTAGTTAAGTCCAAAGGGAAAACTCCTTATGAGTTGTTTCTCAAGAGAAAACCTTTAATCAACTTCTTCAAACCATTTGGCTGTCCTTGCACTATCCTTAATACCAAATCCCCATTAGGCAAGTTTGAGAGTAAGGCTGAAGAAGGTTTCTTTGTAGGATACTCCACTCAAAGTAAAGCTTATAGAGTTTTTAACAATGTCACTAGAATCATAGGAGAGAGTATGAATGTCTCTTTCAATGAGAATAGGATCAATATTGCAGGCAATGAGCCTGATTGGTTATTTGATATTGATGCATTGTCTAAATCTCTTTCTTTTGAGTATTCTACTGAAACAGCTACAGGTACCTCCACAACTGTTGGTAAAAATCAACAAATAGTTTCCAACAGCCCAAACAGTTTTGAGACTGTTAGCTCAAAACCAACAACTATTGGTTCAAACAAAGTTACTGAAGACTTTGTTGTGATTCCTATGCTTCAACAAGAGTTCTCAAATACTGTTGATCCATTGATTGATGCTGAATCTTCAAAGGACATGGAATCCCATGATCCTCAACAACACACTGACTCTGCATCCCAAACAGTTGCTGATCAAGTGTGTGATACTGCTGAAAATTCAAGTGAATGTGAGTTTGATC
This sequence comes from Pulicaria dysenterica, assembly GCA_947179395.2. Classification (NCBI taxonomy): domain Eukaryota; kingdom Viridiplantae; phylum Streptophyta; class Magnoliopsida; order Asterales; family Asteraceae; genus Pulicaria; species Pulicaria dysenterica. The sequence goes on along the minus strand of OX359288.1, from coordinate 46,254,211 downwards.
TGTCTAATCTAGGGAATGAACTGACTGAAGAAAACATTCCTACATCAAGAGTTCACAAGAATCATCCAATATCACAAATAATTGGTGATCCAACCACTCCTATCAGAACAAGGAATATGCTGCAAAATGAAAACAGTGGTGTGGATCTTGCCCAATTTGATGTGAATGCCTGCTTTCTATCTCAAATAGAACCAAAGAAAGCAATTGAGGCATTGAAAGACGGAAGCAATGCAAGAGGAGCTCTTACAATTTCAAATTCAGCAAGTTTGGAAGTTGGTTGAGCTTCCAAGAGGCAAAAGAGTAATTGGCACCAAGTGGGTGTTCAGAAACAAGAAAGATGAAAGAGGGATTGTAATTAAGAATAAGGCAAGACTGGTTGCACAAGGCTATACACAAGAGGAAGGAATAGACTATGATGATGTCTTTGCACCTGTTGCAAGGATTGAAGCCATTAGACTATTTCTTGCCTTTGCAAGCTTCAAAGGATTTAAGGTGTATCAAATGGATGTCAAGTCTGCATTTCTCTATGGAACTATTGATGAGGAGGTATATGTGTGTCAACCCCCTGGCTTTGAAGACTCAAAGTACCCTGACAGGGTATATAGGTTGGATAAAGCTCTATATGGACTACATCAAGCTCCTAGAGCTTGGTATGAGACATTATCATCCTACCTTCTTGAAAATGGTTTTAAGAGAGGCACAATTGACAAAACATTGTTTACAAAGATTGTTAAAACAGAGATTTTGCTTGCTCAAATCTATGTTGATGATATAATCTTTGGATCCACTGATGACAGCTTGTGCAAAGAATTTGAAGTCATTATGCACAAAAGGTTTCAGATGAGTTCCATGGGTGAACTCACATTTTTCTTGGGATTACAAGTAAAACAGAAGCCCTCTGGTATATTTCTAAGCCAATATAAGTATGTCAAAGACATATTGGACAAGTTTGGCTATCAAGATGTGAAACTGGCAAGCACTCCTATGGAAACACACAAACAGTTGGGAGCAGACTCTGAGGGGGAGGATGTTGACATACATCTATATAGGTCAATGATAGGTTCATTAATGTATTTAACTACTTCTAGACCTGATATAATGTTTGCTGTGTGTGTTTGTGCCAGATTTCAATGCAGTCCGAAAATGTCACACTTGTTTGCTGTGAAGAGGATCTTTAGGTACCTCAAAGGCCAACCAAAATTGGGACTTTGGTATCCTAAAGATTCACCTTTTGATTTGGTGGCATATTCTGATAGTGACTATGGTGGAGCCAATGTGGACAGAAAATCAACCTCTGGAGGATGTCAATTCTTTGGATCAAGGCTGGTTTCATGGCAATGCAAGAAACAAACAACAGTTTCAACTTCAACAGCTGAAGCTGAATATATTGCTGCATCAAGCTGCTATTCACAAGTGTTGTGGATTCAAAATCAGCTTCTGGATTATGGTTTGTCTTTCTTACATACACCTATTTATGTTAATAACACCAGTGCTATTAGCATTGTTAATAATCCAGTGAAGCATTCTAAAACCAAGCACATTAAAATCAGATTTCATTTCATAAGAGATTGCAATGAGAAGAAGTTAATCCAAGTTATGAAAATCCATACTGATGATCAATTAGCTGATCTGTTCACTAAAGCATTTGATGTGAGCAGATTCAACTTTTTGATCTCAAACATTGGAATGATTAACTTGGACTAACAGTTGTTCATTACTCAATGTTTTTCACTCTAACAGTTTGCAACTGTTAGTATTGTTATCTAACAACTGTTGCTTTTAAGTGTTCAGGGAAGAGTAAAAGTATAAATCCCAAACCTGTTTTGGACATATCTGGTTGCCTATCCCACGAACAGTTTTCAAATCCGTGAATGTCCTTGATATATGGTAAAGGTAAAATACTTTATTGAGAACAGTTCCAGACTGATAAAGGTAAGTCACTCTATTTTGTAGTGTTGTGATTGGACATGACAAGTCACTGCATGCTAAATTATTGACCAATTCACAACCACAAGTTTGTCTATAAATTAGCTTGCATGCTTTCTTCACAAATCACACCTACATTTGCATTCCAGAGAGCAAACTTTTCTTTGCAAATGGCTACTAACTTCTTTCTCATAAACTTCAAAGAAATTAATGCTAAACAAAGTTATGTAACCATCCCTGCCCCATTTGTTCGAATGCATGAACTTTGGAAATACTCATCTTGTGTTCTTGAGATGCATGATGATCGAGATAGGTTCACCTTGACACAGCACCCAGACCCACGTAGGCCATATAAAATGACTGATCATATTCGTATAAGAGGTGATTTTGAAAACTTCACTCTCTTCCACGAGTTGCCTACCAACTGCTGTTTAAGGTTCGACTTGAACCTGGAAGGCACTACAGGCTCAGTAGTGTGGTTCAATGTTCGAAGAAATGATGCTGATGATGACGTTCTAGCCTCGGATGATGATGCAGTGGAGATCATTGTAATCGATGACTAGTTCCATTGCACATCATGGTCTTAGCTGATTATGGATTGGCAAGTGCTCATCATCATCATCCGAGTCTAATGGAAGCCATAACCTCTAGCGACAAACAACCGTTAGAGAAAGAGATGGGTGTAGAAATTGAAATCAGTAAAGACTGAATTTCGTTGACCCTTGCACAATTAGATAGACAGTACCAACAATAGCTTGTGAAAATGCATGTACTTTGTAGTTCATCTGTGTTAAACATGAATAAAATACATATTTTGTTGATATTTGTGTTGGCTAATGGTTTGTTTATGATGAATCAGCTTATGATGAGTGTATGAGATAAGTTTTGTTGACAGCTGCACATTTTTTTTAACGGTTGTTTGAAATACTACTAACAGTTTTCAACTGTTAGCATATGGCCTGCACAACTGTTAGGCAAAATCCATGTGCATCTGAGGGGGAGAAACTCGTCCAATAACAGTTGTACTTTCTAACAAAAACAGTCTTCAACTGTTAGTGTGTAGAATACAAAACTGTTAGTCCAAAATCATGATCTTCGAAAAGGGAGTTATTTCTAAATAACAGTTGTTACATCTTATGAAAACAGTTCTTCAACTGTTAGTGTTATTTTTGTCCGTCAACCGTTAAGTTACTAAAGGGTGTTTTGGTCTTTGCAGAATTTTGAGGACGGTTTGAATTGCATTGAACATTCGAAACATATATAAGCCATTCCCTCCTCACAAGTTTATTTACGCTTACTAAATATACTTGCTCTTGAACGCTCAAACCCTAGAAACCTGTTCGCAAATCGACATGGCTCCCCTTCCATTCGTTAAGGAACACAACATGCTCGCATATTTGTCCAAACCCGATCATCTCGGTGCTTTCCATGATGTGATTGACTACCTCTCACTCTCCACCCTCCACCATGCTAGTCAACCCCACCTTTTACCTCTCTCATATTGATCAGTTCTGGAAAAATGACTCACTAAGGGAAGAAAATGGAGTGCAATGGATCGACTCTATGGTGGATGATATCACTGTCTCCATCTCTGAAAGCATAATAAGCCACCAACTTCAACTGAATGATCAGGATGGTGAGTACTCTGATTCTGTATCACTTGAGTTTATTTATGCTGAACTTGTAAAGTTGGGGTATGAGGGCCCTAGGGGAAAGGGCACCTTCTACAAATGGCAATTTTGCTCGCACTGGAAGTTCATTATCCATACTCTCCAGCAGTGCATGAGCCCTAAGAGAACTGGCTGGAATGAATTTGGGAGCAACATTGCTCTCGCACTCATTTGTTTAGCCAACAACAGAGCTTTTAATTTCTCAAAAATGATCTTTAATGGAATGGTAAAGCATCTCGAAACCAAATATGGTCTCTTTTTTATGTACCCGCGATTTGTGCAAGTTTTGTTAAACTTTTTTATGCCAAATCTTAAAGCACACAAGAGGGTCCTAATTCCCTCTGCTCATGTGGCCTCCACATTGAGCAAGTTGATGGTTAATGGGAAAAATTTTTCAGGTGCCATAACTCCACCACTCTCTGCAATGGTGGAGTTTCTTTCAAGAAACAGAGCTGCCAGGGGTGAGCATGAAGCCCAACTTATTGCTACACCACCACCTCTGGAACCCACAGCTCACGATACTCAAATAATCCCTTCTGCTTCCTTTGAAAGAGCTACAACACAAGCCCCTGCACTAAAAATATTTCAAAAGAAGAGGAAAAGAACTGTTGGTGCTCCTTCCACCAAAGTTCATGAAACTGAAACTGTTAACCCTGCACATGTGCATTCACCTGTGCAGAATATCGAAAGGGAACCCCTTGTGCTGTCTCCCAGGCACAATGAGGAGGTGATCACTCCATTAGAGGGTGATCATGTGGTATTTGAGGCTGACCCTACTGTTTTATCCGCAAGGGGTGAACAGGATAGGGTTAACATAACTAAGACCTCAGCCACGGCAACAGAGGCTGGTCAAACAGTTTCTGGAAATCCCCAGTACCAAGAAAAGAGGGGTACTGGTGTGGAATCTCAATTGAGTGAACCACCAGTTTTATCTGTCAATAATATGTTAACAGTGGCAACACTGGCTGACATTGAGGCTAGAATGCAACACCAAGCAATGACGGATTCCAACTTTGCACCTTTCTTTGCTGCATATGTACAACTCAAAAAGAAGATTTCCTTACAAAACAAAAGGATTCTTCAACAAGACCAGCAAATCAAGGTTTTGACCAACAGTTTGAAGCATGGTAATGAGGTGCTAAAACTGCATGATCAAGTACTACAACAGTTGACAGCTGCTGCAAGACCCCCTTCAACAGTTCCAATCAAAGAGGGGGAGAGTTCATTACCAACAGTTGCTGAAGTGCCAGAACAAACAGCTGCAGTAGATGAACTAACAGTTGCACCCAGTGAATCAACAGTTGAAGAGAAACTATCAGCGGTGGATAGAGTGCTGATTAATATGATAATTTTGTCTGGTGATTATCCAACAACTGAGGTTTACAAGTCATGGCCCAAGGTGAAACAAGAATATTTTGTTAAAGTGGGTGCTCAGATCCTGAACTGCAATGAATTCCAAATGAGACAAAAGATTGATGATGGATGGCTTGAGGGCAAATGTGCAAAGTTAAAACCTATTAAGCCAAAGCCTGGATTCAAAGGAATTCATATTGTAGAAAAGGTTGTTGAAAAGCCAGTGCAAGAGGTACATGGAAAAGGAAAGGAGATTGTTGTTGAGCTACCAAAGCTAAAATTAACAAAACAACAACAAGAAGAAAGGGATTTTGAATGTGCTCAGAGGTTGGCTGCTGATCTTCAACAACAAGAACAGACTAATTTTGAAATAGCAAAGAAGCTAGCTGATGAGATCACAGCTCAGATTGATGAGGAGGAAAAACAAGAAAAAGCTGCTAAGGGAGTTAAGAGAAAAAGAATTGTGAAAAAGAAACAACCTCAACTTCCTAAGCCAGCAACTGAGAAGAAGTCTCAACCTCAACAATCCAAATCCCAAAAGTCCAAAGCTGTCCAACCAACTCAAACAGATCAAACCATCAAAGCTAAAATGGTTAAAACTATCATTCAATATAGGCTCTTGGTCGATGTTGAAGAAGGTGTTAACAAGTTTGTAGCAGAACATTTAGGCCAGAAGTCTCACATCAAAGAATGGAAGTTTGATGTTGTCCGGTTTGATACTGGGAAGGAAGGGGTAATCATTGTAAGGGAGAATGATCAGATCGAACAGTTTTCAGGCTACTTACAAATGATGGATAGCAATACTAGGCGGGACATACAAGAATTGTATGAGTATGGAACAAGGAATTATGGAGGATCTGAGCATCCTACAATTAAGATATTGATGAGACATTTGACGAGTATTTGCAACCCAAAGAAAGTGATGTCAATACTGATGGCTGATGAAACTTTTCCAATTCAATCTGTTAAAGTGTATGCTAAGCCAAGGGTATACTACATGGTAATGGGTAATGCAATTACTGAATGGTTTGACATGGATTTCATCGAACACGGTCAAATCAAGCTCTAATACTTATTGAAAGCCAAGTTCTATGGTCCAGCCAAAGTAAGGGATGAGCTAATTCAGAAGTTCAAAGATAGACTTGAATCCCTGAGATCAAAGAAAATGTAATTTTTCTATCTTTTGAATTTTTGATTATAACAGCTTGATTTTGCATTCAATGATAATTGTATTCTTTACTTATGTTAAATTTGTCTATGATTGAACCCTTAAATCAAACAACTTAATTGTATTGTTCAATACTTTAAGTTAGGGGGAGATTGTTGGGAAATTGGCTAAGTCATTGAAACTGTTATACATGCATAAATCAAAAACTGTTAAGACTGTTAATGGATGCTGGGAAGACAGTTTGAAACTGTTAGAAGAAGTGCTGAAGAAACAGTTTAGAACTGTTAGTGAAAATTGTGAAGACAGTTGCAACCAACAGTTGTTGTGAACATCAAAGCTGTTATATAGAGTTCAGAACTGTTAGTACAAACTACTACAACTGTTTGAAGACCTTGAAGCCGAAGACTGTTAGAAGAACCAAGAACTGTTGCATTCAATAAACAGTTTCGGTTGAGCTAAATATGGAGAAACCCTATCTTTGAAGATATCTCGAAATACTTGGAAGATCATCAAGATTATCTCAGAAGATAGAAGATTACCTAACTGTCAGCAAATCAAGGAAGATTAAGGAGTATAAATGCTAGATTAGAATTTATAATTTGAACGTACTCGTTGATTAAGTTTTTTGCATTCATTCTTCAAGTTGTAATTTGCTTTCAGAATAGTGCTAAGCCTCTAAGTTTCTCGTTGAAACCTAAGAACAATCTGTGTTCTTCGTCTAACATAATAAGTTAGATTGGGGGTGAAGTTTGCTATTGTAATCATTCTGGTTGATCAATAAAACTACTGTTTGATTGAATTGCCTTGTGTTCAAAACCTTCTTTAATCAATTAAGTGTGATTCCGCAACTTATTAATTGATTGTGATCATAGTTAAAGATTAACTTTTATTCAACTTTGATTTGTTATTCAAAAGTTAGTTCTTGTTATTTGATATAATCTATATCCGATCCTGACATCTATAGAGATAGATCCCACAGGTTGATCAGCTTAATCCAGAGTACATACATTGACAAGGTCCTAAAAAGGTTTAGGATGGAGGACTCCAAGGAGGGGTTCATACCTATGTCACATGGTTTAGTGTTGAGCAAGGCTCAAAGCCCGAGTTCCCTTGAGGAACGGGAAGTAATGAGGCGAGTCCCTTATGCTTCGGCAATTGGCTCGATCATGTACCGCATGTTATGTACTAGGCTTGATATATCTTGTGCATTGAGTATGGCAAGTAGATATCAAGCCAATCCTGGTGAGGCACATTTGACGGCAGTGAAGAACATTCTCAAGTATCTTCGGAGGACAAAGGAGATGTTCTTAGTGTATGGAGGTGCGGAAGAGCTTCGGGTAACTGGTTACTCCGACGCCAGCTTCCAAACCGATCGGGACGACTACCGATCTCAATCGGGGTTTGTGTTACTGTTAAATGATGGTACCATATCCTGGAGAAGCTCCAAGCAAGACATTGTGGCCGATTCTACTACCGAATCGGAGTATATTGCGGCCAGTGAAGCTGCGAAGGAGGCTGTGTGGATGAGAAAGTTCATCCAAGATCTGGGAGTGGTTCCTAGTATTACCGCCCTGTTGAGGTATTTTGTGACAACCAGGGTGCAGTTGCTCTAGCGAAGGAACCAAGGTCTCACCGACACACGAGACATATTCCGCGGAAGTATCATTACATCCGGGACGTGGTCAATAGTGGAGACATTGCCATTAGCAGAGTACACACAGATAGCAACGTGGCGGATCCGTTCACCAAACCATTATCGCAAGCAAAGCACGACGCTCACACACGTGCTATTGGGATTAGAGTTGCTAGCGATTTAGTTTGATCATGCATTTATATTTTGGTTAGTATATTTGATGTATTTACCCATTTTGGGAACATTCATCAGTATTGTATTTATCGTATTTATCGATTATTAAATGGAGATTTAGTAATGCGCAAGTTGCGGATATTTCTTTAAATCTTTACTTTGTTCCAATAGCATGTTTTATTATTCCCTGAATGTGTTAAACATTTTAAATGTCCACAATCGGTCATTCTTCTGGGGAAGGAAGTTTGAACTAAGACTGAGAGAAGTGATTGGTCATGTGTTCAATAGGGATAGAAACACCGGGACGCAATACTTCGCCTGTACTTGAATTGTTCAAGTGACTGGACGACCCACACCTGATTTCACTTCATGATACACGTTATGAGTAAATCAGGATGATAATATCAGCTCATCCTCATACAAGAGATGCATGTGTCTGCATCACTTTGGTTTTCTTTGTTCTAGTTGCTTTCAAACGCAGTCCGTAACTGGATGTTATAAAGGGAGTAATTGGACAAAGTATGATCACTTTGATGGGCAGTGTAGTCAAAATGAATTTGTTCCTATGTTTAGAGATCTATCCTTGGGCCCCCGATGATTGGTCGCTGACACCAAAATGCATGGCCATGCTCAAAGCTTGCAATGATTTATGATCGATTGCAACTTGTATATTCTGGTCACCACCAATCTAGATCGAGAAACATAATCGTGAACGAATGGAGAATGACCAAGTACCATGTCTCGTGTTCACACGGATATCACGAACAAAAGGATGTTTGATCCCTTACCTATAGGACCATTTCACACGGGCTGCAGTTTGGTTTTTATGCTGAAGACAAAACCCATACTGACTTGGGGACAGAGATGTCTTACTAGAGGCCGCTCTCTGTCTGTGATGCATTTTGAACGGTGAGTCATGTGCAAGTGGGAGTTTGTTGGAGTATACCCGCTGACACATGTATGCCAAATGATCACTGTCGATGAGATATGGGCCTATCGGGTCACACGCCGGGGGTTGATCTTGACAACAACCTAAAAGATGACGTATGGGCCTATCGGAACACTTGTTGTTAACTCTGATACTCCAAAGGTTGTTGTCAAGATCAACCCCCGGCGTGTGACCCGATAGGCTCATACGTCATCGGCAGTTATCAATTGGCGTACGTGCGTCAGTGGGCATACTCCAACAGACTCCCATTTGCACATGACTCACCGTACAAAATGCATCACAGACAGAGAGCGGCCTCTAGTAAGACATCTCTGCCCTCAAGTCAGTATGCGTTTTGTCTTCAGCACAAAAACCAAACTGCAGCTCGTGTGAAATGGTCCTATAGATAAGGGATCAAACATCCTTTTGTTCGCGATATCAAAGTGAACACGAGATATGGTACTAAGTCATTCTCCATTCATTCACGATTATGTGTCTCGATCTAGACTGGTGATGACCAAAACATACAAGCTGCAATCAGATACTATAATAATTCCCACTTGAGCACGGCCATGCATTTTGGTGTCAGCGACCAATAATCGAGGGGCCCATGGATATCTCTCTAAACAGAGGAATAAATTCCTTTGACTACATTGCCCACCACATTGATCATACTCTGCCCAGTTACTCCCTTTATAACACCCAGTTAAGGACTGCATTTGAAAGCAACTAGAACAAAGCAGGCCAAAGTGATGCTGACACATGCATCTCCAGTATAAGAATAAATTGATATTATCATCCTGATTCACTCATGACAAGTACCACAAAGTGAACTCAGGTGTGGGTCGTCCAGTCACTGGAAACACTTTCAAGTACAGGCGAAGTATTGCGTCCCCGTCTCCCAATCCCCATTGGACACATGACCAATCACTTCCCTCAGTCTTAGTTCATACTTCCTTCCCGAGAATAATGACCGACCGCGGACATTTAGAATGCAAACGCATTTAGGGAAGAATAAAACATGCTAAGTTGGAACACAGTAAAGATTTAAAGAAATACCCGCAACTTGCGTATTACTAAATCTTCATTTAATAATCGATAAATACAATAAATACAATACTGCTCATTATTCCCAAAAGGTAAATACATCAAATATACTAACCAAATATACATAATCAAACCAAATCGCTAGCAAATCTAATCCCAATAGCACGTGTGTGAGCATCGTGCTTCGCCTGCGATAAAGGTTTGGTAAACGGATCCGCCACATTGCTATCCGTGTGTACCCTTCTGATAACAATGTCTCCACTCTCGACAACGTCCCGGATATAATGATATTTCTGCAGAATATGCCTCGTGCCTCGGTGAGACCTTGGTTCCTTCACTAAAGCAACCGCACCCTCGTTGTCACAAAATATCTCAACAGGGTCGGAAATGCTAGGAACCACTCCCAGATCTTGGATGAATTTCCTCATCCAAACAGCCTCCTTCGCAGCTTCACTAGCCGTAATGTACTCAGAGCTAAACTATCACGTAGCGGTGTGCTGACATGTCAGCAGGATCATATCTTGCTAGGTAGCTAGCCTGGCTCAACGACCCGAGCTGGGGAATCAGTCACAACCAACCGTATCAGTAGGGAAGCGAAGAGTAGCCCACCATCACGCTTGAGTCACGAGGACTCCGTTCGGATCTGATCATAGACCAAGCCCCTCCCTGTATGTCGAGGAACGGCGGCCTGTAGAATCTTTAACCCGGAAATCTCCGTCGAGTACCATTGATCCCGAATAACACTCAGGGATCCAGCCGCGTTAGCAAACTGACCTCAACCCCTGCGTCTGTCCGGACAGGAACCATAAACACAGATGACCCATAAAGGGTCCACAGTGCGCATGCGTCTCACATATCACAAGTTATATCACATGGCATAACATATATTACTATATCACGTTATACCTCGAGTGTTCACATATTTATAACATGGCAACATAGCAACAGGCAACCGATAACCCTACTTACTGAGTCTCATCAGAAACCGGTACTCACCTGGGGTCTACAGAAGGCAGATATAGTGCTTGGTGTTCTCTGGTTCCTCAGGATCACCTAACATATCATATACATGCCCGGTTATCACTTAACACTTAACACATAACACAATATCAGCACTGGGCAGGCTCCTACGGCCACACAGGATATGTCCTACGGACATGACAAACACATGACAAACACACCCTACGTCCGCAGGGTCAAGTCCCTATGCCCGCAGAGGTTCTTTCCCAAGAACCTTGTCCTTTGGCCTCAAGAACTTATTCCTTTGGCCGCAGGGACTGTTCTTTGGTTATCCACGACCGTAGGTAACGTACGCACGCCCGTAGATCTTGTTCCTTCGTCCGTAGACGGTAAACCACACAAAAACACCCTCTTACGACCGCAGAAACCTTTTCCTACGGCCATAGAAGGATTAATTTCAATAATTTTGAAAAACACCTCCCTACGGCCGCAGGAACTAAAAGGCCCCTACGGCCGCAGGAACATTCCCTACGGCCGCAGGAACTTCCTGCACAGTAAGGTCTTCGTCTTTGTTCCCGAATCAGACCTGTATCCCGCGTTTTTGACCTCTTTTTCAACCAAAACTCAATTTCAATTACTCACACACTTTACTTGACATCATTGGGAGCTTATAAACATATTAGACAACAAAACCCAACAAAAGAACATGATTTACACCATGAATATGGTGTATCATCTTCAAAACACAAAACTAGGTTTAAACTCAAGAACACGCTTACAAGGATGAAGAAAACAGTAGATGGACACTTGAATCAGTTAGTAAACTCCTTCTTGCTACCGACTTCTTGATTTGTTCTTCAAAATCACCAAAGTGTGTGTGTGTTGTGTTTACGTATGTATGTGTGTTTTCTATGTGTTTGCAACAAGTCAGGGGATAAGAATAAGTAAGGAAATGACTCTAGTTTAATTAAACTAGACACGAGGTATTTTGTTCCCCTTTTTAACTTACAACTAGACATACGACATCCCGTTTTAACCAACGGGGATATCTACGGAATCATTACGCGAAACCGTATTATACTAAATCACTTTTAGACACTTTTAACACTTTTCACGTAATCACATAATTAGCACATAACACGCGTTAGTTACTTAAAACAATTTAATTTGAATCACTTAAAGTCACTGTACAAGCTCTTAAACACAACGTACAAGTCATTACAGCTAGGCCCTTTTTTAGGGTGTTACATCCATGAAGTAAACCACGGTAAACCCGTCATGGGTTGGGGTATTTTGAGGTTCTTAGCTCTTGTTAAATAACTTGATTCTTATAACAAGTGGGTAATTATTTAACAAGGACTTTATACATCATACTAACCAAATTCGTACTTTTCTTGTAGATGGCATCTACTAGCAACACCAACACCACCAACATGTCACTCCGTCCTTTCTTGGAAAAGGAAAAACTCACGGGGCCAAACTTTATGGATTGGCATAGGACTTTGAGAATTGTCCTACGTCATGAGATAAAGTTAGAGGTTTTAGAGTCACCTCTTCCCGAAGCGCCTGCTACCAACGCGGCGAGACCTGTCAGAAAGGCGTATGAAAAACACCTCAAAGACACTAATGACGTAACTTGCCTAATGCTAACGACCATGAGTCCCAAAAGGAAATTCGAGAAAGTGAGTGCGTTTGAGATGATATCTCAGCTGAAGGACATGTTCCAACAGCGAGCAAGGCAAGAGCTCTATGAGTGCGTCAAAGCCTTCATCGGTTGCCGGATGCAGGAAGGCGGCAATTTGAGTTCCCACGTCCTTAAGATGAAGGGTTACGTGGACCAGCTCGAGGAGTTAGGCTTTCCCGTGGGGAAAAAGTTGGCGGTTGATATCATCCTCCAATCTTTGCCTCCATCATATGGGTCATTCATTGTGAGCTTCCATATGCATAGTATGGACAAGTCCGTTATGAAGCTTCATGGCATTCTTAAGACCGCTGAGTCTGAGCTTGCCAAGTCGAAGCCCTCCACCTCCACTGCCATCCTTACCATCAACGAGGGTGGCAAGAAGTGGAAGCAGCATGCTTCCAGCTCCAAGGGGAAGGGGAAGGGGAAGGGAAAGGCTAAGGCCTATGTTCCGAAGCCCAAACCTAACCCAACCCCGGAGCCAAAGGGGAAAAAAGTGGCTACCGCTGCCACCTCATAGGAAGAGGCAACCTACTTATTCTGCGGAGAGAAGGGTCACTACTGGCGTAGTTGCCCCAAGTATACGTAGGAGCTCAAGAAGCTACGAGCTAAAGTTGCCGCTGCCTCCGGTACGTACATGATTGAACTCAATAAGACTTCTACTTCTAACGCCTAGGTTTTAGACAGTGGGTGTGGTACTCACGTTTGTAATAATGTGCAGGTACTAAGAAGAAGTAGGGACCTGGTTGATGGAGAGCTGTATCTCATCATGGGAAACAAGGCGGTTGTCCCGGTCGAGAAAAAAGGAAGTGTGGAGCTTGCCTTTCCATCCGGCTTATCTATTGTTTTACTTAATGTATCTTATTCGCCCTACGTGGCAAGAAACATTATTTCTTTATAGGCTTTGTATGACGATGGATTTAACTTTAAATTTGAGAATGGTAGCATTTTGTGTTACAAGGATCATGTCTTTTATTTTAAAGCTTTTCCATGTCATGGCATATATGAGACAAGAGTAAGCTTTCAAAACAATATATCGATCATGAATGTTGATTTGGGATCCAAAAACGTTTTGGATAAATTATCTCTATGGCAAGAAATGCATCGCCAAGCTCCAAGCGGATGGGATCTTGGAATCATTTGACCACGGGTCTAATGAAGTATGCGAGTCTTGTATATTGGGCAAGATGACCAAAGCATCTTTCACCGGTGTATGTGAGAGGGTGCAAGACATGTTGGATATCGTTCACACCGGGTATGTCTATTTGGTGAGATAGAAGTCGGATACCTTAGAGGTATTTAAGACTTATCAAAACGAGGTGGAAAATCAACTAGGGAAAAGAATTAAGATGCTATGATCCGATAGAAGCGGTGAGTATCTTAGTTCTGAGTTCCGTAACCATCTAAGGGATTGTGGGATTGTCTCACAATTAACCCCTCCTAGGACGCCATAACTAAATGGTGCCGCCGAGAGGAGGAACCGGACATTGTTAGATATGGTTTGGTCAATGATGGTTTGTACGGATGTTCCCGTTACATTTTGGGGATATGCGATTGAAACGGCTGGTAGAATCCTTAACCTCGTACCAACAAAGAAGGTTAAGAAAACACCCTATGAGATGTGGTGTGGAAAGGTTCCATCCATCTCATATCTAAAGGTCTGGGGTTGTCTTGCCTACATGAGGCGTGAGGTTGACGACAAATTAGAGCCAAGGGCAGAAAGGTGCTTTTTCATTGGTTATCCTGCTAGGTCTATGGCATATTTGTTTTACAAACCTTAGGAGAACAAGGTATTTGTTGCTCGAAGGGTAGTATTCCTAGAGAGGGAACTGTTATCCAAAGACGCTAGTGGGAGGAAGGTTGATCTTGAAGAAATTCAAGAACCTACAAATGTAGAACCTGATGTTGGCACTAGCTCGCAACCTGCAACGGTTGAGACTCAGCAAGATGATGTTGGAGACAATGATGTAAACCCATTACCTCTTAGAAGATCTAGTAGAAGTCAGCATGAGCCAGAGAGATATGGTTTTCACATATCTGAGGGCACCGATATGGTAGTAGATTATGATGAACCTACAAAATACCAGGACGCTGTGGTGGGCCCCGAGTCTGCCAAGTGGAGAGAACCAATGGAATCCGAGATACAGTCCATGACAAATAATCAAGTCAGGGACTTGGTTGATCCCGTGCCCAGGTGCAAACCTGTCGGGTGGAAATGGGTCTTCAAGAAAAAGACCGGCGTGGATGGCTAGGTAGACACCTTCAAAGCCTGACTGGTGGCTAAGGGTTTCACTCAAACTCATGGTGTAGACTATGAGAAAACCTTTTCCCCGGTGGCTATGTTGAAGTCTATCCGGATACTCATGGCCATTGTCGCGTTTCATGATTATGAGATTTGGCAAATGGACGTGAAAACCGCTTTCCTTAATGGAACACTTTCAAAGGAGGTGTATATGACACAGCCTGAGGGTTTTGTACATCCAGTGTTTCCGGATAAAGTCTGAAAGCTAAAGAAGTCCATTTATGGGCTTAAGCAAGCTTCTCGAAGTTGGAACCTGTGCTTTGATGAGAAGGTCAAAGAGTTGGGCTTCTCTAAAAGCTAGGATGAGCCATGTGTTTACATTAGAGCTAGTGGGAGCATAGTTGTGTTCCTAGTTCTTTATGTAGATGATACTACTAATTGGGAATGACGTCCCAACTTTGCAAGGTGTAAAAGCCTAGCTAGAGAGTTGTTTCTTAATGAAAGATCTAGGGGATGCAGCTTATATCCTTGGGATTAAGATCTATCGAGATAGATCCCGTAGGTTGATTGGCTTGAGCCAGAGTACGTACATTGACAAGGTCCTAAAAAGGTTTAGGATGGAGGACTCCAAGAAGGGGTTCATACCTATGTCACATGGTTTTGTTTTAAGCAAGGCTCAATGCCCGAGTTCCCCAGAGGAACGGGAAGTAATGAGGCGAGTTCCTTATGCTTCAGCAATAGGCTCGATCATGTACGCCATGTTATGTACTAGGCCTGATGTATCTTGTGCATTAAGTATGACAAGTAGATATCAAGCCAACCCTGGTGAGGCACATTGGACGACATTGAAGAACATTCTCAAGTATCTTCAGAGGACTAAGGAGATGTTCTTAGTATATGGAGGTGCGGAAGAGCTTAGGGTAATAAGTTACTCTGATTCCAGCTTCAAAACAGACAGGGATGACTGCCGATCTCAATAGGGGTTCGTGTTCCCGGATAGGGATGACGCACGAGGCATATTCGGCGGAAATATCATTATATCCGGGACTTGGTCGAGAGTGAAGACATTGTTATCAGCAGAGTACACACGGATAGCAACGTGGCGGATCCGTTCAGCAAACCTTTATCGCAGGCGAAGCACGATGCTCACACATGTGCTATTGGGATTAGATTTGCTAGCGATTTGGTTTGATTATGTATATTTTGTTATTGTATTTGATGTATTTACCTGGTGTAGCGTTTACGTGCGGACCGGATTTCACAACGGTACGAGTGCACACGGCGCGGTTGGGCAGATGACCCATCACGTGTAGTATAGTGCGCTGGTAAGACCAACGATTTATATGGAACACGGGTACGGCGATAGATATTGCTACTTCTATTCCAAACTACTGTCTAGTTAGATAGATAGGTGAGGATATAAAGAAACTAAATACTAGGCAGAAAAATAAATAAAGCAGGAAACAAAAGAAAGTGCCAAGTCACGAACCCTCCAAATATTAATAGTAGTGTTAGCTAATCTGGTTATAAAATGAGTGAATTTATTAAGATGATATCTAATCTAGATTTGGTACCAATCATTTATCAGTTTGAAATGATCTTAAGGTAACTCTGATTTAATCCCTGTATTATTATTACACCAGTTAGATAAAACCTTGCTTCCCGGGTGTTATCCCGTTTTACTTAAAAGGTCAGTATTTATCTCTTAATGAAATAATAGACAAAGTAAATACCATCGTTGGTCATCCGGTAAGAAGATATATATTTAGGTAATCAGATAAATATCAGTTCAACACCTCAAGTGGGTCTATGAGCAAATGTCCCTGTATACATATACCAGACTTATACGTATCGTACACCTCAAGTGGGTCCATGAGCAAATGCATATAAATATGAGTCTGTTTGAATATATATGTATAAGGATACATATATCCTAAGAAAATGGTATTTCAACACTTACAATGCCGAATACCCGCATAAACTGATAGTATTATAAAATAGCTAATTATAATATTTCATTATTTCAGAAATACCAAGTCTTAAATAAAATCATTACAGTATAATCCTACGCATAACGACTACATATTTATGTCAATTTGAATTCATTGTAACGAAGCGGAAATAAAGGAAAGAGAATACCAGTTTGTATTATACAAGGTAGAAATACATCTGGACAGCATCTCGACTCGTACAAACTTGTTGGAACTCGTTTCCGAAAACAGAAAAACAACTACAGCTACAAAAACTACAAACCTACGCTACAAACTACATATTTACATGGATAAGAGGTGAGAAAACTCCAAAAAGGACGAGGGCAGCCCGAAGGCCCTCTGGAGTAGTCTCCGGAAGAATGGGGCTTGGCCTGCTATTTATAGGCGTCAAAGTTGATTTCCGCGTAGTGTAAATAAGTGGTTCCGCACCGTGGAACAGTGCCCGAGGGAATCTTATCGTCTGGTAGCATGCGGCTCGATGTAATAGAATTCTGTTAGGTATGCGGCGTGGAAGTGGATAAGGCACGTGGCGCGTAATTCCATTTTTCATAATTTCTTCGTCTTTTGCGCGGTGTTTTCTCGTTTTGATGCTTGTTATCCATTTTTCCGTTTTGTCTACCTGAAATAGCTTTGAATAAAATAAGAAAACATTTCAAGCTCATTTTGGCTATATTTTATTTATTTAAACCAGATATTGTCAGATATCAGATATATATTTTATGTATAATTCTAACAATATCAATTACCCCATACTTAGGATATGCTTGTCCTCAAGCATAACTGTAAATATAATAAAAAATAAATCTTCAAAATTTCAACAAAAATAATTATAGCAGAAATATTAACAAAATTCACATGATTCAGATATTAGCATTTATTAGATTAGGACAAATATATTCAAATATTTACACGACTTTTGCATTCTCACCAGGTGGTTCACTCTATCACTCAAGTGTATAAGGTTTATATCAATTTAGTGAATCACTCAATGTCATAAAATGCAATATTATCATAAGCTTGTATCCAAATCGAATCTGTACCACTAGAGAGTTTAGAACTTGTTAGGATCGGAAATAGATTATATCAAATAACAAGAACTAACTTTTGAATAACAAATCAGAGTTGAATAAAAGTTAATCTTTAACTATGATCACAATCAACTAAGAAGTTGCGGAATCACACTTAATTGATTAAAGAAGGTTTTGAACATAAAGCAATTCAATCAAACAGTAGTTTTATTGATTAACCAGAATGATTACAATAGCAAACTTCACCCCCAATCTAACTTATTATGTTAGACGAAGAACACAGGTTGTTCTTGGGTTTCAAAGAGAAACTTAGAGGCTTAGCACTATTCTGAAAGCAAATTACAACTTGAAGAACGAATGCAAAACTTAAACAATGAGTACGTATTATAAATTCTAATCTAGTTTTTATATACTCCTTGATCTTCCTTGATTTATTGACAGTTAGGTAATCTTCTATCTTCTGAGATAATCTTGATGATCTTCCAAATATTTCGAGATATCTTCAAAGATAGGGTTTTCCACATTTAGCTCAACCGAAACTGTTCATTGGATGCAACAGTTCTGGTTCTTCTAACAGTCTTCGGCTTCAAGGTCTTCAAACAGTTGTAGAAGTTTGAACTAACAGTTCTGAACTTTGTACTAATAGTTGTAATGCCCACAACAACTGTTATTCACAACGGTTTTCATATTTTCATCTAATAGTTCACAACTGTTTTCCATAAACTCTTCTAACAGTTTCAACTTTGCATGTTAAACAGTTTTAATGCCTTAGCTAATTTCCCAACAATCTCCCCCTAACTTAAAGAATTGATTAAAGTCTTTAAGTTCTTTCGATCATAGGGTTCAATCATAGACAAATTAAGCATAAGCAAAGAATGAATTCCATATATTTATGCAAAGTAAACTGCTACAATCAAAATTGAGAGAAAACTTACATAGACTTGACTCATGCCAGTCTTTCTTTTAATCTCTTGAACAAATCATCTTTTATTCTATCTAATCCATAGAATTTTGCTTTTAGCATATACTGAAGCTTGACTTTATTGTGCTCTATGAACTCCAAAGCAAACCATTGTTGTTTAGTGTTAGCCATCACCATATGGTACACTCCAGCTTTAGCATACACTTTTACTGACTTGATAGGAAAAGCCTCATCAACAATCAAAACTTGCATAATCTCCTTTGGACAACATATGCTTGTTAGATGCCTCATCAAAAATTTTATCTCAATCTCCTCAGGATTTGCAAAATGATTAACCCCATATACATACATTTCTTCAAGATCTCTCCTTGTACAATTATTTACCAATTGAAAGAAATTAGAGTAACTTTCCATCAACCCTTCTCTGACCACAGTTACACCTTTCTTTCCAGTGTCCCCTCTTAACACCTCAAATCTCCATTCTGTGATATGGGATTTTTGACCCAGCTGTTCTTTTACCAATTTATCTATCCCTGTTTCTAGTTCAGTTCTCAGTCGGTCTTGAATGATTATTTGAACCATTTCAGCTTTTGCTTTTTCCACTTGTGACTTGGGAGGAGGTAAAACTGTTTTCTTCTTTACAATTCTTTTTCTTTTCACTCCCTTATCAGCTTTCTTTGCTTTCTCTTCCTCATCAATCTCTTTTGTGAACTCATCGGCTAGCTTCTTTGCTATTTCAAAATCAGTCTGTTCTTGTTGTTGAAGATCAGCAGCCAACCTCTGAGCACATTCAAAATCCCTTTCTTCTTGTTGTTCTTTTGTTAACTTTAGCTTTGGTAGCTCAACAACAATCTCTTTGCCCTTTCCTTCTACCTCTTGCATTGGCTTTTCAACAACCTTTTCTACAATATGAATTCCTTTGAATCCAGGCTTTGGCTTAATAGGTTTTAACTTTGCACATTTGCCCTCAAGCCATCCATCATCAATCTTTTGTCTCATTTGGAATTCATTGCAGTTCAGCATCTGAGCACCCACTTTCACCAAATACTCTTGTTTCACTTTGGGCCATGTCTTGTAAACCTCAGTTGTTGGGTAATCACCAGACAAAATTATCGTATTGATCAGCACTCTATCCACCGCTGATAGTTTCTCTTCAACTGTTGATTCACTAGGTGCAACTGTTAGTTCATCCACTACAGCTGTTTGTTCTGGCACTTCAGCAACTGTTGGTAATGAACTCTCCCCCTCTTTGATTGGAACAGTTGAAGGGAGTCTTGCAGCAGCTGTCAACTGTTGTAGTACTTGATCATGTAGCTTTATCACCTCATTAGCATGCTTCAAACTGTTGGTCAAAACCTTGATTTGCTGGTCTTGTTGAAGAATCCTTTTGTTTTGTAAGGCAATCTTCTTTTTGAGTTGCACGTATGCAGCAAAGAAAGGTGCAAAGTTGGAATTCATCAATGCTTGGTGTTGCATTCTAGCCTCAATGTCAGCCAGTGTTGCCATTGTTAACATATCATTGACAGATAAAACTGGTGGTTCACTCAATTGAGATTCCACACCAGTACCCCTCTTTACTTGGTACTGGGGATTTCTAGAAGCTGTTTGATCAGCTTCTGTTGCCATAGTTGAGGTCTTAGTTATGTTAACACTATCCTTTTCATCCCTTGCGGATAAAACAGTAGTGTCAGCCACAAAAACCATATGATCACCCTCTAATGGAGTGATCACCTCCTCATTGTGCCTGGGAGACAGCACAAGGGGTTCCCTTTGGGTATTCTGCACAGGTGAATGCACCTGTGCAGGGCTTACAGTTTCAGGTTCATGAACTGTGGCGGAAGGAGCACCAACAGTTCTTTTCCTCTTCTTTTGAAATGTTTTAAGAGTGGGGGCTTTTGTTGTAGCTATTTCAAAAGTAGCAGAGAGGGGATTTTGAGTATCATGGGCTGTTGGTTCTAGTGTTGGTGGTGTAGCAATATGTTGGGCTTCATGCTCAACACTAGCAGCCCTGTTTCTTGACAAGAACTCCACCGTTGCAGAGAGTGGTGGAGTTATGGCACCAGAAAAATTCTTGCCATTAATCAACAATTTGCTCAATGTGGAAGCCACATGAGCAGAGGGAATAATGACCCTCTTGTGTATTTTAAGGTTTGGCATCAAAAAGTTTAAGAAAATTTGCACAAACCTGGGGTACATCAAAAAGAGACCATATTTGGTCCCGAGATGCTTTACCATTCCATTAGAGATTAGTTTTGAAAAATTGAAGCATCTATTGTTTGCTAGACAGATGAGTGCGAGAGCAATGTTGCTCCCAAACTCATTCCAGCCTGTTCTCTTAGGGCTAATGAACTGCTGGAGAGTATGGATCATGAACTTCCAGTGTGCGCAAAACTGCCCTTTGTAGAAGGTACCCTTTCCCCTAGGGCCCTCATATCCCAGTTTTACTAACTCAGTGTATAAATATTCAAGTGAAACCGAGTCAGAATACTCACCATTGACATCATTCAGTTGCAGAGATTGATGAATGATGTTTTCAGAGATAGCGACCTCAGTGCCGTCTATCTTGGAGTCAATCCATTGAACTCCATTTTCCTCTCGCACAGTTGCATTTTTCCAAAACTGGTCGACATGCGAGGTATATATGGTGGGATTAACAGTAAGAGCATTGTGGATGTTGGACATTGAGAGATAATCGATCATGTCATGAAAGACATGTAGATTATCGGGTTTGGCAAGGAAAGCGATCATGTTGTGCTCTTTGACGAATGGAAGGGGAGCCATTTTGAGTTCGAGAGTTAGGATTTAGGGTTTGCGTGTGATTTAAGTTTAGAAAGAGTGAATGAACTGGTGAGGAGGGAATTGCCTTATATATGTTTCGACTATCAAATGCAATTCAAACATCCTCAAAATTCTGCAAAGACCAAAAGACCATTTATTAACTTAACAGTTGACGGACAAAATTAAAGCTAACAGTTGTAGAACTGTTTTCATAAGATGTAACAACTGTTATTTAAAAAAAAACTCCCTTTTCAAAGATCATGATTTTGGACTAACAGTTGTGCATTCTACACACTAACAGTTGAAGACTGTTTTTGTTAGAAAGTACAACTGTTATTGGACGAGTTTCTCCCCCTCAGATGCACATGGATTTTGCCTAACAGTTGAGCAGGCCATATGCTAACAGTTGAAAACTGTTAGTAGTATGTCAAACAACTATTAAAAAAAATGTGCAATTGTCAACAAAACTTAGCTCATACACTCATCATAAGCTGATTCATCATAAACAAACCATTAGCCAACACAGACATCAACAAAATATGCATTTTATTCATGTTTAACAAAGATGAACTACAAAGTACATGCATTTTCACAAGCCATTGTTGGTACTGTTTATCTAATTGTGCAAGGGTCAACGAAATTCAGTCTTTTATGACTTCGATTTCTACACCCATCTCTTTCTCTAACGGTTGTTTGTCTCTAATGGTTATGGCTTCCATTAGACTCGGATGATGATGATGAGTACTGCCAATTCATCATCAGTTAAGACCATGACGTGCATTGGAATTAGTCATTGATTACAATGGTCTCCACTGCATCATCATCCGAGGCTAGAACGTCATCATCAGCATCATTTCTTCCAACATTGAGCCACACTACTGAGCCTGTAGTGTGTCACACCACATTTCTTAGAAATCTATTAAACATATTATACAACTGTTAACACCCAAAAAGGATCGGAGTTTTACAAAAGACTGTTACTATATACATTGGTACTAAACTGGTTTACTAAAAGTAGTGTTTTAAAAACATTTTTAAAACATAAAGAAAGCCAGGAGCTATCTAGCCTAAGAAGCCGCTGGGGCCTTCCCCTTGCCTGAGCCTGACGCACCTGCTAACAGAAAACACTAAACGTAAGCTAACACTTAGTGAGTATACTACTAAAATAATAACCAAAGTAATGGAAACAACTTCTCTCTTGGATGCCTCACATCCAACCAATAATCTGTAATTCTATTCCAAACTGTTAACTGGTCCTGGAGGATACTATATAAAGTAATAGTAACCCCGGACACTTTCTTGGGTATAAGGATCTCAATATACCCCATTTCTATATCTGAAGCAATGGTACTACAATGTTATTCACAATCATGCAATATAATATACGCACGTATGCTAATCTGAGTAAAGGTAAGTACACTCACCTCCGCAGCAGTTAAGAACTACGCTCCTATCAGAAAAGTGTCAACTCTTATTGCCTACAAACAATAAATAATAACCGAATTAACTTCTGAACACTACGCACGAGATGAACACACTACGCACAAAGTGAATCACACTACGCGTGAAGTGAATCACACTACGCGTGAAGTGAATCACACTACGCACGAAGTGAACTCTCATACGCACGAAGTGGCTCCCACTTCGTGCGACCCAAACTCATCGACTTCATCTCTTACATTGAGCACTTCGTACGAAATGAAGTCACTACGCACGAAATGGGCTTCACTTTGCACGACTAAAACTCATCATGTTCATCCACTCGAATCTTGAACAAACTCGAAATTAATCAAACGACTGACTTTTAAACATTTCCGATGACTTCCTAACACATATCTTGACATGGAACAACGCCAAAACCAAGACTAACACCAAAACTCAAGGATTAAAACTTATGAATCCCTTTCTTGACTTAAAACTCACATAAACTCATATAAAAGTATACCTTTTTGCTTCTGCAACACTATAGACTACGAAATCTTCTATCAATATCTCGATTTCTTGATAAAAAACTCAAATTTCCCATAGTGATTGTGTGTGTACGTGAATGTGTGTTTGCATGGAGTTTTTTGACTACCACATAGTCAACTAAAACTTCAATTATATCTATAACTTTCAAAGATTGCCACAAAGACCACTAAACTTCTCAAGTTTTCTGAAATGGCAACCTTAGCCCCTCTACTTTGCAACTCATAATTACATAAAGGCAACTAGCTAAACACAT
The DNA here is from genome assembly GCA_947179395.2 of Pulicaria dysenterica. Lineage (NCBI taxonomy): Eukaryota > Viridiplantae > Streptophyta > Magnoliopsida > Asterales > Asteraceae > Pulicaria > Pulicaria dysenterica. The sequence goes on along the minus strand of OX359288.1, from coordinate 46,230,486 downwards.
AAACACTTAACATAAAAAAAATTAAGTTAAATACTTAACAGGAAATCTTTCAAACCTTGGGGCGTTACATAGTGCCTTCCAGGTTCAAGTCGAACCTTAAACAGCAGTTGGTAGGCAACTCGTGGAAGAGAGTGAAGTTTTCAAAATCACCTCTTATACGAATATGATCAGTCATTTTATTTGGCCTACGTGGGTCTGGGTGCTGTGTCAAGGTGAACATATCTCGATAATCATGCATCTCAAGAACACAAGATGAATATTGCCAAAGCTCATGCATTCTAACAAACGGGGCAGGGATGGTTACATAACTTTGTTTAGCATTAATTTCTTTGAAGTTTATGAGAAAGAATTTAGTAGCCATTTGCAAAGAAAAGTTTGCTCTCTGAAATGCAAATGTAGGTGTGATTTGTGAAGAATGGATGCAAGCTAATTTATAGACAAACTTGTGGTTGCGAATTGTTCAATAATTTAGCATGCAGTGACTTGTCAAAATAAAGAGACTTACCTTTATCAGTCTGGAACTGTTCTCAATAAAGTATGTTACCTTTACCACATATCAAGGTCATTCACGGGTTTGAAATCTGTTTGTGGGACAGGCAACCAGATATGTCCAAAACTGGTTTGGGATTTGCACTTTTACTCTTCCCTGAACACTTAAAAGCAACAGTTGTTAGATAACAATACTAACAGTTGCAAACTGTTAGTGTGAAAAACATTGAGTAATGAACAACTGTTAGTCTAAGTTAATCATTCCAATGTTTGAGATCAAAAAGTTGAATCTGCTCACATCAAATGCTTTAGTGAATAGATCAGCTAATTGATCATCAGTATGGACTTTCATAACTTGGATTAATTTCTTTTCATTGCAATCTCTTATGAAGTGAAATCTGATTTCAATGTGCTTGGTTTTAGAATGCGTTACTGTATTATTAACTATGCTAATAGCACTGGTGTTATCAATATAAATTGGTGTATGCAAGAAAGACAAACCATAATCCAGAAGCTGATTTTGAATCCACAACACTTGTGAACAGCAGCTTGATGCAGCAATATATTCAGCCTCAGCTGTTGAAGTTGAAACAGTTGTTTGTTTCTTGCATTGCCATGAAACCAGCCTTGATCCAAAGAATTGACATCCTCCAGAGGTTGATTTTCTGTCCACATTGGCTCCACCATAGTCACTATCAGAATATGCCACCAAATCAAAAGGTGAATCTTTAGGATACCAAAGTCCCAATTTTGGTTGGCCTTTGAGGTATCTAAAGATCCTCTTCACAGCAAACAAGTGTGACATCTTCAGACTGCATTGAAATCTGGCACAAACACACACAGCAAACATTATATCAGGTCTAGAAGCAGTTAAATACATTAATGAACCTATCATTGACCTATATAGATGTATGTATACATCCTCCCCCTCAGAGTCTGCTCCCAACTGTTTGTGTGTTTCCATAAGAGTGCTTGCCAGTTTCACATCTTGATAGCCAAACTTGTCCAATATGTCTTTGACATACTTAGATTGGCTTAGAAAGATACCAGAGGGCTTCTGTTTCACTTGTAATCCCAAGAAATATGTGAGTTCACCCATGGAACTCATCTGAAATCTTTTGTGCATAATGACTTCAAATTCTTTGCACAGGCTGTCATCAGTGGATCCAAAGATTATATCATCAACATAGATTTGCACAAGCAAAATCTCTGTTTTAACAATCTTTGTAAACAATGTTTTGTCAATTGTGCCTCTCTTATAACCATTCTCAAGAAGGTAGGATGATAATGTCTCATACCAAGCTCTAGGAGCTTGATGTAGTCCATATAGAGCTTTATCCAACCTATATACCCTGTCAGGGTACTTTGAGTCTTCAAAGCCAGAGGGTTGACACACATATACCTCCTCATCAATAGTTCCATAGAGAAATGCAGACTTGACATCCATTTGATACACCTTAAATCCTTTGAAGCTTGCAAAGGCAAGAAATAGTCTAATGGCTTCAATCCTTGCAAATAGTCTATTCCTTCCTCTTGTGTATAGCCCTATGCAACCAGTCTTGCCTTGTTCTTGATTACAATCCCTCTTTCATCTTTCTTGTTTCTGAACACCCACTTGGTGCCAATTGCTCTTTTGCCTCTTGGAAGTTCAACTAACTTCCAAACTTGCTGAATTTGAAATTGTAAGAGCTCCTCTTGCATTGCTTCCACCCATGAAGGGTCTTTCAAAGCTTCAACTGCTTTCTTTGGTTCTATTTGAGATAGAAAGCAGGCATTCACATCAAATTGGGCAAGATCCACACCACTGTCTTCATTTTGCAGCATGTTCCTTGTTCTGATAGGAGTGGTTGGATCACCAATTATTTGTGATATTGGATGATTCTTGTGAACTCTTGATGTAGGAATGTTTTCTTCAGTCAGTTCATTCCCTAGATTAGACAGATCAAACTCACATTCACTTGAATTTCCAGTAGTATCACACACTTGATCAGCAACTGTTTGGGGTGCAGATTCAGTGTGGTGTTGAGGATCATGAGATTCCATGTCCTTTAAAGATTCAGCATCAATCAATGGATCAACAGCATTGGAAAACTCTTGTTGAAGCATAGGAATCACAACAAAGTCTTCAGTAACTTTGTTTGAACCAACAGTTGTTGGTTTTGAGCTAACAGTTTCAAAACTGTTTGAACTAACAGTTTCAAAACTGTTTGGGCTGTTGGAAACTGTTTGTTGATTTTTACCAACAGTTGTGGAGGTATCTGCAGCTGTTTCAGTAGAATACTCAAAAGAAAGAGATTTAGACAATGCATCAATATCAAATAACCAATCAGGCCCATTACCTGCAATATTGATCCTATTCTCATTGAAAGAGACATTCATACTCTCTTCTATGATTCTAGTGACATTGTTAAATACTATATAAGCTTTACTTTGAGTGAAGTATCCTACAAATAAACCTTCTTCAGCCTCACTCTCAAACTTGCCTAATTGTGATTTGGTATTAAGGATAGTGCAAGGACAGCCAAATGGTTTGAAGAAGTTGATTAAAGGTTTTCTCTTGAGGAACAACTCATAAGGAGTTTTCCCTTTGGACTTGACTACTTGTACTCTATTCTGAACATAGCAGGCAGTGTTCACTGCTTCTACCCAGAATGTCATTGGAAGCCTAGAATCAGCTAACATGGATCTAGCAGCCTCTATCAAAGTCCTATTCCTTCTCTCAGCAACTCCATTCTGTTGGGGAGTCCTAGGGGCACTAAACTTTCTTTCAATACCTTTACTTTCACAAAAACTGTTTAGCTCATAGTTCTTAAATTCAAAACCATTGTCAGATCTAATGACTTTCACCTTCAAATCAGATTGATTCTCAATCCTAAGAATAAGAGTCTTAACTAACTCAGCAGTTTCATCTTTAGTTCTAAGAAATTGAACCCATGTAAATCTGGTGAAATCATCAACTATAAGTAAACAGTAGGCTTTCTTACCTATGCTGATCACAGATGTTGGACCAAAAAGATCCATATGCAAAAGTTGTAAAGGTGCAGCAATGAAAGAAACTTCTTTGGTCTTATAAGAAGTTTTGTGTTGCTTGCCTTTGAGACAAGCCACACAATGATCATCACATGAGAATTCTTTTTGGGGCAAACCTCTTACCAAACTATTTTTAGCTAACAAGTTCATGGTTTTAAAGTTCATGTGACACATCCTTCTATGCCAAATGGCAGACTCATCATGAGATGCCTTTGAGAGTAAGCAACTTAACACATTCTGTTTAGCAATCTTTTGTGTATCTAGACAGTATACATTATCCTTGCTAGGTGTTCTCAAAAGAACATCCTTCTCATTTAGTTCAAAATCTTTTGATAGGATAATGCATTCTGAATCTGTAAACAAAACTTTGTTTCCATTGTCACAGATTTGAGAGACACTTAACAGATTGTACTTAAGTTGTTCAACAAAGAAAACATCATTAAATGTAAGTGTACCTGCCTCAACAGCTCCTTTACCTGTGATTTTTCCTCCCTTAGCATTTCCTCCAAATGCTACAAATACACCATTAATGCTTCTGAAATCCTTCAAACAATGTGGATTTCCAGTCATGTGCCTTGAGCATCCACTATCCACATGCCAGATAGATCCATGATTGGACCTGTGAATGCTCTGCACAAATAAAATCAGTTAGTAGCAGGAAGTACCCAGGCCATGCAGGTCTTGGGTACACCATTTAAGTCATAATACTTAAACAGAGTTTGGTTCTTTTTGATTTCATCCAAATTAGATTTCTCTAATTTGTGTGATGAATATTTTGTAAGAACATGTGGTTCCCAACTGTTGTAATTAACAGTTGAGACCTTTGAACAAACAGTTGTTGTAGATGGTAAAACATTTGAGTCATCATGTGACTTATTCTGTTTTGCAATTTGAGTACCAGTTTTACCCTCTTCAGAAACTGTTTGTTTCTGCAGTTTCACCCAAGCCAGACCAACAGTTTTTGGTTTTGATAAAACAGTTGTGGAACTGTTAGTTGGTTTGGATGTAACAGTTGTAGAACTGTTAGCCTGTTTTGGCTTAGCAGTTTTAGAACTGTTAATCTGCTTTGACTTAACAGTTTTAGAACTGTTATTTTGCCTTTTGAAACTTGGTTTTTTTGTGCTATACAGCTGTGGGTTATAATAACAGTCTTGAGCCAAGTGATTGGATCTCCCACATATATGGCACTTTTTAGCTTTCACAATAGGCAAACCAGTTCTTTGTGACCAGAACTGGTTCCTATTTCTTTGATTTCCTCTAACAGGTGCTGACTGAGGAAACTTTTGTACACCATGCTTTTGGCATGTGCACGCAGGCATTTCAGTATGCCTTTTTACAGATCTGGGTTTAGTCTGTGCTTTTGCAGCCTCCTTCTTGGGCTTTCCAACTGCAACTTCATCAACCTTCACTTTTCCTTTTGACTTAACACTAACAGTTGAGCTGTTTGGGTTCCTTTTGGGACTATTAGTGTAAAGGTGGGGACTGTTTGTAACAGTTGTGGAACTGCTTATAGAATGAACAGGTTTGGTCAGTTTTGGCTCATTGGTGAGGGGTTCAGTGGATGCTTTTACAAACACCATAGGTTGTAAAGATGATTTTGTGGGAATGGGCTCACAACAAATGTGATTTTCATATGGAATAACTTCATCCTTCTTCACAACTCCCTCATTCTTATCATCACTCATTGCATACACAACTCCTTCCTCATCACTTTCAAATTGTGGATTAGCTGACTTCAGTTCCTATGGTAATGATTCATTAACATACCTATCAGCTACATCAGACATGGGAGTTATGTAGTTGTGATTGTATGGAGGTGGGGTCTGCTTATATCCTAAACCAGTTTTCACCTTGTCTCTGATTTGTGATTGTAACAAGGTTTCAAGTTTAATATTTGTTGCCTTGAACATGCTCAGATCAATATCAACACCCTCCAACTTCTTGGTTAACTCATCAACCTTACTTTCCTTCTCACCTAGCTTCTTTTTCAGACTATCAATCTCCTCTTGAAGCTGCTCTTTTTCCCACTTATGATATTTTCTATCATAATCCATTTGCAGTTCATTGGCTTGATAATCTTTTATTTTCTTTTCAAAGCTTTCAATGACTGCACTTGATTCATATCTCCTCTCCTCCACTTTGCTTAGAGCAGAACACATATTCTTATTGTGCTCTCTAAACCTTTTAACAATAGCTCTACATTCACCAGGACATAGTTTAGAAGATACCTAAATGTCCTCAGATTCTGGTGAATCCAACTTGATGGAGGAGTCAGTCAATGCCATCAAAGCTTTGTTGTTTGTAGCCTCTTCTGCTTGATCACTCCAATCAAACCCATGCCTTCTTGTGAGACCAATGCTGAGGAGGTTTGATTAAGAGTTGGCCTCTGACCTTGATTCTGGACTTGTCCACCAGATCTGCACTCTCTTGCAAAGTGGCCAAGCTGTTGACATTTGAAGCATCTCACCTTTGACTTGTCAAATCCAGCCTTGCCATCAGCTCTGAAATTCATGTTTTGCCTTCCAGTCCTTTTGATGAACCTCTTGGCTCTAACAGTAAGCATGGCCATCTGCCATTTTAGATCCATCTCCTCCAGATCATTAGGGTGCACTTGTTCAAGATCCTCATTGGTGAGGGTTGAATGTGCATGGCTGGCAAGAAAAGCTTCAAGCACAACATCTGGAGTGTTCACATCTAGTCCAATAGGAGAACTAGTACCTGCACAACTATCAATAGAGTTAGTTAATGAATGGTTTGATTCCATACCTGAGGATGACAGGAGAGCAGCATTGTGGCTATGGACAACAGTTTTTCTTTTTCCCTCTATCTCTCCCTCAAACACTATCAAACTATTATAGAGGTCATCTAACTCTATGTCTTCAAGGGAATCCTTAGTCCTCCATTGTGCAGCAAACACAGTCCATTCATCACCTAGAGACCTAAGAAACTTTCTATTTATCTCATCTTGATCAAGCCTAACCTTAGCATTCTCTAGTTGACTTTCCAGCTTGTAAAACCTATCAAAGATTTGGGTGATGCTCTCATTCTTTCCACTGGTGAAGTTCTCTTAGGCTTGTTTAAGGAGATCTCTTTGGTTTCTCTTAGAGCTAGCATTCCCAGCAAACCTCTTTTCTAGAGCATTCCAAAGTTCATGAGCATCATCAAATTTCTTGAATTGATGTTGATACTCATTGGGAATTGCAATCTGGAGGATGCTGAGAGCTTTCATCTCAATCATTCTCTCCTTCTTTTCAACATCTGTCTTTGGTGGTGGCTTTTTCTTTGGTTTTCCAGTCTCATCCAGATCAACAGGGGCAGTGGGAATAGTTTCAATGATTTCCCAAACAGCATAGTCCATTAATTGGACATGCTGCTTGAATCTCAGTTTCCACATCTCAAAATCAGTTGGTTTGAGCATGGGAACACGAATGTTTGACCCAGAGCCATTGTTATCAGAAGATCCACCAGAATCCATTGAAACAAAGTAATTTGAAAATAGTTTTAAAGAACAAAGCAAGATTGAAGCAAAACCTTCAACTGGTGATCAAAGGAACCTTAATGATAAGGCTCTGATACCACTTGTCAGGATCGGATATAGATTATATCAAATAACAAGAACTAACTTTTGAATAACAAATCAGAGTTGAATAATAGTTAATCTTTAACTATGATCACAATCAACTAAGAAGTTGTGGAATCACACTTAATTGATTAAAGAAGGTTTTGAACACAAAGCAATTCAATCAAACAGTAGTTTTATTGATTAACCAGAATGATTACAATAGCAAACTTCACCCCCAATCTAACTTATTATGTTAGACGAAGAACACAGATTGTTCTTGGTTTTCAAAGAGAAACTTAGAGGCTTAGCACTATTCTGAAAGCAAATTACAACTTGAAGAACGAATGCAAAACTTAAACAATGAGTACGTATTATAAATTCTAATCTAGTTTTTATATACTCCTTGATCTTCCTTGATTTATTGACAGTTAGGTAATCTTCTATCTTCTGAGATAATCTTGATGATCTTCCAAATATTTTGAGATATCTTCAAAGATAGGGTTTTCCACATTTAGCTCAACAGAAACTGTTCATTGGATGCAACAGTTCTGGTTCTTCTAACAGTCTTCGGCTTCAAGGTCTTCAAACAGTTGTAGAAGTTTGAACTAACAGTTCTGAACTTTGTACTAATAGTTGTAATGCCCACAGCAACTGTTATTCACAACTGTTTTCATATTTTCATCTAACAGTTCACAACTGTTTTCCATAAACTCTTCTAACAGTTTCAACTTTGTATGTTAAACAGTCTTAATGCCTTAGCTAATTTCCCAACAGAACTGTCAAGAGGACTTTTGGGGTTAAAATTAAAAAGGCTATGGTTTAAGGGTAGGAAAAAGAAGGATTTTTAAAAGTGGCTAAAATAAGAATCCAAAAATCAAAATAATAACCGACTAAGCTGCTTTTATTGAACTATCGAACAGGAATATCACAATATTTTTATTGAGATCACAGTTCATCAAGCTGTAATGGAATCAGAATCTTCTGAATGACGGCTATTCACTCAGGCAATACTGAAGAAAAAAACTACTACTCAATGTATGACAACCTCAAAAATAGCCAGAGAAAGGTATGTCAAGCAACTGTATTTTTCTCTTTTCTTTTGATTTTCTGATTTTTATGTATTTTCTGAGTTCAGCTGTATGCAACGGATAGAACAAAGATATTAACTTTTCATGTCCCGCTGATCGGTGCTTGAACAACTGAAGAATATAGTAACACAAAATGAAACTAAGCAGCATAAAATGGATTTAACTAATTCTGGAAACTTAAAAAAATAAAATAAAATGGGATAAATATGGGAAATGAATAGAAAGGCTAAATGAGCATTACACTTAAAAAGTGTTAATAAGAAAATAAATTAAATAATCTAAAATTGAGATTATTTAAGTTTGAAAGAAAAAGGTTTAAAACAGCGGGTTTAAAAGAAAGATGGCCTCTATTAGTGCAATAGTCTAGTTCTCATTTTTGTGGTTTCGATAAGAATTCAGTAACAAGTTCTGAAATATATGCAATTTAGACATACTCACAGCAAATGAATCAGTGTTGTAATGTTAACAACTGTAAGGCTCAAACACTCAATTTGAGTACGGGCTGTATTTATGCTAAGTCATAAAATCTCGAATAAATTTCCTTATATGTATTCTGAATTCATATAAATTTAATTAAAATTTCATACAAATAATCACAAATGTGAAAAAATTTAAATTTGAATTTTGAATTAATTTATAAATTAAAACTATGAGGATTTTGCAAAATTTTAAAAATTTTGAGGATTTTAGACAAATTTTATTAACAAGAAATATGGATACCTCTACCCCACACTTAAAATGGTACATTGTCCACATTGTACTCAAAAGCATGAATAAATAAAATTGAAGTAGAGAGAACTCCCCTATTTTGCTGAGCTGACTGCCAGCATATGCGTGATTAATCATTATTTCAATTCTGAGACCAGAAATCTCACACATCATTTTATTAAGTTTGTAGCAAAAATTAAACAAAAGAAAAACAAACAATTTATTCGGGTTACATACTATTCGTACGGTATGTAAGCAACAGAATAACGCTTTGAAATGCGGAATCTTTTATAGTCAGATCTTCAAGACTGCAAAACTAAATCAACAGTTAGAATATTTCACAATATTATCACATTTCCCCGGCAGCGGCGCCAAAAATCTGGTGTAGCGTTTACGTGCGGACCGGATTTCACAACAATACGAGTGCACACGGCACGGCTGGGCAGTGGACCCATCGCGTGTAGTATAGTGCGCTGGTAAGACCGATGATTTATATCGAACACGGGTACGGCGATATCTATTGCTACTTCTATTTCAAACTGCTGTCTAGTTATCAGATAGGTGAGGATAAAAATAAACTAAATACTAGGCAGAAAAATAAATAAAGCAGGAAACAAAAGAAAGTGCCAAGTCACGAATCCTCCAAATATTAATAGTAGTGTTAGCTAATCTGGTTATAAAATGAGTGAATTTATTAACATGATTTCTAAAGTAGATTTGGTACCAATCATTTATCAGTTTGAAATGATCTTAAGGTAACACTGATTTAATCTTTGTATTATTATTACACCAGTTAGATAAAACCTCGCTTCCGGGGTGTTATCCCGTTTTACTTAAAAGGTCAGTATTTATCTCTGAATGAAATAATAGACAAAGTAAATACATCGTTGGTCAACATCCGGTAAGAAGATATATATTTAGGTAATCAGATAATATATCAGTTCAACACCTCAAGTGTGTCTATGAGCAAATGTCCCTGTATACATATACCAGACTTATACGTATCGTACACCTCGAGTGGGTCCATGAGCAAATACATATAAATATGAGTCTGTTTGAATATATATGTATAAGGATACATATATCCTAAGCAAATGGTTTTTCAACACTTACAATGCCGAATACCCGCTTGAACTGATAGTATTATAAAATAGCTAATTATAATGTTTCATTATTTCAGAAATACCAAGTCTTAAATAAAATCATTACAGTATAATCCTACGCATAACGACTAAATTTGGATTCATTGTAACGAAGTGAAAATAAAGGAAAGAGAATACCAGTTTGTATTATACAAGGTAGAAATACATCTGGACAGCATCTCGACTCGTACAAACTTGTTGGAACTCGTTTCCGAAAACAGAAAAACAACTACAGCTACAAAAACTACAAACCTACGCTACAAACTACATATATACATGGATAAGAGGTGAGAAAACTCCAAAAAGGACGAGAGCAGCCCGAAGGCCCTCTTGAGTAGTCTCCGGAAGAATGGGGCTTGGCCTGCTATTTATAGGCGTCAAAGTTGATTTCCGCGTCGCGTAAATAAGTGGTTCCGCGCCGCGGAAGTGGATAAGGCACGCGGCACGTAATTCCATTTTTCATAATTTCTTCGTCTTTTGCGCGGTGTTTTCTCGTTTTGACGCGTGTTATCCATTTTTCCATTTTGTCTACCTGAAATAGCCTTGAATAAAATAAGAAAACATTTAAATCTCATTTTGGCTATATTTTATTTATTTAAACCAGATATTATCAGATATCCGATATATATTTTATGTATAATTCTGACAATATCATTACCTTTTTGGGAACATTCAGAAGTATTGTATTTATCGATTATTGAATGGAGATTTAGTAATACGCAAATTGCGGGTATTTCTTTAAATCTTTACTGTATTCCAACTTAGCATGTTTTATTCTTCCCTGAATGTGTTAGCATTCTAAATGTCCACATTCGGTCATTCTTCTCGGGAAGGAAGTATGAACTAAGACTGAGGGAAGTGATTGGTCATGTGTCCAATGGGGATTGGGACACGGGGACGCAATACTTCGCCTGTACTTGAAGTGGTTTCAAGTGACTAGACGACCCACACCTGCGTTCACTCTGTGGTACTTGTCATAAGTGAATCAGGATGATAATATCAGTTCATCCTTATACTGGAGATGCATGTGTCTGCATCACTTTGGTCTGCTTTGTTCTAGTTGCTTTCAAACGCAGTCCGTAACTGGCTGTTATAAAGGAAGTAATTATGCAGGGTATGGTCAATGTGGTGGGCAATGTAGTAAAAGGAATTTGTCCCTTTGTTTAGAGACATATCCATGGGCCCCTCGATGATTGGTCGCTGACACCAAAATCCATGGTCGTGCTTAAGTGTGCAATGATTAAAGTATCTGATTGCAACTTGTATGTTTTGGTCACCACCAATTTGTTGGGGTTTCTAGTGCGCGCAATGGATGCAAAGTACAACATAGTACAACCAAACAAAGCACAAAAGTGAAACCCCACAAATGGACCATGCTCTATGTAAAAGAAATGCAACTTATAGAAAGGAAAGAGGGTTATACCAGCTTCTTTAGCTCCAGAAATCTTCAAGTGTGGTGATGGTGTTTCTCCTAGTGGTACTTCCTCTCTAAAAACCACTTAGGAACAGCAACAAGATGATGATTTTTCTGGAACCTTTTGTGTATACTCACTCTAAGTCTTTTAAAAAGCACTTAAGGAGTTATGTATGTGTATGTGGCCAAGAGTATCTCAAGAGAGCAATCCCAACTCTTTTATAAACTCTCTAGTGCCATTTCATCTCCCTAAAGCCGGCCAAGACACAATCATAGCATCCACATGCATTGGCCAAGCCTAGAGGTGATTTAACAAAAAGGCACATGTAGCCGTAGCGGCGCTAACTCTTAAGGGTTAGCGGCGCTAACCTCTTAAAGTTAGCGGCGCTATCGCGGTCTGTCAGGTGAAATGACAAAAAGCCTATGCAGCCGTAGCGGCTCTAACCATTAAGTGTTAGCGGCGCTATCACCTAATAGTTAGCGGCGCTAACGCGGCCTGCATGGTCAACTTTTGTCTTTTGCCAATTTTGATTCCTTTACTTTAGTTGCTGTCAGGTTTGACCCTGGTGTATGACCCAATAGGCTCATACATCATCGGCAATGATTTAAACAGCATGCATGCATCAGTGGGCATATTCTAAAAAACTCCCACTTGCACATGATGCACCGTATTCTCAAATCACAGAAAAAGAGCGGCCTCTAGCAAAGCATCTCTGCCCCCAAGTCAGTATGAGTTTCGTTATCAAAAAACAAAACCAATTCAAAAGAAATGGTCCTTTAGATAAGTGATCTTAAACATCCCTTTGTTCGCGATATCCTTGTGAAAACGAGACATGGATTAAATGTCAATCTCCAGATCGTTCACGATTATGTTTCTCGATCTTGATTGGTGGTGACCAAAAGTTAAGGATATATCTGATTCTCAATCAATATTCCTTGGGCATGGCCATGCGAATTTAGGTGTCAGCTCCAAATCATCGAGGGGCCCTGGGATATCTCTGTTGAGGTTTCGAGAACACACAATGGACGCAAGGTACAAGATCAAAAGCATAATGTACAAGTCTATAAAGCATAAAAACAAAGAAACCCCAATAGAAAGTACCAAACTCCGTAACAAAGAAAAGCAACATGTAAAACAGGAGAAGGAGGAAGATTATACCCTCTATGAACTTCTGGAACAAAGGAGTAAAGTTGGTGATGACTAGAAAGCAACCAAGCTCTCTTCTATCGAATTCCACCCCAAGTTTATTCAACCTCCATGTACTAGCATGCCCTTACTAGTCTTCAAACCATGAAACTACCTCTGGAACAACAACCCATGAATTCTTCTCACTTTCCTCTTCAAGATCACACCAAGAATCCTCTCTCTCACTTCACAAAGTAGAGAGAGTTTAGTGTGTATGTGTATTAGTTTTCAAGAGAGAGTTCTCAAATGCATGTCCTTATCTCAAATGAGCTCTCCAGAACTCTTATGGACTCCCAAAGGCCGGCCAAGAAGTGGTTTAAGCAACCAACATGCATTGGTAGAAAATGGAGGTAACATGCAAAAGTTGAATGTAATCTGACAGGGGTTAGCGCCGCTAACTTTTAGAGTTAGCGCCGCTAACTATTAAAGTTAGCGCTGCTATCGGGCTCTAGTTAGCGCCGCTAACCTTTAAGAGATAGAGCTGCTAACTTTTAAAGTTAGAGCCGCTAACTCCATCAGCATGCCAATCTTTTGCAATTTGACCAAATTGGTCCCTCTACTAAGGTTGTTGTCGAGATTGATCCCCGGTGTGTGACCCAATAGGCCCACACATCTTTGGGAGTGATTCATATTGTGTACGTGCATCAGTGGGCATATCCCAACAAACTCCCACTTGCACATGACACACCGTACCCAAGAAATCACAGACAAAGAGCGGCCCACTGACGCACGTACGCCATTTGGATCACTGCCAATATAGTATCGGCCTATTGGGTCACACACCGGGGATCAATCCTGACAGCAATCAAAGATGAGGGACTAAAAGTGTCAAAGTGGAGAAGTTGGTGTGCAGGAAGATTACGCGACGCGGCGTCTGTTAGAGACCGCGACGCGGTGTCTCCGCGTTGCGGAACCTTACGGGCACGCGGCGCGGAATCTGTCTGACAGCATTCAACTTTTGTCTCCCACCTCCTTTTTGGACCAATGCATGTCTTGCCTTTTGGATTCGCAGATGGCCGGTCTGGGGAGAAGAAGTGGCACGATTTAGCTTATTTAAACCCCTCATTTGCTTCTCCTTGAACACTCTTGCTACCTTGTTAACTTACACCCACTTAGAGCTCTTTTTGGAGTTTCATTTGAGAGTGCTTGTGAGTTGAGTCCAGAAGAAAAGGAAGGAGAGCTTGCTTTTTTCTTTGGTGGTTTCTGAGGTAGAAGATCATCAATAACAAGCTAGTACTTGTGGATCGTGGAAACCCGGTGTGGATCAACAATAGAGAGGAGCTCGATTGGCTTCTTCATCATCACCATCCTTCTCTACTTTGTTCCAGATATTCACCAAGGGTATATCTTTCTTTTCCTTGCTTTTACATGTTGCAAATACTTGTTATAGAGTTTGGTCCATTTTGGGGTTTTTATGCTTTGCATGTTTGTACATTTGGCATTGCATGTTGTTCTCTTTGCTTCCGCTGTGTTCCTGAAAAACCCTACAGTGGTATCAGAGCCACCTCTATACTGTATTTGCACATGGTGGCCTGAAAAACCCTAAAATTGGTTTTGTGTTTTCTGTCCAGGCTGTTTACGCGGCGCGGTTTTTTGCCTGGTATGCGACGCGGAAACTAGCAGGAAATGACCTGGACAGATTCTGTTTTTAAACTTTTGAAAGAAAAATTATTTTTGGGTTTTTGGCACTAAATTTTGGTTTCTGGAATTTTTGTCCAGAAATTAAAATTTGGTTTTTTGAAGTTGCCTTGGATAATGGTTGGTGTATTTATATGTATATTATTATTTTGGCATGAAAATGGTAATTGCATAAACTTACATTATGTATTTATGAATATGTTTCATCAAAAATGGTTTGGTGTTACTAATGCATAAGTACATGGGATTTTAGTGCCTTGAGTGTTTTTGAAAAATCTTAACCATTATACATAAGTTTACATGGTTCTGTGTGGCACACCATGTTGTTGTTCATTAGTGGACTTGTTTGTTGTTCTTGTGATATTGGTAACCATAGATATGCCCTAGACCTTGTGGATGTTTGGTTGTATTTTAATTATTCATTCATTTGGTGACTTTATGTCACATGATTTGTAATAATTAAATTTATTTATTTGGTATATATTTTGTATATGTGGCTTGCATGCCATTTAAATAATCCATATTATGTAATTGTACTAGTAGTTAGGAATTGTGGCTTGTATGCCATTTATTTCTTTTTCTATGTAATTGTAATATGGATCAACCATCGGGAGTCATTGGAGTGACGTGTTGGCAAACACAAATCCGGGAGGCCCTATGGAGGTGGAGGGTTTAGTGGGAGCACATCCGAAGTCAAGGCTTTTGGTCCTTAGATGACTTTTTTTTCCCGTAGTGGCTCACGGGAAAACGCATAGGTTTTAGGGGCATGGTTACCAACTTGGTGTATGCGTGTGATGGTTTTATTACATTGTTTATGCATGAGTTGTAGGACTATTGCATGCTAGACAATTTTTGTTAAATAATAAAACCCAAGAGTTTTAAAAATGGTTTAACAACTCTCGCGCGCACACTTGATTAACATACGGGTTTAACGATGGCTTAGTATCCGATTAGTGAGAACGTTTGGTTATCGAGCTCTAGCCGAATTAGCCTTTGCATGAGCTGTGTGGAAGGGTTGATTAGCCTTTGCATGAGCTATGTGGAAGGTGCGAGTAAATTGTTCACCACCCATTTTCTAAATGTAAATCGTTCACCACCCATAAAATGACACCGCCCGAATCTAGCTGTGTAAGGGTTGATTGTCGAGCTCTAGCCGAATTAGCCTTTGTATGAGCTGTGTGGAAGGTGCGAGTGGCAACTCGCAAGGTCGATTGTCGAGCTCTAGCCGAGTCAATTTTGGGCGAGAGTACCACCGTGTATCTTGATGGTTGATTTACGATTTCAACGTAATATTTTGGATGATTGTCGAGCTCTAGCCGAGTTATGCAAAATATTAATTGAGAATCGGTGTGGAGGGATCAAACATGCCAGACTTGGCACAATGGTTGTCAAGTAGGATCCCGCAAGGAACTAAGAGTTGCAATAATGGATTGCAATCGGTCAATGGTTGCCAGCCTAAATAACTTTGCCACGTGATCCGCGGAAAACCCGTCACGGTGCAAGGTGAAATAGGGTTCTTAGGCCCTGTTAAAATAGTTGTTTTTAAACACATGGTGTAATTATTTTCACAAGGATTTCAATCAAACTAACTATAACTACTCTGCTTTTATAGATGACGTCGACTAGTATCAATAACACCAACTTTTCGTTACGTACGTTTCTTGAGAACGAGAAACTCGATGGGAGTAAGTTTATGGATTGGTCTAGGCAATTGCGGATTGTCCTACGAGACGAAGACAAGTTACACATCATTGAGGAACCCCTTCCCGAAGCCCCTACTACCAACGCAAGTAGGACCATTCTTGATGCGTATGACAAACGCGTCAAGGACACAAACGAGGTCTCTTGCCTCATGTTTAGCATGATGATCCCCAACTTGCAAAGGCAATTAGAGGATCTGAGTGCATACGAGATGATGCTTGAGTTGAAGGACATGTTCCAACAACAAGCTAGGCAAGAACGGTATGGGTGTTTGAATGAACTACTTGGTTGTCGGCTGCAGGATGGTGAGAGCATAAGCATTCACGTGCTTAAGATGACAGCACTTGTGGAACGCTTGGAGAGGCTAGGATTTACCATTGAAAGGGAAATGGTGGTGAATATTGTTCTCCGATCACTTCCACCATCGTATGAGCAATTCATTGTGAATTACCACATGCATGGTATGGATAAATCCTAAATGGAGCTTCATGGCATGCTGAAGACTCTTGAGTCTAACATGGCCAAAGTGCCTGGATGAGCTAAGGATACACAAGATGAGAAATATTGGCTCCGAAGCCGCAGGTACATTCACGATCAAACTCTACTACTTATCTTCTTCTGTGCGCAAGTTTTGGATACTGGCCACAACACTCACGTTTGTCACAAATTTGTTTGTTGCAAAGTGCAGGTGTTAGAGAGAAGTAGAAGCTGTAGAGAGTTGTACTTCATAACGGGAAACAAGATGGTTGTCCCTATTTGAAAAGGATTGGAAGTCAGGATCTTGCCACTCCTTCCAGCTAATCTATTACTTTACTAGATCTATGTTTTACGCCCTGCGTGGCTAGAAACAATATATCTTCTATGCTATTGATAACGATGGATAAACTTCTTTTGAATTATGTATTTGGTGGTTTATTTAAAAGTTTATCCATGTTGTGGCATTTATTATAATCGTATGCTTATGAAGTAATAGATTGATCGTGGATGATTTGTACATATTACTCTTATTACTAAAGTCAATTTAACCATATAAATAAGACTTTCATCACCAAGCTCCATGTGGTTAGGAACTTTGATCTTTTTGATCTAGGATCAATTGTTGATTGCAAATCTTATTTATTAGGCTAAAATGACTCACACGTCCTTCACTTATGTATGTGAGAGGAATGAAAGCTTGTTGGATTTAGTTCATACTTTTGTCTGTAGACCGTTCAAGCAAAACCTAAGGAGTAACATTGGATACTTTGTTACCTTACTAATGTAGGTAAAAGGATGTATATGTTTAATTTGTTAGACACTCGTCTGAAGCCTTGAGAGGTGTTCAAGACATATCCGCGACAAAGTACATGACTAAGAGGGCAAAATACTATAATACTCAAATCTAATGGAGATGTTGAGGATGTAATCTGAGTTCTATGACCATCATAAGAATTATGGTTTTGTCTCATAATTCAATCCTCCTAGGACATATTGTTATATGGGTCGCCAAGCGGAGGAACCGGACATTCTAGTAATGGTCCGATAGTGATGGGTTTAACATAAGTACCCTATTGTTTGGGGAGTACTATGAGAGTGACGGGGAATGTTCCAAGAGTCATACCAACAAAGATGGTTAAGTACGCACCTTAGATGATGATGCTAGAAAGTGTGTCTTTGCTAGTGCATCACAAAGTCCGAATTCCTCAACCTGCGATTAGGGTGAGTTGGAGGAACCCGGAATCTAGAGGTGCTACTCCATTAGGTATTCTGCTGTGGCCATGGGATATTTGAACAAGAGGTATATTGTTCAAAAGAAAAAGGTTTCAGATATTCGCGGGTGCCAGTTGGAGTAAAGGTTACCTTGAATGGAAGAACCTGATGTTGGCACTAGCAATCAATTGTGATTGAAACTCAGCATGGCTATGCTAGAGGACTTGACATTAAATCATAACCTCTTTAAACTTGCTAATAGTTGTCATAAGGCCAGAAAGATATAGTTTTATATCTGAGGGAGACGACTTAATGATGTTTACATCAAACTACCAAAACCAGAGTGGGCCTAGAGTCTGCTAGAAAGAAAGAGATGATGAAAATGAAATGCAATCCATATGGGATATCCAAGTATTGGACTTGGTAGACCAAACCCTTGGGTGGAAACTCGAAAGGTAAAAATGGCTCTTTGTAGAAAGAGACCAACATGGATAAGTTTACAGCTTCGAATACCGACTGATAAGAAAGATCTATGATTGACCATGCGGAAGGTATCATATGAAGACTTTCTCTCAGTGGTTATGTCGAATACTGAGTTCGTAGACAACTTCGAATACCGACTAGTAGGAGATAGTTTTACGATGATTGACCATGAGGAGGGTATCATCTAGAAATTCTCTACCGGTGGTTATGTTGAAGTAAACTCGGATACTGGTGATTTTAGTGCCTTTTCATGGCTACGAAAACTTAATGCAAAGACCACATTCCTTAATAGGAATTCTCTGAGGAAGTACTCATAACACTATCCGATGTTCTGTTACATTAAGTGTATCCTTATAAAGTCTACAAGCAAAAGGAGTCCCATGGTGGACTTAAAATAAGCATCTCAAGATTACAATCTTTGCTTTAATATGAAAGTCAATTGTTTGAGTTTTCAATAAGCAAGGAAGAAACGTGAATGAGTGTCAGGGCTAGTGGGAGCATTATTGTAATTCTATATTTACAACGTAATGGAGATAATGTCCTTACCTTGTATTGTTCAAAAGATAAAGTAACGAATTATGCATACATGACGACTATATCATATGCAAAACTTGTTTAGGGCATTAAGAAATATTTAGATATGTTCTTGATACTATATAATAAAAGAAGCAAGAATAAATTGTTACTCTAGTGTTGGCTTCTGAATAGAATGGGATAACTGCCGAACTCAATCGGAGTTCATGATCCTACAAAACATGGTGTTGTTGATCAAAATAGTTCTTGAAGCATCATTGACTCTATTGGGTTCTTCTGAGACAATGATGGTAGAATGGCTTTACTATAAGAACCAAAGTCTCGAGTATCATTTACCTTATTGGGTTCTTCTGAAACAATGAATGTACGATGGCTTGGAGGAAGCGCCATAGTCTCACCAACGCATACTATATGAGTGATTGGTTGAGGTAGAGACATGGACGCTAGCAGAGTTCACACGGATGGCTTTATGGCAGATCCGTTAACTAAGTTGTTGTCACGGGCTAGTGATGTTTATCATACTACGCCTAGGTGAACAAGGCTTGAGTTTGTTATAGTTATATGTTTGGTATATATTATCTTGGGGAACATTAAGCAGTATTGTACTTCATACTATATTGATTATTAAATGTGATTTAATGATGCGCCGAGGGCGGATATTTTATGAATCCTTACTGTGTTCCATCTTAGCATGTTTAATACTTCCCAGAATGCTCTTTTCATTCTAAATGTCCACAGTCGGTCATTCTTCATGGGGAGGAAGTTTGAGATAAGGCTGAGGGAAGTGGTTGGTCGCTATCTAATAATGGATTAGATAAAAGAGACGCAACACTTCTCCTGTGCTTGCAATGGTCAAGTGACTGGACGACCCATACCTGAACTTACTTCATGGCTTCTGTCACGAGTAAGTCAGGATGATAATATCATTTTGTCCTTAGTCTGGAGATACATGTGTTACAAAGCATGGATCTGCTTTGCTTTGATTGCTTTCAAACGCAGTTCGTAACTGGCTGTTATAAAGGGAGCTTTTAGGTAAAGTATGGTGTATGTGGCGGAGCAATGTAGTCAAAGGGATTCTTTCCTCTAGTTTTAGAGAGATATCCTTGGGCCCCTCGATGATTGAGCACTGACGTAAAATGCATGACCATGCTCAAGTTGCAATGATGTTTGATCGATTGCAACTAGATTTTGGGTCACCATCAATCGAGATCGAGAAACATAATCGTGAATGATCTGGAGATTGACATTTAACCATGTCTCGTGTTCACAAGGATATCGCGAACGAAGGGATGAATAATCACTTATCTATAGGACCATTCCGTATCTGATTCTGGATTTGGTTTTTTATGACAAAACCCATGCTGGTAGGGGGTAGAGATGCCTTACTAGAGAGCACTCTTTGTCTGTGGTTTATGGGTATGGTGTGTCATGTGCAAGTGGGAGTCTGTTGGAGTATGCCTACTGACGCATGTACGCCATTAGGATCACTGCCAATACAGTATGGACCTATTGGGTCACACACCGGGGATCAATCATGACAGCAATGAAATATGAGGGACTAAAAGTGTCAAAGTGGAGAAGTTGGTGTGCCGGAAGATTACGCGAAGCGGCGTCTGTTACAGACCGCGACGCGGTGTCTCCGTGTCGCGGAACCTTACGGGCATGCGGCGCGGAATCTGTCTGACAGCATGCAACTTTTGTCTCCCACCTCCTTTTTGAACCAATGCATTTCTTGCCTTTTGGATTCGCAGATGGCCGGTCTGGGGAGAAGAAGTGGCACGATTTAGCTTATATAAACCCCTCATTTGCTTCTCCTTGAACACTCTTTCTACCTTATTAACTTACACCCACTTAGAGCTCTTTTTGGAGTTTCATTTGAGAGTGCTTGTGAGTTGAGTCCAGGAGAAAAGGAAGGAGAGATTGCTGTTTTCTTTGGTGGTTTCTGAGGTAGAAGATCATCAAGAATAAGCTAGTACTTGTGGATTGTGGAAACCTAGTGTGGATCAACAATAGAGAGGAGCTCGATTGGCTTCTTCGTCATCACCATCTTTCTCTACTTTATTCCAGATATTCACCAAATGTATATCTTTCTTTTCCCTGCTTTTTATATGTTGCAAATACTTGTTATAGAGTTTGGTTCATTTTGGGGTTTTTATGCTTTGCATGTTTGTACATTTGGCATTGCATGTTGTTCTCTTTGCTTCTGCTGCGTTCCTGAAAAACCCTACAGTGGTATCAGAGCCACCTCTATACTATATTTGCACATGGTGGCCTAAAAACCCAAAAATTGGTTTTGTGTTTTCTGTCCAGGCTGTTTACGCGGCGCGGTTTTTTGCCTGGTATGCGACGCGGAAACTAGCGGGACAGAATTCTACTTTTTCTTCAGGGTATTTACGCGGCGCGGACCCCATGGTGGTATTTGACGCGGAAATGACCTGGACAGATTCATCCATCTCCCACTGAATGTAGACTGGATAATTTTAAATTATGAGATTGACAAGTAAAGGACTCTTTCTCGTCAAATCTCATCAGATGCTCAGGTGACCAACATGTTGAGTTTTAGATTGAGGACTTGGTTCACGAAATTAATGTATACCAATTACATTGAATACCTGTTTTAGGCATGCCTTTCACCAGATCATCAACAATGATATCCAGTTTCCTTTAATGTGACACCATGTACCAATGTGTCTTTCACAGAAAATGAATTATGGGTCAAACCCATGATCCATTTCATGTTTAAACCAATATAGATAAGAAAACTTAGCATCTTGACTGGATCAATGAATTGATATATATATTCCCTTACTGATTCTTAGTATTCCTTAGGTTAGTTCCGAACACCTCTAAGGTTTCAGACACAAACCTTTTGTCTAGTAAACATTCTCCCAACAACTATTTTTAAGATAGTGATGGAGAATTTTTACTATAGTCACTCTTTGTGGCATACTTGAATGGATTATCCACACAAGTGTGATCAATATCCAACAAGTCTTAATCCCTCTCAACAAACATAGGTGAAGGCTTTCTTAATCATCCAAGTCCAATAAACAAGATTTGTATCTATCATTTAACCCAAGGCTCTCTTACGAAGATCCTAACCAAATGGATCTAAGTGATGCAATTCTTGTCTATTTGGTCAAGTTTGATTATGCCATAGAGTTAACGTATCCAAACCACTTTTGGATCTAAGAATCAATTGTTCATGATTGCCTTATTACTTGTATCAAGTCTTTATCTATGCTATGATATGGATAAGTTTTGATTTCAATAAACATCTCAAAACAATTTTTCAAAACAAATGTTTCAATTCAAAACCATATCTATCGTCATCAAATGCGTATTTGAGCACCATAAATGGTCAGAAATAACACATAAGCAATGACATGGATAGAATTCGAAATGAAACCATCAATATGAAAAATATTTTTATCAAAAATACTAGAGTCAAAATACATCCATCATATTCAAAAAGCATACACTAAAGCAAAACTTGCCATGCAGGGCATAAAGACAAAAGTGATAAGTGATCCGGAAGTAATGGCGAGATCAACACTCCCTATTTTCTTGTAGAGGACAATCAATAGGGTTTCCTCTTCAGAGATCCGGTTCTTCAAGCTCTTCCTTCTTTCAACGAACAGACCTACACTTTGTAACAAAATAAATTTGTGACAAACATGAGTCTTATAGCTCGGGTAAACAACCCAACTTATAAAGGAATAGCAATGAATTATAATCATGAATGTACCTCAAGTAGGAAAATTAACTCTCTTTTTTTAGAAGTTTTATATCCTCTTGGCACGAATGGCAGGCATGACAGGCCCAATCCCCAAATCTTCCGCAGAAGTAGCAAACCACCCTTTGATGAGTCTCCTTAGGCACATCGTCAATGTCCAAAGACTCCACGCTTAAAGGAAGCTTAGAAACTCCAAACTCTTCTTTCAGGGTCGATTTCTTCTTCTTCTCAACTTGTCGTTCTTTTGAACCAAAACCGGGAATGGATGAGGTTGAACCATACTTGGAGATGTTAGACTCTACAGTCTTCAACATTCCATGCAGTTCATCTATGGATTTCACCATCTCATGCATATGATAGTCCATAACAAACTGATCATATGATGCGGGCAGGGACTAAAGTATGAAATTTATACCAATCTCCCTCTCGATAGGAAATCCAAGTCTCTCCAATTGGTCCATGTATGACTTCATCTTGAGAACATGGGCACTAATACTCCTGCCTTCCTGCATCTTACAACCGGCTAGACTTTTAACACACTCATAGTGTTCCTGCCTAACTTGCTGTTGGAACATATTCTTCAGCTTGTTAATCATGTCATACACACTCATGTGCTTGAATTGCTTTTGCACCTCCGAGCTCATAGTTGATAACATGAGATAGGAAACATCGTGTGTATCCCGAACACACTTCTCATATGCGTATCGGATGGCCCTGTCTAAGCCAGTCAACAAAGTTCACTCCCGTGAGTTTCTCCCTTTCTAGGAATATACGAAGTGAAAAGTTCGACGTGGTTTTATTATGATTCGACATCCTAGAGTAAATAGAGCACGAATTAGTTAGTTTGATTTAATCCTTGTCAAAATATTTACCCGAAGCGTTCCAAAAAACAACTTATTTCAACAAGGGATAAGAACCATATTTCACCCCAATCCATGACGGGTTTGCCGCGGATCACTTCATGGAGCTATTTAGGCCAGTAACCATTTTACCGATTGCAATCTCTATTGCAACTCTTAGACACTTGCGGGATCCTATGACAACCATCGATCGTTTGGCATGTTTGATCCCTGCCTGCACCAATTACAAATTAAAATTCTTGTTTGACTCGTGCTAAGCTCGACAATCACTCAAGGATTTTAATTTGAAATTGTAAATCGTCCAACAAGATACACGGTAACAACTTGACAACTACTGGCTCTTACTAAGCTCGACAACCAATAATTTCAAGTTGCCACACTCACCTTCCATACAGATTCACATGGAATAACTCGTGCTAAGCTCGACAATCATCCCATGCTTCACTAGATTCGGGTGGTGTCATCTCTTGGATGGTGCATGATTTACGTTTTATGGAAAAACGGGCTTTTGTTTCCCGTTTGGTTTTAGATTAACTTATTAGTGACAAAATTAATTTTCACAACGTGAGTTAATCTTGTATGTGAGCGCGCGCGAGAATTGTAAACCATTTTTTATCAAATCTCTTGTGATTTTATTAATTTCGAAAAATTGTCTAGCAAGCGAATCCTAAGCAATCCATGCATAAAAATAAAATCACATTACAGGCATAAATATGTAAAATTGGTAACCCTTGCCAAAAGTCCTATGCGTTCTTCCCATGAGCCAAAACAGGAAGAACGTGGTCAAACTATGGGACAAAAGAACTCCGATGCGAGCTCCCACTAGAACCGTGATCTCCTCGGATTTCACCGGCTTCTATGGACATCACGCTCCATCTTCTTTTGACTCCTTTTGTGTGCTTCATCCTCCATGTATTATATTACATACAATAGAAATAGAAATGACATGCAAGCCATAACAATTTCCTATTTATCTAATACAATTACAAGGATTAATGAAATGGCATGCAAGCCACAATATTATTACAAGTATAACCAAATTAATAAATATTACATCCCATATGTGATACAAAATCACCAAATTGCAACCAAACACACAAAATCAACCACAAGGTCTAAGGCAAGGTTACCAACTCATACAACCACATACAACCTAACATAAAAATGGTAACAAAATTACCATAAAGACAAATCTAGAACTAATTTCCAGAAAGTATGAAAAATGCCAAAAACCCGACACCAAAATAAATTTTATTTTAAAATAACACAGTTCCAGCGCGCGTAGCGCCGCTAACTTTATAGAGTTAGCATCGCTAACCCGAAGTTAGCACCACTAACCCCAGCGATAGAAAACAAAATATTTTTGTTTCGGGTTTTTCAGGCCACCGTGTGCATTTCTAGTATGGAGGTGGCTCTGATACCACTGTTGGGGTTTCGAGAACACACAACGGAAGCAAGGTACAAGATCAAAAGCATAATGTACAAGTCTATAAAGCATAAAAACAAAGAAACCCCAAGAGAAAGTACCAAACTCCATAACAAAGAAAAGCAACATGTAAAATAGGAGAAGGAGGAAGATTATACCCTCTATGAACTTCTGGAACAAAGGAGTAAAGTTGGTGATGACTAGTGTTGGTCCCTTGATGAGAATAACAACAAGCAACAGATGTGTAGAAGGGGGGTTGAACTTTCTACGGAAATTGATCAAATCAAAATAAAGTGTTACACAAAGTAAATCAAACCACAATCGAATGCTTTGCTTTTCATTAATAATAGGATGATTACATACTCTATCAAGTAAGCAACTCTTGATATGTAAACACCTAATATAAATCTCTCAATCTTTCAAACTTAGCTATCTATAATCAACTTATGATTATAGATATTGACGACTCTCTAAACAGGATTTAATCACAGATTGAAAACTTACCAATCTCACAACTAATGTGAGTATTCAAACACACGAATAGCTTGACAATCTGTGAATATCTTGATCACGTTGTACTGACAAACACTGATTCAAGAATCGTAACACATATGGTTGAGGTGAGGTATTTGACTCAGCAACACTTAGTTGTAATCGTCGTTGTAGTCGTACCTCTAAACTTATCAGGATGATAAGTATTTATAATCATGTTCCTACGGTTCCTAACAAACTGGACTAATCCAAATTTGCTAACTAACCACCGGATAACTCGGAATCTTGAATCTTGAATCTTCTTATCTTGAGTCTTCAATCTTCAATCTTGATTCTGAAGTCTTCTTATCCTTCCCGTAGATATAGAGAGTTAAAAAAATAAATTTAAAACATATTTAAATTTTCTTTAAGCTGACTTCTTGCTCGGACTGAGTTACTCAGCTTGAAACTCATCAAGCTGAGTTCTTCGAGAACACACTCGAAAACCAACATGAACTAACACGTATATTAATAAACTCATCCTTAGAAGTCCTAAGAGTTAGCTAGAACTTATTTAGCAACTCTGTTGAGTTGACTCAGTATATACGCTGAGTCACTCAGCTTGAAACACATCAAGCTGAAAGCTCAATATATCTTAGGTGACATACATAGATTATCACACATAGTAATAATCTTACTAAGATATAGTATAAGCTGATCGAACATATGCTCAGCTTATATTCAGCTTATGCTCAGTCTGAAGCACTATAGGTGTTCAGTCTGATCAAGCCTCATAATTTTGTTTAAGGTATATCTAGAACACATCTAACAAACTTAACTTTGTCTCATCAAATCTCAACTGATGAGATCATCTTCCCAACAACTAGAAAGCAACCAAGATCTCTTCTATCGAAGTCCATCCCGAGTTTATTCAACCTCCATGTACTAGCATGCTCTTAGTAGTCTTCAAACCATGAAACTACCTCTGGAACAGCAACCCACAAATTCTCCTCACTTTCCTCTTCAAGATCATACCAAGAATCCTCTCTCTCATTTCACAAAGTAGAGAGAGTTTTTTGTGTATGTGTATTAGTTTTCAAGAGAGAGTTTTCAAATGCATTTCCTTATCTCAAATGAGCTCTCCAGAACTCTTATGGACTCCCAAAGTCCGGCCAAGAAGTGGTTTAAGCAACGAACATGCATTGGTGGAGAATTGAGGCAACATGCAAAAGTTACATGTAATCTGACAGGGGTTAGCGCCGCTAACTATTAAAGTTAGCGACGCTATCGGGCTCCAGTTAGCGCCGCTAACCTTTAGGAGATAGACCCGCTAACTTTACAAGTTAGAGCCGCTAACTCCATCAGCGTGCCAATCTTTTGAAATTTGACCAAATTGGTCCCTCCACTTAGGTTGTTGTCGAGATTGATCCCCGGTGTGTGACCCAATAGGCCCATACATCATTGGGAGTTATTCATATGGCGTATGTGCGTCAGTGGGCATATCCCTATTAGAAATATGCCCATTAATGCATGTACTCCATCTTGACCACTGCTGATGATGTATGGGCCTATTGGGTCATACACCGGGGTCTAACCTGACAGCAACTAAAGTTAAGGGACCAAATATGACAAAAGACAAAAGTTGACATCGCAGGCCGCATTAGCGCCGCTAACTTTAAGGGTTAGCGCCGCTAAGTCTTATGAGTTATCGCCGCTACGGCTGCATGTAGTTTGTGTCAAATCACTGACAGGCCGCGTTAGCGCCGCTAAACCCTAAGGGTTAGCGCCGCTACGACTGTATGTGCCTTTTGTCAAATCACCTCCAAAGCTAACCAATGCATGTGTGACATGTGTATTCGACTTTGGCCGGCTAAGGAGTGATATAGGCAGATCTGGAACGAATTTTGTATCAATTGAACTCTTTCTCTCGCTTGGTGAAAAACACACACATACATTATACTCTCAAAAGTGCTATTGTGACTTTGAGAGAGTTCTTGCAAGAAAGAGAGTTCAAGAGCATGTTCCAGATTTGGTCTCATATAGTGGCTGTTCCAGAGGTGATATTCTTGATGAAGTATCACTAAAGGCGATCTAGCATTCGAGGTTGGCGTGTTACCGGGGTATATCCCATTAGTTGATCCGCGGTTTTCATTCTTGGAGGATCACCATCAAAACACCCACGAGACTTGAAGATTCTGGAGCTTAGGAGTAAGGTATAACACTTTCTTCTCCTGTTTTACATGTTGCATTTCTTGAACATAGAGTTTGGTTCATTTGTGGGATTTCGAGTTTGGTCCACGAAATCCCAACAGTGGTATCAGAGCTACCTCTATGTTAGATTTGCACTTGGTGGCCTGAAAAATCCCGAAATCGAAATGTTTGTTTTCTGTTCGAACAGGGTTAGCAGCGCTAACCTCGAGTTAGCGGCGCTAACTCATAAAAATTAGCGGCGCTAGCGCGCTGTTACAGTTTTGGTTTTAAAGTTAAAAACAGTTTTGGTCTCGGGTATTTTTGGCTATTTTGTGATTCTGGAAATTTGTTCCAGATTTTGTTTGGTAATTTTGTTACCATTTAGTTATATTTGGTTGTATGTGGTAGATTTGAAATTGGTAAACCTTGCCTTTGAGTTTGTGGTTGATTTTGTGTGTATGGATGCATTTGGTGATTTTAATCACATTTGAGCTATAATATGTATTAATTCAGTTTGGTATGTAATAATATTGTGGCTTGCATGCCATTTCATTCATCCGTGTATTTGTACTAGATAAATAGGAAATTATTGTGGCTTGTACGCTATTTCAATTTCTATTGTATATGTCGTACATTTTGGATGAAGACACAAAAGGTGGAGTCGGAAGGAGATGGAGCGTGTCCATAGAAGCCGGTGAAGTCTATTGGAGATGGCGGTTCTAGTGGGAGCTCGCATTGAAGATCTTCCGTCCCTTAGTTTCACCACGTTCTACCCGTTTTGGCTCACGGGAAGAACGCATAGGAATTTTGGCAAGGGTTACCAATTTATTTCGTTTATATGCGTGTGATGTGATTTTATATTTCTTGCATGGTTTGCTTAGGATTCGCTTGCTAGATAATTTTTCGAAATTAATAAAATCACAAGAGATTTGGTAAAAATGGTTTGCAACTCTCGCGCGCGCACATACAAGATTAACTCACCTATTGGAAATAGGTTTAGTCACTAAACAAGTTAATCTGTAACCAAGCCGGAAACAAAAAGCCCGTTTTTCCATAAAAACGTAAATTTTGCACCATCCGTAAGTCGATACCACCCGAATCTAGATTTATGAGTTTTGGTTGTCGAGCTTAGCACGAGCCAACTCTCATAAAACTGTGTGGAAGGTGCGTGTGGCAAATTCACAATTTTGGTTGTCGAGCTTAGCACGAGCCAATGTCTTGACGGACGATTTACAATTGCAAATTAAAATCCTTGAGTGATTGTCGAGCTTAGCACGAGTCGACCAAGAATTTTAATTTGGAATTGGTACAAGTAGGGATCAAACATGCCAAACGACCGATGGTGGTCGTAGGATCCCGCAAGTGTCTAAGAGTTGCAATAGAGATTGCAATCGGTAAGATGGTTATCGGCCTAAATAGCTCCATGAAGTGATCCGCGGCAACCCCGTCATGAATTGGAGTGAAATATGGTTCTTAGCCCTTGTTAAAATATTTTTCGAAACGATATGGGTAATTATTTTAACGAGGATTCAAATCAAACTAACTAATTCGTGTACTCTATTTAATATAGGATGTCGAATCAAAACCACACCACGTCGAACTTTTCACTACGCATGTTCCTACAAAGGGAGAAACTCACGGGAGTGAACTTTGTTGACTGGCTTAGGAAATTGAGGATTGTCCTACGTGCCGAGTCTAAGTTGCACATTCTTGAGGAACCCCTTCCTGAACCACCTGCTATCAATGCGGAATGGACTATCCGATACGCGTATGAAAAGTGTGTTCGGGATACACACGATGTTACTTGTCTCATGTTATCAAGTATGAGCTTAGAACTGCGAAAGCAATTTGAGCACATGACTTTGTATGACATGATTAACAAGCTGAAAGATGTATTCCAACAGCAAGTTAGGCAAGAACATTATGAGTGTGTTAAAAGTCTAACCGGTTGTAAGATGCGGAAAGGCGGGAGTGTTAGTGCCCATGTTTTGAAGATGAAATCTTACATGGATCAAATTGAGAGACTAGGATTTCCTGTAGGGAGGGAGCTTGGTGTGAATTTCATACCTCAGTCTCTGCCCGCATCATATGAACAGTTTGTCAAGAACTATCATATGCATGCCAAGGAAATATCTATAGATGAATTGCATGGAATGTTGAAGGATGTAGAATCTAACATGTACAAGCATGCATCATCCTCATCCACTCTCGTACTTGGTTCTAAGGAACAACATAATATATAGAAGAAGAAATCGATCCCATCAAAAGAAGAAGTTGGAATTTCCAAGCTTACTTCAAATTTTGAGTCCATGGATATTGATGATATGCCTAAGGAGACTCAACAAGGGGTGGTTTGCTACTTCTGCGGAAGATTTGGGGATTGGGGCCATCATGCCTGCCTTTCGTGCTGAGAGGATATAAAACTTCTCAGAAAAGAGAGAGTTAATTTTCCTACTTGAGGTACATTCATGATTATACTTCTTTGCTATTCCTTAATGAGCCGGGTTGCTAACCCGAGCTATAAGACTCACGTTTGTCACAAATTTTGTTTTGTTGCAAAGTGTAGGTCTGTTTGATGCAAGAAGGAAAAGCTTGAAGAACCGGATCTCTGAAGAAGAAAATTTGTTGATTGTCTTCTACAAGAGAATTGGGAGTGTTGGTCTCGCCATTATTTCCGGATTAATATATTACTTTTGTATGTTTGCCCTGCGTGGCAAGACTTGCTTTATTGTATGTTCTTTTGTAGATGATGGATATTTTGTATCTTGTATTTTTATGAAAAGATTTTTCATATTGATAGTTTCATTTCAAATTTGATCCATGTCTATGCTTATGTGTATTTTTTGACTAATTTTAGTGCTTAAATACACGTATGATGACGATGGATATCACTTGGAATTGAAACATTTTTTTGAAAAATTATTTTTGAGATGATTTTATCAAAACTTATCCATATCATAACATACATAAAGACTTGTAATAAGTAATAATGCAATCATGAATAATTGATTCTTGGATCCAAAAGTGGTTTGGATATATAAAATCTATGGCATAATCAAACTTGACCAAGTAAACAACATTTACATCGCTTAGATCCATGTGGTTAGGATCTTTGTAAAAGTTTAGCCTCGGGCTAAATGAAAAATATAAATATTGTTTATTGGACTTGATTGATTATAAAATCCTTCATCAGTGTTGATAGGAAGAATTATGACTTGTTGGATTTTGATCACACTTATGTGGATAATCCGTTCAAGTATGCCACAAAGAGTGACACTAGTGAAATTCTCCATCACCATCTTTATGATAGATGTTGAGAGAACGGTTACTAGAGAAAAGGCTTGTGTCTGAAACCTAGTGGTGTTCGGAACTAACCTAAAGAAAACTAAGAATTAGTAAGGGCATATAGATATCGATTCTTAGATCTAGAAAAGATGCTAAGTTTCCATTATCTATATTGTTTTAAAAACATGAAATGAATCATGGGTTTAACCCATAATTCGTTTTCTATAAGAAACACATTTGTATATGGTGTCACATTAAAGAAAAACCGGATATCTTTGTTGATGATCTGGTGAAAGGCAGGGCTAAAACATGTATTCAATGTGATTGGTATACATTAATTTTATGAACCAAGTCCTCAATCTAAAACACAACATTATGGTCACTTAAGCATCGAATGAGATTTTGACTAGAAAAAGTCCTTTGCTTGTCAATCTCATAACTTAAAATTATCCAGTCTACATTCAGTGGGAGATGGATGAATTATAAGTTGATGCCTATATATTTAAGTAGTTCATATGAGTTTTGGATAATTGTTTCTTAGACTTTTGGGAACCAAATTTGGTAGCTCAGAAGGAAGAAGACAATTTACAAAAGCATTCCAGTGAAAGAACGTAAAACTTAAATAAGAGACATAATGTTGACACTAGCATTTAATCAGCATAGAGATGCTGGTAAAATCCTGATAATATCCATTGCTTCTTTAAATCTGATGGAAGTCAAGAAGGCTGTTTAGATATGAGGTTGTCATATTTTAGCAACAGCAGCTTGATGGTAAATCATTGTGATGTTACCATTCATCGGAAACATAGTGGGACCCTGTGTTCACTAGTGAATATAAGAAGAGAATGGTATACATAGATGTAACCCATTTGCTGCATCCAAGTACTTGACTTGGGTTAATCCCACACCTAAGGTGTAATCTAAGAAGGGTGAAGGGACTAACATATATGCAATCATAGACAACTTCAAATACCGACTAGAGACAGAAGTGTTTCATGTTGAAACATGTTCTAGTGGCTATGTTGAAGATGACTTGGATAAAGTGAAATATTGTTGTCACCTTGCGGGAACAAGTTAGTTCACTTGGACGTAAGAGACCTGCATCCTTCATAGGATTAAGTTGAGGAAATGCTTAAGGCAGTTTCCGAGGCTCTTACACATCCATAATATCCAGATAAGTCTGGATTATGTGAAGCATTGTTGTCGCTTTAGGGAAACAAGTATGTTCACATGGAAATAAGAAGACCTTGATCCTTCGCAGGATTAAGTTGAGGAAATGTTTTGAAGCATGTTCCAAGGTCTTACATATCCATTATATCCAAGTTGTGTCCATGAATGAAGTCAATAAAATTTGCATTTTATGGCTGTAATCTTGCTTTACGAGAAAATCAAAGGAATGAGTTTTCTAGAAAGCGTAGATTAAGCCAGATACTCTTGTCAGGGCTAGTGGGAGCTTTATTTGTTCTTAGTAAAATATACTCAAATGAAAATAATGTCCTAATTTATGATTTTTTTTTCAACCTATTGATGGAATTTTTGTTCTACGAGTATAAATGTGAACATGAAGTAAAGTGGATTCTAAAATTCAAGAAATACTGAAGTATGTTCTTAATGCTCGACGAAAATAGAGTTGCCTTGAGTAAGTCTTACTACAAGTGAATCTATACTAATAATACTGTTGATTTTAATCAAAGTATTGAATATTGTTGGTGAGATAGCAATATCAAACCTTAATCAAACCTATCTATTAAGTAAAATAGGATTTGATGTTAACAAAACCATATATTCAGTTTTGGACTTAGATTGATGAAAAAATGTGTTGTTTTTCTATCTGGGACTTAAAGAATTTCTAAGTAAGAAATGTCAGCTGACGAATCATAGTGTCAGCTGAACACTGAGTATCAGCCAAAGGACCAGCTTCAGAAAGATCAGCTGAGAAGAAAAGATCAGTCAAAGAGCATCAGCTGAGGAATCACACTGGATCACCTGAGAACCATCAGCTGATGAAGATTTCAAGGTCAGCTAAGCAGTCAAGGATCAGCTGACACAATCACAAGTTATCAGCTGATGCCTTCCATCTGTCAAATAAGGTATTTGCTACTTATCCAATCTTCTCTTTATAAGCTGACTATACTCAAATGATTAGCTGAGCCCTTGGGAACAGCTGATAGTTGAGTTAATCAGTTTATTAGCTGCTGCTACGATTTGTATTATTAGCTGAGCAATTTGATCAGCTGAGCAAGTCTAGTCAGCTGAGTCTTTCACACTTATCCTTAGCTAAGCAAAATTATATTTGTAGTTCAATGTCTGTTAACTGAGTCTTTATTGTATATCTCAGTTAATAGCTTTTTTATGTAATATTTTCTTAAAGTCAAAGGCAGAACATGTGTTGTTCTTATTATACCTTAGATCTTTCTTTTATAAATGTACTTAGCACTTTTTGGATCTACAATGATACAAAAAGGATAGATCTTTATCCCCTAGAAAAGGAGAAAGATACTCTTGAAAAGAAGATCTCGAAGATATGATGTTAAGTATGGCTGGCAACTCCATACTTGGTAAAGTCAAATCTTCAGAAAGCATGGTGTCGATTAAAGCACAAGCATGGAAGGATAAGGTTACTTTCTCAAGACATAAAGGTAGTAATTTAATAATATAATAATAGATAGTGGGTATACTCATTACTGAAAAGTATGTTCACTTTACACACTTTGTGTATAAAGTTAACTTACCTTTTCACCCACTAACTTTATCTATTATAATATTATTAAACCAAGTACCTTTGTCTCCTTCTCTCTTCATCAACCCGGACACACTTTGCTTATATATATTCATGCATAAACATGCTAAAGTAGCGAATGCTTTGAAAAGCACTGAAATCTCATAAGTTGAGAATTAGAAGAGTTAGCATTTTACTTTCAGTGTAACAAACTTGTTCATGTGTTGAACGTCTTAGACATTAGCTGTTTAAGATTAGCATTGTCTATGTGTTAGACAAAATTAGTTGCCACCTTTTATTGAACTTAGATTTTCCGCATCTAGTTCATGTAATTCTTGATTAACGTCAATAAGAATTATATAAAAGTAAACCGTGTGTCTCTTAAATTTTAATTTGCTAAAGTTTGTATTCAACCCCCCTTCTACAAACATTTGTTGTTGTAGTATCCATTCGGGACCAACAACTAAAAATATGTGGTGTAGATACGAAATTTAAATTTAAATGAGTGTCATTGACCCTATTGTGTACTTCGGTAACATTAAGGGTATGTCGACTCTAATAAAAGTGAGTGTTATTGTGAACTTCGGTTACATTGAGGGTATATCGACTCTAGTAATCATAAGTGTCATTTATCCTATTGTAGACTTCGGTAACATTGAGGATATGATGACTATGATAACCTTGTGTATGATCTCTTTAATAAACATTATGCAGTGGTTCACTTCTGTTGCTGCCTCACACTACAAAATGGCCACTTCTGTGGCTGCCTCTAATGGTTCTTCTAACAATGGTTCACTCACAAGGTGTCCTATATTTGATGGAGAGAAATTCTCTCTCTGGAAGAGTAGAGTTCTTCTCTATATGTCAAGCCTTGATGATGTGATGCTTAAAACTGTTACTGAAGGTCCTTATGTTCCTTCCTCAACTATCCAAGTAACTGAAGCAACTGATGAAGCTCCTGCTGTTGAAAGACTCATTATAAAACCTATAAATCAGTGGTCTGATGAAGACAAAAGGCTTGTTAATCTTGATGTTAAAGCAAGAACAGCCTTAGTCTCTGCACTACCAAATGATGTCTATCATCAAGTTCTTAACTGTAAATCTGCAAAAGAGATGCTAGACACTTTGACTGTTGCATATGAAGGCACTGAAGAAGTGCAGGAGAACAAGAAACTCCTTCTGGTTAGAGAATATGAGTTCTTCTTTGCTCATAAAGGTGAAAGTCTCACTCAGACTTACACCAGGTTCAACTGCCTCATTAATGACTTAAGAAGGGCAGATGTTCACAAAAGCAATAAGGAACTTGTAAACAAGTTTCTAGACTCTCTCCCAGAATCTTGGGATCATTTTATCACTGTGCTTAAACATGGTGAGAAAATCAAGGGTCTTTCACTGGTTGGTTTATATGGAAATCTTATGAATCATGAACAATCAGTGAAACAAAGGAAACTCTCTACCAAGGATATGAAGGAGGCTGCAAAAGCTCCAACTACTGCCCTTGTATCTAAGGATACAAGATTTAGGAGTTTTGCTGCAGTTGTGGATGAGTCCAGTGATGAGGAGAAAGAGGAGGAATCTTCTGATGAAGAGCAAGTGGCTGATGGGGATGAAGTTCTGGAGAACATGGACAGCATTGAAGCTGCTATTGAGCAGGCTGCCATGTTGGTTAAAAGGTTCAAACCTTTCTTGAAAAGAAAGGGTGTCAAGAGGTTTGAAAGGAAACCCTTCAAAGGAGAAAGAGCCATGTCAAAACCAAAGGCTTCTGAAGGTTGTTTCTCTTGTGGCAAGACTGGTCACTATGCCAGTGAATGTAAGTCCAAAGGAAACACAGGCTTTAAGGGTTCCTCAAGCTCAGACAGCAAGATTGATTATGAAGCCAAATATAAGAAGCTTCTTGCTGCTGTCCTTGACAAGAAGAAGAAGAAAGCTCAGAACAGGGTGCTGGTTGCTGAAGAAGAAGATTGGGCTGAGGAAGATCTCTCAAGTGATGAAGATGAGGTCCTCACAGCTCAGTTCAGTTTGATGGCCAACACAGCAAGTACAAGTTCCTTTGATGAGGATATGAAGAAAGCTTCTAAAGCTTGTACTTCTCCTGACTGGGATCCTTCTTCTATGTATCAGGTTGGAAAATTTATTAACTATGAAGATAATGAAAAGAACACTATGTTTGATTATCTGTGTGTTGAGTTTCAGTCAAATATTCAAAGAGAAAAGAAGCTAAAATTAGAAATAGAATCACTAAAAGAGAGATTAAGTCTTAAAGATGAGAAACTTAAACAAATGACAAAACTGGAAGATGATTTAGCTAATCAAAATATACTTAATTAGATCTTGGTAAAAGAAACCAATGAAGCAACAATAAAGTTTAATGACCTTCAAAAAGTAGTTAGATCTTGGTGTGTTTCTGCTGAGAAGACCACTCAGTGTGTATTCCAAAACAAGTTCAAGCTATTATTGGTGGAAATTATTCCCAAGCTGCTAACTGTGTTGATTTTAGCAAGAACATAAATATCTTAGAAAAAGCTGATATTTTACCTCTTACTTTTCAAAAGATTGTAAAAGGAAAAAGTATTATCACTAACAGATTTGTCAAAAGTAAAAGTACTCAGCTGAAAGACTCAACCTCTTCAAAAGTTGGTTCAAGTTCTATTGTCTTGACAGAAAGCAAAAGTACTGAAAATTTAAGTGTAAAGGAAGTAAGTAAAGGAATGGAATCATTTGTTGATACCAAAGAGACATTCTGTTGTTAAACCTTGAAAGCTGATACATTGAATTTAGGAACTTAGCTGACTGAAAATTCCTTAGCTAATGATATTACATCAGCTGATCAAAAAGTAGATGATAACTGCTCAGCTGATATCCTGTCAGCTGATCATGGATTCTCTTCTGTTTGTTTAGCTGATCAAACTTCACTTCAAACTCTTTTAATAGGAGAAACTAAGGGAAAAGGACATTTTGTTTACAAAGAGTCTAAGTCTGTCACACCTAAAGTTGATCAAAAACTCATTTTAACTAAGGGTCAACCTAAGGTGACTGTAAACAAAGACCTTATTAGTTTACAGAATCAGCTGCAACAGCTGAATGGTGAAATCTGTCAGCTGATGACCCATAGTCATCAGAAAACAGTTAAGACATCTCTTAGTCAATTACAAAAACATGTTAAAAGCTCCAAAAATAAAAAATGTTATAAATGTGGGAGCAAAGAACATAAGGCAGGTAATTGTGGTAACTCAAGATAGCGGACTGATTATGATAACACAACTGTTTCTCTCATTCATAAACAACCTAATTTAAAGTGGATGGCTAGGTACAATCTACAGGGGTCCACTTAAATGTGGATGCCCAAATCTCACTAACCTTCTTTCAATCACATCTATGCAGGGTCTGAACATGTGGTATCTTGACAGTGGATGTTCAAGGACCATGACAGGTTGTAAAGCTTTGTTTAGTAACTACAAGAAGGAAAAAGGTCCAAGAGTAACCTTTGGTGATAATAATTGTGGGCAAACAAAAGGCTACGGAGAACTTCATAATGGGAACCTAACTTTATCCAAGGTATCATATGTTAAAGGACTTAAGTATAATCTCATCAGCATAAGTCAGTTATGTGATGGTGATCATAAAGTCCTCTTTACAAAGATAGATGGTTCCATTTTAGATCAAGAAGGTAAAACAATAATTTGTGCAAAGAGAACCAAGGATGTATATACTCTTGATATGTCCCCTGGTGATCCATCCAAGTTAACCTGTTTGTATACCAAGTCTGTAACTGACACAAACTGGTTATGGCACAAAAGGCTTTCCTATTTAAACTTTAAAAACATTAACAAGTTGAGCAAGGGTGAACTAGTGTCAGGACTACCTTCACTGACGTATGTTAAGCCTAAACCTTGCTCTGTTTGTGAGAAGGGAAAGCAGCACAAGACTTCGTTTCCATCTAATCAAGCCTTCTCCATTACTGAACCTTTCTACATGTTGCACATGGATCTATTTGGTCCTGTTGCTACTGTTAGTATTGGTGGAAGTAAGTATGCATTGGTGATGGTTGATGAATTCTCAAGATACACCTGGGTCATCTTCCTAAAAGCAAAGAGTGAGGCTGCTGAAGAGATTATAAGCTTTATTAGAAAGATGGAAGTGCTTAATGGCAATCTGGTAAGGATGCTTAGAACTGATCATGGAACTGAATTTAGAAATCAAACTCTTGAAGGTTTCTGTGATGAGAAAGGAATATCTCAAAACTTCTCTGCTCCAAGAACTCCACAACAGAACGGTGTAGCTGAAAGAAGAAACAGAACTTTGATTGAAGCTGCAAGAACCATGCTGTGTGAGAGTGGGTTAGGATTCAACTTCTGGGCTGAAGCTGTCAGCTGTGCATGTTTTACTCAGAACAGATCCCTTATAATAAAGAGGCACAACAAGACTCCCTATGAAGTGCTCAAGGAAAGGAAGCCCAACATCAGCTTTCTACACATCTTTGGGTGTCAGTGTTTCATTCTGAACCAGAAGGATCAATTGCAGAAATTTGCACCAAAAGCTGATAAAGGTGTGTTTGTTGGATATTTTGTGATCTCCAAAGCTTACAGAATTTACAACATCAAAACAAAGGTCATAGAAGAATCAATCAATGTAAGTTTTAATGAAAATGACTTTGTTGCTTCCTGTTCTACTAATCCATCTACAGGTGAGGAATTTAATGATTTGCTGCGTACGGAACACAACACTCCAGTATCAGCTGATCCACTCCCATCAGCTGATCCAATCTCATCAGCTGACATAGATGACTTAGATGAACCTGTTCCGATTAAACAAAACACCTCTGCACATTCTATCCTAAACCAACCCACACTTTTACTAAATGAAGGGAATCATGATTCAACATCAATGGACTCTAATTCCATATCAAACATTCCCTCATCAGTAGAAGTCTCATCAGATTGTAATCAAGAAATTCTGTCAGCTGATCAACCAGAAGTCTCATCAGCTGACCCAAACCAAAGATTTTCAACTCCCAGGATCCAAAATGCCTACAAGGACCTCAGAAATCATCCAATTGATCAGGTCATAGGTAACATAGAAGCACCTGTACTAACAAGATCAAAAGCTTGTAACTTCTGTTTATATACAGGTTTTGTTTCTATGATTGAACCAAAGAAGGTAGATGAAGCTCTAACTGATCCTCACTGGATAAATGCCATGCAAGAAGAATTGGCTGAATTCATAAGAAACAATGTATGGACTTTGGTGCAAAGACCAAAGGACAAATCCATCATTGGCACTAAGTGGGTATTCAGAAACAAGATGGATGAACAAGGGCTGATCATCAGAAACAAGGCAAGACTAGTTGCTCAGGGGTATTGTCAAGAAGAAGGTATTGATTATGATGAAACCTTTGCCCCTGTTGCAAGACTTGAAGCAATAAGACTATTTCTTGCTTATGCTGCCTTCAAAGACTTCAAAGTATTCCAAATGGATGTTAAGAGTGCCTTCCTAAATGGTGAATTGAAAGAAGAGGTGTATGTCAAACAACCTCCAGGTTTTGAGGATACAAGCAAACCAGATCATGTATACTTCTTGAACAAATCTTTGTATGGTCTAAAGCAAGCTCCAAGAGCCTGGTATGATACCCTCTCTTCCTTTTTGACCAATAAAGGATTTATAAGAGACAGCATAGATAGCACCTTATTTATAAGAAAATTCAAGGGTGATGTGATTCTTGTACAAATTTATGTAGATGATATAATATTTGGGTCTACAAATGTTGATCTTTGCAAAAAGTTTTCCAAACTCATGTCTGATAACTATCAAATGAGTATGATGGGTGAATTAAACTATTTTCTAGGTCTTCAAATTAAACAAGAGGTTGATGGAATTTTCATTCATCAAACAAAGTATGTAAATGACTTACTTAATAAATTTGAGTTTGAAAATTGTTCTTCAATGAAAACACCCATGTCCACTGCCTTAAAGCTTGGAAAGGACACCGATGGTAAATCAGTGAACATTACAGCTTATAGAGGTATGATAGGGTCTCTTTTGTACCTCACTGCAAGTAGACCATATATTATGTTTTCTACATGTCTTTGTGCTAGATACCAAGCAGATCCCAAAGAATCTCACTTATCTGCAGTTAAAAGAATTTTCAGGTATCTCAAAGGAACTCCTAATCTAGGTCTTTGGTACCCTAAAGACTCTGATTTTGAGTTAGTTGGATATACTGATTCTGACTTTGCAGGTTGCACACTAGACAGAAAGAGTACATCTGGGGGTTGTCAATTATTAGGTGGAAGATTAGTCAGCTGGTCAAGCAAGAAACAAAACTCTGTTTCAACCTCTACAGCTGAGGCAGAGTACATTGCTGCTGGAAGCTGTTGTGCTTAATTGCTATGGCTGCAAAATCAACTACTGGATTATGACTTACAGTTTGAAAACTCCCCAATTCTGTGTGACAACACAAGTGCTATATATATCTCTAATAATCCTGTTTTGCATTAAAAAACTAAGCATATTGAAATCAGACATCATTTTCTTAGAGATAATGTGCAGAAAAAGAAAGTTTCAATGCATTATATCAACACTGATGTTCAATTAGATGACATTTTTACAAAACCTTTGGATGAGTCTCGGTTCAACTTCCTACTATCCAAACTTGGCATGTTAAATTTGTAATATATTCTCTTCTTAGGTAGTTAATTGTGTGTGAGAAAATAATTTTATTTGTGTGTGAAATGAAGTACTTATCTAAGCTTCTACATATTTTACTTATGGTAGATCAGCTAATAGAATTATGTCAGCTGACGATCATCAGCTAACACTATACCTCAGCTGATAAACCATCAGCTAAGGCTTAGAAGCCCAGCTAAGTGCATTCATTAGCTGACACTTATTTTATCTCAACATGGATCAGCTGACACTCTCGTCTGTCAGCTGATGATTTTCAAAAGTAAAAAATATTGTGTCCCCACACCTATTTTATTAATTTCTCATTTGTATTTATTGTGTTACTAGGTTATTTAATTTAGTTTATTTGTCCGTTTATTGTCTGTGTATTTAATATCTATTCCGTCTATTACCTTTTTGCAGAACTGACAGTTACTTTTTACAAAATATTTTTGTGACAGTTTAGGTTTCCAAGGAAGATTTAAAGGTGTATTCGAGCGGTTATTCATTTCTTAAGCTTTCAAAATTCCCAAACACTCTTTCTCTCTCAAACTTTCAAACCCTAAACCCTCGTTGCTCAAACTTCATTCACTCTGTAATCATGGTGATCTTCAACCCTGCAACTTCTCCAAACGCCATTGCTGGTGAAAATGTCACACCAAACTCAGAAATCACCATTCGCCCAAACAACTTTATAATCAACACTGAAATTCTCACAAATAAATCAAACCAGGGATACGAACTAATGGTAGCATTCATAAATGCCCTGTTTCCATGTCTCTCTGCCCATCCTTTCTTCATCTTTCCAAACATTGTCGGTGAGATGTGGTACACTGCAAGGTACCATACGGATCAAGAACTCATTACCTGTACATGTCTAAATGGCACAATCAACATCAACATCAATATCAATACTCTTCGTCAAGCCATCTCTCTGCCCAACTTAGCTCCATATCAAACTTTTGCTCAAATGGATCAAGTCTTGGAGGTCTTACCCCTGATTGGCTACAATGAAGCTGTCACCCAAGGTCAATATAAGTTGTCTGTGCTGGGACACCCATGGAAGTACCTGGCAAGTGTAATCACTCGGTGCTTTGGCTATAAGTCTGGAAGCTTTGACCAAATGAATCAAACAGAACTGATGATTCTGCACGCCTTGGTCACAGGGAGGAATATTGACTTTGCTCAAGTCATATTCTCGGAGATGGTGGACAAGATCACTCTTGGCACTGCAAAGAAATCCACCAGAACTATTGTTCCCTATATCTGGTACCTAAGCTTACTTGTACTTCATCATCTTCAATGGGAACAATACACTGGGATTGCTGCTGTTTTGGACACAATGACCATACCACAAATGGGTCAAAAGATCTTTCATCTGATAAGGGAAGATCAGGGTCCAACAATCACTGCACAGATGCAAGAGCTCATTGATATTGCTAATGATAATGATGAGGAGGAAGTGCATGAAGAAGAAGTGGCTCATGATTCTGAGTCCCCAGATGTTGTAACTGAGGAAGTGGCTCAATCTGTTACTCATGATGAAGCCATATTTGAAGGAGAAAATTTAGATGACAGTGATGGTGGTAATGGCCATAATGATGATGTTGGTGGATTTAACATGAGAGATGAGCCTTATCAATCTGGTTCTACTTCATCCAGTCAACATGGAATGCCATTACAAATGTTTCCCTCTAGTTCCTCTATTTCAAAGAGGTCCGGACACCTAAGCACTGATGAAAGTGATGAAGAATCTGATGATGATTCTCCAAGTAGAACTCTTAGAGGTACTATTGCCTATCCCAACCCTGATCAACAACAAGGATCAAGTGACTCTGTTCATAGAGCACCAATTAGTGGAAATGAAGAGGTCTCTGATAAGCTGGAGGAGCTCATTGAGATCAGCAAAACAAGACACATCACGGGTACACTCTCAATCTCTGAGGACACTCATTTGGTTGACCCCACCAATGAGAACCCATCCTCACCTCTAGTTGTAACACCCCCACAACTGCCAAGCTCTAGTCAACTCCCAACAGTTGCTAGTTCTACTCACTTTGCAACCCAAATAGAAACAAGGTCAATAGAGATGGTGCATACTGCACTTATCTCAGAGGAAATGCACACTGCACCTCTGACCTCAACTCCTATAGCTATCTCTTATTTTGAGGGGGAGCTCATGGAAGTTGATATAACCCTACAACCAGTGGGTGTGTCCTCACAACATGGCACATCTGTAAATATGGGATTGCTGCAATCTGGGTCACCCTCCCAACAGGGTGATACCATTGAAAGACAGACCTTCTCCCAAGGTCATACTGTGTCTACAACCCCTATGTGTCAAGCCTATCCCCTAGTAAGTTCACAACGACTTGCTACTGTAATAAGGGATACCCCTTTGAGTGCAACCCTCACTCACACTCACATATTTGCACCTATTTTTTATTCAATTCTTACACATACTAGTGCACTACCTGTCAATACTAGTGGCATAAACCAGTCATTAGTACAGGGTACAACTTCTGTTCCCAGTGATCTTAGGCCTCTATACCAAGGTCTAAGTGAGGGACCACAATCCATTCCAGTTCAAAGCATAATTTCTCAATCAATTCCAACCCAACCCATTCCCTCTACTACTTCTGAACCCTCACCCCAACTACTTCAAACCTTATTATCTATCTCTCAAAAGATGGATAGTCTTCATGCCTCCTTTACCTCTTTCCAAACTCAAACAGAAACTCAAATCTGTCACCTAACCAATGAGATTGAGTCACTTAAAGCCAACCAACTCAAACCCCAACCCACCCCTGCCCCTGTTGAACTTTCCCCTATTCTTACCAAACTAGATCAACTTCTAAACCAAACCTCTACTCCTATTCCTACACCCTCCCCTCCTATACCTGCCCAAACCATTTCTAACTTAAACCATACCATTTCCAATCTCCTTTCCCAACTCAAAACCCTTAGACCCTCACCCCCTGATATCTCCATTACCATTCCTGAATCTCTTCTCACTATCCCCTCTCTCCTAAAAGACATTGATACTGAGGTAAATAGGTCCAACTTTTCTGCTAAGATAAGGCACAGTGATACTCTGAGAGAATTCTCCAATCTCACTGAACCTATCAACAGCCTAAAACCTCTTATCTCAACTTCCATTCCTTCTTTCTCTCATATTCCCTCTCACCTTAGACACTCAACATCACCTTTCACTCAGCCTCCCATACCCACTGCCTCACCTTCATCCTCAACCATACCACCCTTTACCTCTACACCTACCCCAACTCCTTATTCTTTCACCACTCCTGAGGCCCCTGCAAAGCCTGCTGTTTTTCCCTCCTCTGATGATGACAAAAAGGGGGAGAAGTCAGTTAGGACAAAGTCAGTTTTACAAGCAGAGGATGCATCAACCCCCGATGAAATAGGATCAGCTATTGAGGGGGAGAATAAATCTGAGGGGGAGCAACCTGCTCAAGAAGAGCAGAGGCCAAAGAGAAGGCTAAAGCAAATGGCTAGAAGGACAAAGAAATCAAAGCAAGGTGAATCCTGTGCTCCAATTGAACTACCATCTGAGGATTCTGATGATGATGATGAAGATGAAATGCCTTTGTCCTCTATGTTCAACATAAGGAAGCAGAGCTCCTCCACTACAGCTCCACCAGTCCAAGCTTCCTCTCCAGTTCAATCAAGTTAACCAACTCCCAGCAGTTCATCAAGAAGAAAAGGAAAGAAGATAATGACTGCTGAGGATATTGAAAAAGAAGAAAGAAGAGAGGAAGAGCTAAATCAAGAAGATGAGAATCTCAGAGAGTTAAGTGAAATGGCTGCTGCTCTTGGTTCAACCATTGATGAAGTTCTTAAAGCCAAAGAGAGACACCAGGATTTCACTACCACTGAGGATCTTGCTGCTGCAGTTGGTGTCACTGATGATGAATTGAGAGAATTACAAGAAGAAGAAATCATCATGCTATCCTCTCAATCACATCCAACACAGGTTGCATCACAGCAAGATGATCCTTCTGTCAAGAAAGTTCCTAAAAGAGGAAGAACTCACAAAGAAGCCATTCAAGCATTGCATGAGTTCAACTTTGGAGTTACAACTCAGCAATCTGAAAGGGAGATCAAAGAGGTCTTGGATAACAAGAAGAACTTGATAGAAAGAAAGGATCCAAATCTCATTTCCAGAGTCACTCCATATAAGGGAACAGATGAAGGGCCATATCTCAGATTAGTAAGAAGAGATGAAAGACAAACACATGAGAATGCCTATATCTATCACTGCAAACTGCTCTCCTTCACTGAGATGATTGAGACTCTGTACCACCTCCTTAAATCCAAAAGTGATATTGCCCCAAGGTTCATAAACAAATTCAAATTCTGGATCAGA
Organism: Pulicaria dysenterica; assembly: GCA_947179395.2. Lineage (NCBI taxonomy): Eukaryota > Viridiplantae > Streptophyta > Magnoliopsida > Asterales > Asteraceae > Pulicaria > Pulicaria dysenterica. Next base: position 46,186,088 of record OX359288.1, on the reverse strand, counting down.
ATGGCTGTTTACCACAGGATATGCACTCATGATCAATTTGTGGAACACATTTATGTGATTGAGGATGCCTTCAAGAAATCCTCCAAAGCTTTTTTACCTGCTGAACGGATTATACTTAATCCTGATCATCCTTACCTGTCTGCATATGAAAATTTCAACACTGCTTTGCCCTCCAACATTGAGCCAGAAATGTTTAAGTACATAACTGAACCTGAGAGAGGGATTTTCTTCAAAGACAGAGCTGGTGTTTGGAGATTCCTAAGAGAAACTGACTTAGGAAGAGCCCCTGGAGAATTAATCTTTCAAGCTACACATTTAACAAGGGGACAGACAGGAAGTGAACATTTTGAAAATCTGATTCAAGCAAGAGCTGAAGAGTTGTTGGCTGCCAATCCTCTGAACAGATTTCTAGATGTAAAAGAAGAACCTTGGTGGGAATGAAGATCACACTTCATAACTAGAGTAGATGTAATTTCAATTCCTAGAATAGTTCAACTTCTGTACTTAGTTTAACTCTTAGTTAGATTTCACTGTACAAACTCTTATGTAAATACTTTGTTTTGTAATCAAGCATGAAACTTTGATCATGGACTACTTAGCCAAAATGCTAGTATAGATGACTCTTAGTAGATAGCTTACATAGTGTAAATATAGAAAAGATCAAAAATCCTAAAAACAGAAAAAGGATAGAAAAGATACCAAAAACAGAACAATGGTACTTCATAAATGAAAAGATTCCCAAAAACAGAACATCAGGGAACATACTTAAACGAGTTACCAAAAACAGATAGCTAGGTAACCAAATTTGCACTTAAAAGTTATATCTTTACAAATCCTAGTCAAACTGATTCTTCTTAAACAAGATAAGGTTTTGTCATCATCAAATAGGGGGAGATTGTTGGTGAGATAGCAATATCAAACCTTAATCAAACCTATCTATTAAGTAAAATAGGATTTGATGTTAACAAAACCATATATTCAGTTTTGGACTTAGATTGATGAAAAACATGTGTTGTTTTTCTATCTGAGACTTAAAGAATTTCTAAGTAAGAAATGTCACCTGACGAATCATAGTGTCAGCTGAACACTGAGTATTAGCCAAAGGACCAGCTTCAGAAAGATCAGCTGAGAAGAAAAGATCAGTCAAAGAGCATCAGCTGAGGAATCACACTGGATCAGCTAATGGCCTAGAACCATCAGCTGATGAAGATTTCAAGGTCAGCTAAGCAGTCAAGGATCAGCTGACACAATCACAAGTTATCAGCTGATGCCTTCCATCTGTCAGATAAGGTATTTGCTACTTATCCAATCTTCTCTTTATAAGCTGACTATACTCAAATGATTAGCTGAGCCCTTGGGAACAGCTGACAGTTGAGTTAATCAGTTTATTAGCTGCTGCTACGATTTGTATTATCAGCTAAGCAATTTGATCAGCTGAGCAAATCTAGTCAGCTGAGTCTTTCACACTTATCCTTAGCTGAGCAAAATTATATTTGTAGTTCAGTGTCTGTTAACTGAGTCTTTATTGTATATCTCAGTTAATAGCTTTTCTATGTAATATTTTCTTAAAGTCAAAGGCAGAACATGTGTTGTTCTTATTATGCCTTAGATCTTTCTTTTGTAAAAGTACTTAGCACTTTTTGGATCTACAATGATACAAAAAGGATAGATCTGTATCCCCTGGAAAAGAAGAAAGATACTCTTAAAAAGAAGATCTCGAAGATATGATGTTAAGTATGGCTGACAACTCCATACTTGGTAATGTCAAATCTTCAGAAAGCATGGTGTCGATTAAAGCACAAGCATGGAAGGATAAGGTTACTTTCTCAAGACATAAAGGTAGTAATTTAATAATATAATAATAGATATTGGGTATACTCATTACTGAAAAGTATGTTCACTTTACACACTTTGTGTATAAAGTTAACTTACATTTTCACCCACTAACTTTATCTATTATAATATTATTAAACCAAGTACCTTTGTCTCCTTCTCTCTTCATCAACCCGGACACACTTTGCTTATATATATTCATGCATGGAAACATGCTAAAGTAGCGAATGCTTTAAAAAGCATTGAAATCTCATAAGTTGAGAATTAGAAGAGTTAGCATTTTACTTTCAGTGTAACAAACTTGTTCATGTATTGAACGTCTTAGACATTAGTTGTTTAAGATTAGCATTGTCTATGTGTTAGACAAAATTAGTTGCCACCTTTTATTGAACTTAGATTTTCCGCATCTAGTTCATGTAATTCTTGATTAACATAAATAAGAATTATATAAAAGTAAACCGTGTGCCTCTTAAATTTTAATTTGCTAAGGTTTGTATTCAACCCCCCTTCTACAAACATTTGTTGTTGTAGTATCCATTCGGGACCAACAACTAAAAATATGTGGTGTAGATACGAAATTTAAATTTAAATGAGTGTCATTGACCCTATTGTGTACTTCGGTAACATTAAGGGTATGTCGACTCTAATAAAAATGAGTGTTATTGTGAACTTCGGTTACATTGAGGGTATATCGACTCTAATAATCATAAGTGTCATTTATCCTATTGTAGACTTCGGTAACATTGAGGATATGACGACTATGATAACCTTGTGTATGATCTCTTTAATAAACACTATGCAAGTGGTTTAATAAGAGAATACATTGAGTACAAAGGGATATCGTGTAGATGATCCCATAGTTAAGCCATTGTCAAATACTAGTGATGGATCTCATACTAGGTATAATAGCATTGTTCATGCTTATGACTAGGCTTGAATATCGCTTTAGTAAATGTTTGATTTACTTATAAGCTTTGGGAACGGTAAGCAGTACTGTTCGCTGATGATTGTATCGATATATAGTGGAGACTATATATACGCATGACGCGGTTACCTTCATTGGTCTTTACTGTGTTCCATCTTAGCATGTTTAACCACTTCCCAGAATGTTTATACATTCTAAATTTCCACAGTCAGTCATTCTTCAAGGGAAGGAAGTTTGAAATAAGGCTGAGGTTAGGTGTTGGTTATGCATTGATCAAGGATTGAATGCATGAAACGCAATAGTAACATGTCACTTGAAATGTACTTGAAAGGAGTTTCAAGTGACTGGAAGACCCGCACCCGAGTTCACTTCATGGATCATGGTCAAAGAGTGACTCGGAAGGATAATATCAATACATCCTTCGACCCGAGATGTATGAATTACCATAGCATGAAACTTTCTTACTTTAGCTATTTTAAAACGTAGTTCGTAACTGGCTATTATAAAAGGAATAGTTAAGTAAGATAAGGTTCACGCTATGGGGTTGTACAGTCAACGGAATTTGTTCCTCTGATATGAGAGATATCCCTGGGCCCCTCGATGATTGGGCCCTGACACCAAAATAAGCATGGCCATGCGCAAAGGAATATTGATTGAGAATCAGATATGTCCTTAAATTTTGGTCACCACCAATCAAAGTCGAGAAACATAATCGTGAAACGATTTGGAGATTGACATATTAATCCATGTCTCGTGTTCACAAGGATATCGCGAACAAGGATATCGCGAACAAAAGGATGTTTGATCACTTATCAATATGTAACACCGGTTTTCACGCGCTTAAAATTAGGGAAAATTTTAGCTTTTTAAACTTATATAATAAAAGCTAGCAGCGGAAGTAACCAACGTTTTACAAAAGATAATAAGGTTTATCTGACTTGGTAAAGTAAAAGTACAACACCATAAACCAAGTCCAAAATACCACCGCGTGTTACCCAACTAAACCGACACTACCGACCATCGGATCATATATATATACAATGAGCAGTGTTCCGCAAAAGATATTTACAACAAACTACCATCAAGTCCCGCCTCACGCAGGCCAACTACTTAGCATCTGCAAAAAGGGAAATTTAGGCACCGTTAGCTACAACTAGCTAGTGAGTACAGTAACACATAAGCATCAATAAGCAGGTTATCCCAACTACGGGACAACACATAAGGCTATCCTAACATACAGTGTCACGCCAACGAGTCAGTAGGAATCATATCTCGCAGGGGGAAAAGCCCCGCTCAACGATTCCAACTAGGGACCATCAGCAACACCTATCCGCAATGGTGGGGGAGCGAAGAGCAGTCCACCAAACGCGTTACGAAGCTCGAAGCTCAACATCTCGGAGAAAGCTAAGATCCCAACTCACGTTAAGGAGCGGCGGTTTGCAAGACCACCCCGGCGTGCTGCACACCGGGTACTGTTGATCCCCGTTATTCCATCAAAGGGATCCAGCCTTCGGGAAGAAAGCTGACCTTAACCATGCCAACAACAGTCCGGACCAGTACCACATATACAACTACAACCCGTAAAGGGTTCAACTATACGCATGCGATTCATAACCAACGTGTAAAGCAACTTAGCATGGCAACAATATACAACAACATGGCATAACATACCTCATATACGCACGTGTGCGACATCAATAACATATGTCAACAAACAACAGACAACGCTACTTACCGAGACTCATGGGAAAACCGGTACTCACCTCGAGATTATAAGAGGCAGATATGAATTTGGGAATCCCAGGAGCACACGGAGTCGTCCGAATCACCTAACATATTAGGTTCAAGCTTAGACACCAAACAACGACAACCAACGAGACTTAAACCACAATACAACAAAGCTGCCAACAAAACAATAACACTTGCGATCGCAGGAAACATACATGTGGCCGCAAGGGTCCTCTTAAACACCCAACTTGCGACCGCAAGGGTTTACCTTGCGACAGCAAGGGTCCTACCCAAACCACACCAGCTTGCGACCGCAAGGACATAGCCATACGACCGCAAGGGTGGTATCTTGGGGGCTTACGATCGCAAGTTATGTACCTACGATCGCAAGTTACATTTCCATCGTCCTTAGACGGTAAACCACGACAATGACACCCTTACGATCGCAAGACCCATGCATGCGACCGCAAGTGACACCAGACGCGCCATGCGACCGCAAAGGAAACCCATGCGACCGCAAGGAACCCCATGCGACCGCATGCCATTTCCATGCGACCGCAAGGAACTCCAGACAACCCATGCGACCGCAAAGAGATGCCATGAGATCGCAAGTACCCTATGCGACCGCAAAGCTCATCCATGCGATCGCAAGGACCCCCGATACAGTGGGTTCTTGCTCTGTTCGAACACATCGACTGTTTTTCACATTTTTTACTCAAAAACCATCTGGAATCCGTATTCAAGTGTTTTTACATGATCTCTAACATATATATACATCTATTACATGATTTCTTGCTTCAAAACGACATTTACAACCTATTTAGACCTCCAAATTAGATCATCATCTTCCAATTTCAAGAACATCATTTTGGGTTACAAAACTTACCAAGAAAAAGATGAACTCAGCTACTAGAAGCACAAACCAACTGATTTCAGCTTCTAATCCGGATTCAACTTGCCTTTCTTCTTCAAATCAACAAGTTTTGTGTGTGTGTGTGACTTGGTACGTACGTATGTATGTTTGTATGTGTTTTTGTGTGTGTTTTTAGTGAAGGCAGGGGATAAACATCCCTTCTAAGACCGACCTTAAAGGTCTAATACCCCCTCACGGGTATTTTGTTCTCCTATTGAACTTACAACGCAACTTAGGTTTATCCATTTGAACTAACGGAGATATTTTCGGTATCATTATCCGAAACCGTTCAACTATTTACCAACATTATCTATTTATGAAACATTTCTAACTTTAGCTACAAAATCACGTGTACCAACAAACAACAACAATTAATCAACAAAACAACTTGGTTAAAGTCAATGTACAACATAACTAACACAAGGTACAACTATTTACAACTAGGACCTAAATTAGGGTGTTACAAATCTACCCCCTTAAGAAGATTCCGTCCTCGGAATCTGATCGTTCACAAACAAGTGAGGGTATCGTGCTCGCATGTCGTCTTCGGTCTCCCAGGTCATGTTCGAACCTAGGTTGTGCTTCCACTTGACCAAAACCAGCTTTATCATCTTTCTGCGTAACTTCTTGATCTTTGAACCAAGTATTTCAATCGGTTCTTCAACTAGACGTTTTGAAGCATCCACTCTCAACTCTTGCAGAGGCAGAATCTGGTTCTCCTCCACTTTGCACTTACGTAGATAACACACGTTGAACGTGTTATGTATTCCAGAAAGCTCTGGTGGCAAGTCAAGCGACACCGTCTGGTCGTTAACCTTACGAAGGATTTTAAACAGACCAATATATCGTGGACTCAACTTACCCTTCCGACCAAATCGAATAACACCTTTCCAAGGAGAGACTTTCAAGAACACTCGATCACCCTCCTTGAATTCAACCGGTCTACATTTTGGATCTATGTATACCTTCTGTCTATCCCGTGCAACTTTCAACTTTTCACGAGCGACTTTAACTTTATCAGCTGTAATCTGAACGATCTCGGGTCCGGCAAATTGCTTTTCACCGGGCTCGAGACAACATGTCGGTGTGCGACAACGACTCCCGTACAACATATCGTATGGAGGCATCCCAATACTGGAGTGATACGAGTTATTGTAAGCAAACTCGATCAAAGGCAAGTGAGAATCCCACGCACCACCGAACTCGAGGACACATGCGCGAAGCATGTCCTCCAACGTTTGAATCATTCTCTCTGACTGGCCATCGGTCTGTGGATGATACGCCGTGCTCAAGTGAACACGAGTACCTAGTTCATTCTGCAAACTCTGCCAAAAATGGGAAGCAAATCGTGCATCCTGATCAGATACAATCGAACATGGCAAACCATGTCGTGATACCACCTCATTCACATACAACTTTGCTAGCTTTTCCAACGGAGTAGACTCGCTAATAGCTAGAAAATGAGCACTCTTGGTCAATCGGTCGACAATGACCCAAATGGCATCGTGACCTCTGAGGGTTTTCGGCAACTTTGTCACAAAGTTCATCGTAATGTGATCCCACTTGCACTCTGGAATCTCAAGTTGTTGCAGATTGCCATACGGATTCTGATGTTCTTTCTTGACTTGCGCGCAGATTTGACATTTCTCCACGAAGGAAGCAATGTCTCGTTTCAAAGTAGGCCACCAATACAACGCTTTCAAGTCGTGATACATCTTTGTGCTGCCCGGATGAACCGACAGCCTAGACTTATGAGCTTCCTGCAATATCAGATCACGATTACCACCACCCCAATCCAGAGTACGAAGCATCACAATAAACAACGAAATCTGCAGATGCGTCTGGCAACCAAAGAATTGGAGCTTCGTACAATAGCCGTTTCAGAGACTGAAACGCTTGTTCTTGAGCTTCCGCCCAAACAAATGCAACATCCTTGCGAGTTAGTTTGGTCAAAGGACCTGCAAGCTTAGAAAAGTCGCGGATAAACCGCCGATAATAACCAGCTAGGCCAAGAAAGCTTCTAACTTCAGAAAGAGTTCGGGGAACTCCCCAATTCATCACTGCCTAAACCTTCGCTGGATCAACCTTCACGCCATCACTGCAAATCACGTGACCAAGAAAATGGACTTCTCGCAACCAGAATTCACACTTCGAGAACTTAGCATAAAGCTTCTCTCGTTTAAGAGTTTCAAGGACTTGTCGCAGATGCAACTCGTGTTCAGCTTCGGTTTTAGAATAAACGAGAATATCGTCAATAAACACGATCACCGACTTATCAAGAAAAGGACGACAAACCCGATTCATCAGGTCCATGAAAACAGCAGGAGCATTGGTTAAGCCAAAAGGAATCACCAAAAACTCATAATGACCATAACGAGTACGGAAAGCCGTCTTCGGAACATCTTCGTTAGCAACCAACACTTGATTGTATCCCGACCGCAGATCAATCTTTGAGAAGCACGTCGCTCCCTGTAGTTGATCAAACAAATCATCTATCCGCGGCAAAGGATACTTGTTCTTTACTGTTTGCTTATTTAGCTCTCGGTAATCTATGCACATTCTCATCGTCCCATCTTTCTTCTTTACGAACAAGACCAGCACCCCAGGGAGAAGAACTCGGGCGAATAAAGCCTTTGTCTAGTAACTCCTGAATCTGCGTCATCATCTCGCGAACCTCTGAAGGAGCAAGACGATATGGAGCTTTGGCCACAGGGGTAGCCCCCGGAACAAGATCAATACGATATTCAACATCTCTGATAGGCGGTAACCTAGGCAACTCGTCAGGAAATACTTCTGAATAATCGGTCACCACCGGAATATCACTAACAACACGTTTCTCCAATTTAGCATCAATCACATGTGCCAGATAACACTCGCAACCTTTTGAAACTGATTTTCTCGCTTTTATCAGAGAGATGACAGGAATATCCGATTTTCGTCTTTCACCACGAGCCACAGCATATGACCCGTCAGGTAGAGGGACTTTAATCAACTTCTTGGAACAGAAAATCTCAGCGTTCAGCTTGCTAAGCCAATCCATCCCAATTACAACATCGAATTCCGCAATCGGCATAAGAAGAAAGGAAACAGGAAAACTACTCCCGTCGATATCAATAACCGCTTGAGGGACATTATCAACAATTGGAACTACTCTACCACTAGCAGTCTCTACTCTTACTGGCTCAAATAGTACATATACAGGCATTTGCAGTTTATCACAGAAAGAGACAGATACAAAAGAATACGTAGCTCCAGAATCAAACAATACACATGCTGGGGCAGAATTTACAATAAATGTACCAGTTATCACGTCCCCAACACCTTTGGCCTCTTCGGCCGTCATCTGAAAGGCTCGTCCTTTGGATCGAGGAGCACCATCTTTCTTCTGCCCAGAAGCAGATCCACCAGCACCAGTACTTTGCTTTGACCGGCAGTCAGATATTATGTGCCCTGGCTTATGGCACTTGTAACAAACATCCTCTTTAAACTCACACTCGGCAACCACGCGCCCCTTCTGTCCACACCGTAAGCATCAAGCAGTGGCTTTAGAACAGTCACCACTGTGATATGTACGGCAAGTTGTACACCACGGACGATCCACCCACAGCTTCTTCTGGGAATCAAACTTCCCACCAGCAACAGATTTTCCTTTAGAAGGTCCCGGCTTTGAGGATTGTTGAAACTTCCTCTTATGACTTTCACCAGCTCGGTCATCCTTACCCTGAGTACGATCATCTTCAATCTGTCGAGCTATTTCAAACGCTCGATCTAAACTCCCAGTCATTCTAACGAGAGCGCGATAATCAGCAGGCAACTTTCCCACAAACTTTCTCATCTTTGCAGCTTCATCAGTCACCAAGCTAGCAATAAACTTCACTTTATCGATAAAGGCTTGGATCAGAACATCCACCGACTTGTCTCCCTTACTAAGAGTGTTGAACTCTCTTTCCATCTTCTCCATATCATAATCGGTACAATACCGCTTCGTGACTTTTTCAACAAATTGTTCCCACGTCATAGCAGTAAGAACCTCTTTACTCAATGTAGCTTTCACTGAATCCCACCAGAACAACGCGCTACCTTTCAACATCCGTGTTGCGTACTTGACACGAAGCTCGGCTTCACAATCACAAGAATTGAACACCTCCACGGTTTCTCGAAGCTACCTCACGGTATCTGAAGGACCATCACCACCATCGAATTCTTTCGGACCGCAAGAACGGAATTTCTTAAACGAACATTTCTCTGGTTTACGCCCTTGCACAGCCGCTAACAACAGCTCCCTTGTAAGTCGGAGCTCTTCCTCCAGACGTGTAATACGCGCTGCTTGTTCTGGATCTTGCCTTAGCGGCTCGTAATTATGCGGAGCAGATCCCTCCTCAGCTTCAGGATGAACGCTCGAAGCTTCATCCTCCATATGCTTAAGAGCCTCTTCAGTATTAACTCGTTGCTCAGCCATTCTATATCAACTTACTACACATGGGAACAACGTTTAGTACTCTACATATTCAACAACTACTAACGCTACCAGTTAGTTTACACATACAACTACCACATAACACTAACACTCAACCCCAATTGCCCAACTAGGAACACTTAACGATGGTCGGGCCCGAGCTTGAGATTGAATACTCCTACAAGTACCCAATTCCTCAAACTTAGGCTCTGATACCTACTTGTAACACCGGTTTTCACGCGCTTAAAATTAGGGAAAATTTTAGCTTTTTAAACTTATATAATAAAAGCCAGCAGCGGAAGTAACCAACATTTTACAAAAGATAATAAGGTTTACTGACTTGGTAAAGTAAAAGTACAACACCATAAACCAAGTCCAAAATACCACCGCGTGTTACCCAACTAAACCGACACTACCAACCATCGGATCACATATATATACAATGAGCAGTGTTCCACAAAAGATATTTACAACAAACTACCATCAAGTCCCGCCTCACGCAGGCCAACTACTTCGCATCTGCAAAAAGGGAAATTTAGGCACCGTTAGCTACAACTAGCTAGTGAGTACAGATTAACACATAAGCATCAATAAGCAGGTTATCACAACTACGGGACAGCACATAAGGCTATCCTAACATACAGTGTCGCGCCAACGAGTCCATAGGAATCATATCTCGCAAGGGGAAAAGCCACGCTCAACGATTCCAACTAGGGACCATCAGCAACAACTATCCGCAATGGTGGGGGAGCGAAGAGGAGTCCACCAAACGCGTTACGAAGCTCGAAGCTCAACATCTCGGAACTCAACGAAAGCTAAGATCCCAACTCACGTTAAGGAGCGGCGGTTTGCAAGACCACCCCGGCGTGCTGCACACCGGGTACCGTTGATCCCCGTTATTCCATCAAAGGGATCCAGCCTTCGGGAAGAAAGCTGACCTTAACCATGCCAACAACAGTCCGGACCAGTACCACATATACAACTACAACCCGTAAAGGGTTCAACTATACGCATGCGATTCATAACCAACGTGTAAAGCAACTTAGCATGGCGACAATATACAACAACATGGCATAACATACCTCATATACGCACGAGTGCGACATCAATAACATATGTCAACAAACAACAGACAACGCTACTTACCGAGACTCATGGGAAAACCGGTACTCACCTCGAGATTATAAGAGGCAGATATGAATTCGGGAATCCCAGGAGCACACGGAGTCGTCCGAATCACCTAACATATTAGGTTCAAGCTTAGACACCAAACAACGACAACCAACGAGGCTTAAACCACAATACAACAAAGCTGCCAACAAAACAATAACACTTGCGATCGCAGGACACATACATGCGGCCGCAAGGGTCCTCTTAAACACCCCGCTTGCGACCGCAAGGGTTTACCTTGCGACAGCAAGGGTCCTACCCAAACCACACCAGCTTGCGACCGCAAGGACATAGCCATACGACCACAAGGGTGGTATCTTGGGGGCTTACGATCGCAAGTTATGTACCTACGATCGCAAGTTACATTTCCATCGTCCTTAGACGGTAAACCACGACAACGACACCCTTACGATCGCAAGACCCATGCATGCGACCGCAAGAGACAACAGACGCGCCATGCAACCTCAAAGGAAACCCTTGCGACCGCAAGGAACCCCATGCGACCGCATGCCATTTCCATGCGACCGCAAGGAACTCCAGACAACTCATGCAACCGCAAAGAGATGCCATGCGATCGCAAGTACCCTATGCGACCGCAAAGCTCATCCATGCAATCGCAAGGACCCCCGATACAGTGGGTTCTTGCTCTGTTCGAACACAGCGACTGTTTTTCACATTTTTTACTCAAAAACCATCTTGAATCCGTATTCAAGTGTTTTTACATGATCTCTAACATATACATACATCTATTACATGATTTCTTGCTTCAAAACGACATTTACAACCTATTTAGACCTCCAAATTAGATCATCATCTTCCAATTTCAAGAACATCATTTTGGGTTACAAAACTTACCAAGAAAAAGATGAACTCAGCTACTAGAAGCACAAACCAACTGATTTCAGCTTCTAATCCGGATTCAACTTGCCTTTCTTCTTCAAATCAACAAGTTTTGTGTGTGTGTGTGACTTGGTACGTATGTATGTATGTTTGTATGTGTTTTTGTGTGTGTTTTTAGTGAAGGCAGGGGATAAACATCCCTTCTAAGACCGACCTTAAAGGTCTAATACCCCCTCACGGGTATTTTGTTCTCCAATTCAACTTACAACAAAACTTAGGTTTATCCGTTTGAACTAACGGAGATATTTTCGGAATCATTATCCGAAACCGTTCAACTATTTACCAACATTATCTATTTATGAAACATTTCTACCTTTAGCCACATAACCACGTGTACCAACAAACAACAACAATTAATCAACAAAACAACTTGGTTAAAGTCAATGTACAACTTAACTAACACAAGGTACAACTATTTATAACTATGCCCTAAATTAGGGTGTTACACAATAGGACCTCTACGTTCTTTTGTAGGTTATGGTTTTCTGCATGGAAGCGGAACCCATACTGACTTTGGGGTTAGCGCCGCTAAACCCTAAGGGTTAGCGCTGCGAACCTTAAGGGTTTAGCGCCGCTAAACCCTAAGGGTTAGCGCCACTACGGTTGCATGTGCCTTTTGTCAAATCACCTCCAAAGCTAACCAACGCATGTGTGACATGTGTATTTGACTTTGGCCGGCTAAGGAGTGATATAGGGAGATCTGGAACGAATTTTGTATCAATTGAACTCTTTTTCTCTCTTGGTGAAAAACACACACATACATTATACTCTCAAAAGTGTTATTGTGACTTTGAGAGAGTTCTTGCAAGAAAGAGAGTTCAAGAGCATGTTCCAGATTTGGTCTCATATAGTTGTTGTTCCAGAGGTGATATTCTTGATGAAGTATCACTAAAGGAGATCTAGCATTCGAGGTTGGCGTGTTACCGGGGTATATCCCATTAGTTGATCCGCGGTTTTCATTCTTGGAGGATCACCATCAAAACACCCACGAGACTTGATGATTCTGGAGCTTAGGAGTAAGGTATAACACTTTCTTCTCCTGTTTTACATGTTGCATTTCTTGAACATAGAGTTTGGTCCATTTGTGGGATTTTGATTTTGTGCTTTGATTGCTTGTACCTGGGCTGTTTTTATTGTACTTTTGCTTCCGCTGCGAGCCCACGAAATCCCAACAATCCCAACAATCTCTCAAATGAGAGGAACAAATTCCGTTGACTGCATAACCCTATATCCTACTTCTTGTCTTACCTAGCTATTTCCTTTATCACAACCAGTCACGATCTGCTTTTGAAAATGGCTAAAGAAAGGAAGAACTATGATATAGCGGTTCATACATCTCAGGTCTAAGGACGTAAGATATTATCATCCCAAGTTACTAGTGATTATAATTCATGAAGTATACTTGGGTGTGGGTCTTCCAGTCCCTTGAAACTCTTTTCAAGCACAGGTAAGTATTGCACCTTAATTCAACCATTTTGAATTCAAGGTCACATGCTTACCTCAAGCCTTAATTCAATATTTCTTCCATAAGATCGACCGACTGTGGAAAGTTTTAAATATTATGAAATATTTCCGGAAGTTTTTAAACATGCTAAAATGGAACACGGTAAAGTCTTATGAATGTAACCGTATCATATGCATATAAGATCTCTATCATATATCGAAACAAGCATAAGTTACAATACTGTCTAAAGTTCCCAAAATAAAATTTACATATCAAACAAACTAAATAAACATCTTAAGCCAAATCGCTAGCAAATCTTACACCTATTGCTCTAGTGTGAGAATAATGAGTTGCTTGCGGTAACAGCTTAGTGAACGGATCCTCCAGGTTTCCATCCGATGCTACTCTGCTGATGACGATTTCACCACTTTCATTTACATCTCGTATAAAGTGGTATTTGCGCAATATGTGTCTTGTCCTCTTGTGAGCTATTTGTTCCTCTGCCAAAGCCACCACACCCTCATTGTCAAAGAATATCTTAATAGGGTCTGTGATGCTTGGAACCACTCCTAGGTCTTGGATGAATTTCTTCATCCACACGGCTTCTCTAGCAGCTTCACTTGATGCTATATATTCCGACTCAGTAGTCGAATCAGCCATCGTGTCTTGCTTCGAGCTCCTCCAGCTGATAGCACCACTGTTTAATAGGAATACAAACCCCGATTGTGATCGGCAGTCATCCCTATTGGTTTGAAAGCTAGCATCCGAGTAACCCTTTACTCTCAGCTCTTCTTACCCGCCATATACCAAGAACATCTTTTTCGTACGCCTTAGGTATTTGAGAATGTTCTTTACAACTCTCCAATGAGGCTCCCCGGGGTTCGCCTGATATCTACTAGTCATGCTCAAATCACATGACACATCAGGACGAGTGCATAGCATGGCTTACATGATCGATCCCACAGCCGAAGCATATGGTACTCGCTTCATTACTTCTATCTCCTCTTGGGAGGTAGGATATTGAGTCTTACTCAAAGTCAAACCATGCAACGAAGGAAGGTTTTCGAGGATTCCTCCATCTTAAACCATCTAATGACCTTGTCTATGTATGCACTTTGAGAAAGCCCGAGTAGCTTTCTAGATCTATCTCTATAGATCTTGATCCCCATAATGCAGCTCGCATCCCCTAGATCTTTCATTGAAAAGCAACTCCCCAGCCAAGCTTTAACACTCCTTAGGCTCGGGATGTGATTTCCAATGAGTAGAATATCATCTACATATAGGATTAAGAAGACAATACTTCTCCCACTAGCCCTGACGTATACACATGGCTCATATTTGCTTTTTGAAAATCCAAATTCCTTGATTTTCTCATCAAAGCATAGATTCCAGCTTCGAGATGCTTGTTTGAGTCCATAAATGGACTTCTTTAATCTACAGACCTTGTTCAGATACTCCGGATGTACAAAACCATTAGGTTGTGTCATATACACCTCTTCACAAAGCTTCCCGTTAAGGAAGGCGGTTTTAACATACATTTTCCATATTTCATAATCATGAAATGCAGCAATAGCTAAGAGTATCCGGATAGACTTCAACATTTCCACTAGGGAAAAGGTTTCATCATAGTCTATTCCAGGTGTCTGAGTGAAACCGTTAGCCACCAGTCGGGCTTTGAAGGTATCCAAGGTTCCATCCATGCCAGTCTTCTTCTTGAAGACCCATTTACACCCTACGGGTTTAACCCCGGGTGTGGGATCAACCAGTTCCCAAACCTGGTTATCCGACATGGAATGCATCTCGCTTTCCATTGCTTCTCTCCGCTTTGCAGACTCAGGGCCTGCCATGGCTTCCTTGTAGCTGGTGGGCTCATCATGATCCACCATTAACTCGCTACCCTCAGATATGTAGAAACCATATCTCTCTGGCTCATAATGAGTTCTACTGGAACATCTTGGAGTAGATAATGGAAGAGTGTCAGGTCCCACAACATTTTCTTGCTCGGTTTCAACCGTCTCAGGTTGAGTGCTAGTGCCAACCTCAAGTTCTTTATCGGTTGACCCTTGATCTTCCTCAAGGTCAATTTCCTTACTGCCCCTTTGCTTGGATAGCATTTATCTTTCGAGGAAAAATGCCCTTCGAGAAACAAAATCTTTGTTCTCAGAAGGTTTATAAAATAAATATCCGACACCGCAGAAGGATATCCAATAAAGTAACACTTTTCCGAGCTAGGTTCAAGTTTGTCTTCGGCCTCATGTCTCACATAGGTTTGACAACCCAGACTCGTAGGTATGAAAGTGTCAGCTTCTTATTATGATTTCATAAGGTGTTTTTACAACTTTCTTGGTTGGTACGAGGTTAAGGACTCTTATCGCCGTTTCTAGAGCATATCTCCAGAAACTAATAGGTTCCTCTGACCGGCTCATCATAGACCTCACCATATCTAGTAAATTCCGATTCATCCTTTCAGCGACCCCATTTAATTGTGGAGTCCTTGTAGGTGTCAACTGTGAAACAATTCCACAATTCCTTAGATGATCCGTAAACTCGGTACTTAGATACTCTCCACCTCTATTAGACCGGAGTATCTTAATCGATTTGCCCAATTGATTCTTTACCTCGTTCTGGAATGTCTTGAATACCTCAAAGGTTTCATGCTTGTGTTTAACAAGGTAGACATACCCATACCTACTATAATCATCTATAAAGGGTAGGAAGTATCTTGAGTTGTTCCTTGTGACATGCTTGAAAGGTCCACATACATCAGTATGAAAAATATTCAAAAGGTCCTTTCCCCTCTCACTTGTTCCCGTGAAGAGTGCTTTTGTCATCTTGCCTAATAAGCAAGATTCGCATGCATCACTTGACCCGTGGTCAAATGATTTCTAGATCCCATCCGCTTGGAGCTTGGTGATGCGAGTCTTGTTTATGTTACATTAGAGATAGATAACACATGTCATCGTATCCAATACTATGTGACACTAAAGGATCACACTGCTACACACCCGTTTAGAACCATTTGGATTTTTACCAAGTTATATATGTGTGTGGAATAATTAATTAGTTAATTAATTATTGATAAGGAAAATAATAATAGATATTTATTATTTTAAAAAGGGAAATTAAAATTTAAGGTTAAATATTAATTAGACTGATTAATTAATAGTTATTAATTAATTAGAAAGGTTAAGGGTATTTTATGCAATTAGATGATAGTTTTAATTAAAGCTGGGCTTTAATTAAACGGGCTTGGGCTTTAATAAGGTTTATAATATAAATAACCTTTTAAGGCTTAAGGAATCATAAGGATTATTACAAGTTGCAAAAAGATAACCCTAGCCTCTCTCCCTCTCTCCCTCTGCATCGAACTCGAAGCCACCCCAAGGGGGTTCTCGGCCACGTCGAACACACACACACATACACGCATAGTTGTTGCGTGATTGTTTTGGTGATATCTCGTGGTGGTCTAGCAGCCTTTTCGAGGTGGTGCAGTAACGGCGTTCTACCTTTAGCTATCTTGATTAAAAGTTTCAAGATTGTTGTTGAAAGGTATAACTTTTTAATCCTTATTCTCTGTTTAGTTTCCTATACGAATTGCATGACATCACTGGAGGCGGTTTTTGTTTATCTCCGCTGTGTATGTTTTTATACCCTACAAAACCCTTCAGTGATATCAGAGCCAGGTTCTAACCTCGTAGGGAACTGGTTAGGTTTCTTTTATCATGATGAATAGGTTTAGTTTTTATCAAAGTTATAACCTTTCTGATTTATCCAAGGTTTATTGAAAATCAAGTTTAGATTTTTAATTTGTATAATGATAGGTTTTGATAAAAAGAGGGTTAAAGGTTAAATTTTTATTTTGTTATTATTGTTTGCGATGGAAACCCGGCGGCGGCCTCACGGCGGCATGATCATTGCCGGCGTCGGCGACTGGTTTCGGCCTGTTGTCGGCTTCGGCTGCCCTCATTGCCACCAGTTGTGTTGGCAGCGAGGTGGTGGTCGACGGCAAGGGTCCGGCGGCGGTGGAGGAGGCGTGGTGGCGGCCCAGCTGTGGCCTGCTTCCCACTGCCCAGTTTTTAGCCGACCCAAATTAGTGGTTGGTCCACCGTGTTTATTTCGGCCCAGTTTTGTGGCCCAATGCAAGTTAGGTTTAGTTTTGGGTAATACCAAACAGGATTAAGCCTAAAAGGTTTCTAAAAGATTTTTTTTGATCTTACGGTTAAAATTTCTAATTTTAGTCATGATTATTTCATAATAACCAAGTATTGATTTAAATTAAATTATTTTAGTTTTTTTTAATCGCACAATAATATTTGTTATAAGAATTATTATTAAACCAGGTGATTTTAACAGTTGGTTAAAATCAAGATGATTAGTCAGGGTATGATAATTAGAAACCAGTTTCGTTTATGCATGTTTGGGATGTCATAGCCGAGCCTTATACCTTGTGGATTGCTTTTATTTACTGCACTTGTGGTTGTGATTGGTTTTTCTATTCTATGGTGTGGGGAGGCCTGCGTGCCACTTACAACCCCTTTCTTTTTGTAAAAGTACTAGATTAGCGGGCCTGCGTGCCTTTGATTATCTTGTAATTTTATATTTTTGTAGTTTTAGTTTTAGAATAGAATAGTATAGAATAGACTTTAAGCTGATTCAAATAAGCAAGGAGCAAGGAGCAGGATTGGATGTAGGAGCTAGTGCGAGCTTCAGAATGTCATGCCATGTGTGTTGTTTTCCACTTAGGTTTTGGACCGTCGGGTTTTTCGTGTGGCTCACGAAACCGACATTAGTTAAGGGCAAGGCTAAGGCATAGATGTTTTGTGGTTTTTTTATTTCTTTACATATTATATATGCGTGGTTATGATTCTCACGATGAAATAAAACAAGGGTTTTAATAATTGACATTATTAAACAGGGTTTTTAAAAGAAAACTACCCACCTAATGGTACACCTTTCCTGTTAAACGGTACTCGGGTGTCAGAAGTGACCAAACCTTGGGCATTTGGGTTCAAACCATTGCGAGGAAGGGTGTGAAAGACTCTGCGATAATCGGGAGTCCCGGCCAGAGTTCACACTATCTTAGGTGGTGCGATCTATTTTGGTGATAATCCGGAGTCCCGGGCCAAAATGCACTAGAGGGACTAAAGCATGCACGGTTCTTGTAGCCGATGTCCCACGGATCTAGGACTCGTGTCCAGGTAGGATACGATTGGTATAGGTTTACCTACCAGAAATAGCATTGTCTCGGTAGGAAGTGCCCAAACCTTGCATCGGGAAATGTGAAATATGGATCCTAGTCTAATAATTTATTTTTAAAAGGTAATAATTATTAGAAGATATAATCATATTACTGAA
Source organism: Pulicaria dysenterica (assembly GCA_947179395.2). Taxonomy (NCBI): domain Eukaryota; kingdom Viridiplantae; phylum Streptophyta; class Magnoliopsida; order Asterales; family Asteraceae; genus Pulicaria; species Pulicaria dysenterica. The sequence goes on along the minus strand of OX359288.1, from coordinate 46,167,364 downwards.
TCGGTTTTATCTTTTCTTTTTCTGTAGATGTCCTTTTTATCTGTTATTCCGTTCTATTCAATCAAGGAATCTCTAAGCCTCATTGTCGGCAAGTGGAAGCTTTCAGGTCCAAACTTTGCTGTTTGGAAGATGCATCTAAATAATTTTTTAGATGCGCAGGGAAAGCTACACATCATAGAGACATTGCCTCCAGAACGACCAGAGGTAGATGCCCAGGATAGCGAGTATGATGCTTACTATCAGTATCTGGCTGACGAATCTGATGTTATGTCGATTCTCGTTCTCACAGCTTCATCCGAGTTTACGGATGATCTCCGGGAGAAGTCATCTTTTGTGGTCGTTCAGGGACTGGAGCAAAAGTTCAAGTATAGTGAACGAATATGTCGTATCTTGCTGATGAAGAGAATTCTTTCAGCGAGGATGAAAGAAAACCAGCCGATTAGCGATCATCTCATTAACATGAGAAGGCTCTTGGATTGCTATGAAAGCTTTGTGTCAAAATCAAAACCACATGAGCTAGTTATGCTTTTGTTTGGTTCTTTATCGGACTATCACCAGAGAAGGGTAATATACGTCCTCGGTGATTTTGAGATGACCGTCGCGGAGCTGCACGAGATCCTTATGTGCATCAGCGATGAGTTGAATCCAAAGCAGCTAGAGTCAACAGTTGTGGAAGAGCTTGGAGAAATTTGTTGCCCAGACTGTGGCAGCAAGGATTCATGCGAGCACTCATTCAACATAGATCAGTTGGACATTGGTTCTCCCAATGACCCAGGTATCTTTATGATAGATTGTCTTATCACTTCTTATAAATCATGGGTATTTTATACCGGATGTGGTCATCACATATGCAATCATTTGCAGGGATTCAAGAGAAGAAGGAAGCTAAGACAAGGAGATATGGACCTGCGGGTAGGCGAAGGCTCCATGGTTGGTGCTGAAGCTGTAGGGACGTATTGTCTTAGTTTTCCTTCGGGCATGGTCTTAGAACTAGAACCTTGTTATTATGTTCCTAGACTTATCAAAAACGTTATCTCATTTGGTTTGCTTATAGACTGTGGTTTTAACTATGTTATGAATAGTAAAGTGATTTCTTGTTTTAAAAATGATGTTTTCTATTTTAAAGTTATTCCACAAAATGGTCTGTACATGCTAAATCTAGCTAACGATGAAAAATACATATATCATATAAGTAAAAGATCCAAGAGTAACTTGAATCAGACTTACCTCTGGCATTGTCGTTTAGGACATATAAACGAGAAACGCATAGAGAAGCTCCGAGATGACGGAATTCTAGAACCATTTGACTTGGAGTCATATGATATTTGCGAGTCTTATTGTTTGGTAAAATGACAAAGCATCCTTTTAACAGTGAGAATGAAAGGGCTAGTGAGCTACTGGGGATAATACACACAGATGTGTGTGGACCCTATACTCCAGAGGCTAGAGGAGGATACCGGTACTTCATTACCTTTACTGAAGACTTCAGTAGGTTCGGTTATGTCTATCTTATGAGACTTAAATCTGAAAGTTTTGACAAAAAGTTTCAGAATGAAGTACAGAATCAACTGGACAAGAAGATAAAATTGCTTCGGTCCGACCGAGATGGTGAATATCTGAGTCAAGAATTCGACGATCATTTGAAGGAATGTGGGATTGTTTCACAACTCACACTTCCGTATACACCTCAGATGAATGGTGTGTCAGAAAGGAAGAATCGTACATTGCCTGACATGGTACGATCAATGATGAGTCAAAGTTCATTGCGTTTGTCATTTTGGGGGCACGCGCTCGAGACAGCGGCGTTCTTGCGGAATCGGGTTCCGAAAAAATCGGTAGAAAAGACACCGTTCGAGGTATGGACGGGGAAAAAGCCCAAAATGTCTTTTCTCAAGGTTTGGGGATGTGAGGTGTATGTTAAGCGAACATTCACGGATAAACTCAATACCAAATCAGATAAGTGTATCTTGGTGGGTTATCCCAAGGAAACCATGGGATACTATTTCAATAACCCAGATGAGAACAAAGTTTTTGTTGCTTGAAAGGGGGTGTTCTTGGAAGAGAAGTTTCTAAACTCAGAGATTCCAAGAAAAGAAATAGAGATTCAAGAAATTGAAGAGGAAGAGATAACACCACCACCGATAATCGAACCCGTGATTCAACAAAGAATTGTTGAATCTCAACCCGAGTCTGTGGTTGAGGAGGAAGTGCAAAGACAAGACCTTCGCAGATCTAGTAGGCCTCGTCATGAGCCAGATAGGTATCTAGGATTCCTTGTTGCTCAAGACAAATGGGATCTTTCAGAACCCACCACCTACCAAGATGTTGCTTCAGGTTTAGAATCAGAGAAATAGCTAGAAGCCATGAAGGGCAGAGATGCAATCCATGTATGACAACCAAGTTTAAAAGTTAGTAGATTTGCCTCAACGCAGCAAAGCTGTTGGGTGCAAATGGGTCTTCAAGAAGAAGACCGACATGGATGGAAAAGTGCATACCTATAAAGCTAGGCTAGTGGCAAAAGGTTTCACGCAAACTCATGGTGTTGACTATGATAAAAAAATTTCACCAGTGGCAATGCTTAAGACCATTAGAATTCTTATGGCCATATCAGCATATTTTGACAATGAGATATGGCAGATGGATGTCAAAACCGCCTTCCTTAACGGGAAGTTGACAGATGACGTATATATGATACAACCGGATGGTTTTGCGGATCCAAAGAATCCTAATAAGGTATGCAAGCTGCTAAAATCCATTTATGGATTGAAGCAAGCATCTAGGAGCTGGAACTTACACTTTGATGAGAGCATCAAAGAGATTGGTTTTACCAAAAGTAAGTTCGAATCATGTGTTTACACTAAATTAACCTTCCTAGTCTTGTATGTAGATGACATACTTGTAATAGGAAACAATATACCAGTATTACAAGAAGTAAAATCCTGGTTAGGTAAATGTTTCAAGATAAAAGACTTGGGAGAAGCTGCTTATATACTTGGTATTAAGATCTATAGGAATAGATCTAAGCGGCTTATCGGACTTAGTCAAAGTACATATATTGACAAAGTCGTGAAAAGATTCAAGATGGATGAATCCAAGAAAGGATTTATTCCAATGCAATCTAGCACGATTTTGAGCAAGGCTCAGTGTTCTGTATCTAGTCAGGATCAGAACAAGATGAAATTGATTCCATATGCCTCGGCAATTGGATCAATTATGTATGTCATGCTGTGTACTAGGCCCGATGTTGCCTATGCTATAAGTGTCACGAGTAGATACCAGCAAAATCCGGGTGAAGCTCATTGGGTAGTTGTCAAGAATATTCTCAAGTATCTGAGAAGGATAAAAGACATGTTCCTAGTTTATGGAGGTTCGATGGATGAGCTTAGTGTAACTGGTTACACTGATGCTAGTTTCCAAACCGATAGAGACGACTTTAGGTCGCAGTCAGGATTTGTCTTTACCCTGAACGGAGGAGCTATATCTTGGAAAAGTCAGAAGCAAGATACAATAGCATATTCGAATACAGAGGCAGAGTATATTGCAGCAAGTGATACGGCAAAAGAAGTTGTCTGGCTGAAGAATTTTATCTCGGATCTTAGAGTTGTTGCCAGTATCTCTAGGCCGATTGATATATTCTGTGATAACTCAGGGGCTGTGGCGCAAGCTAAAGAGTCAAGAGATCATCAGCGGACTAGGCATGTACTCAGAAAATATCACCTAATCCAAGAGATCATTGGAAGAGGAGATATTTGACTGCAAAAGATACCGACGGACGACAACGTTTCTGACCAGTTGACGAAGCCGCTAGCTAGAGCTAAACATGAGAGACATGCGAATTCTATACGGATGCAGTACCTAGAATATAGCAGCTAGTTCAAGTTTTTGATTATTACCATAGATGTAACTTGAAACTCTTTTATTATGTATTTACATTTCATGGGATTGAAATAGAAGGTATTTACATAATTGTTTCTCGTTGTCTATTTTTAGCATGTTTTAACCTATCCATGACAAATTCAAGTTATGAATTGTCTAAATGCCCGTAGCTACTTAATGTAGTGGGAGCTACATTAGGGAGATAACGTTATTATGAATATTTGATGATTTATTCGGGGTTGAATAAAAGCACAAGGTTGTGACCAAATTTTCGTAGATATTTATCAGGAGGGATAAATATTGGGAGTGATATGCATCGACTTTACTTCATGGAGCAACAACATAAGTAAACCTGATAGGTTGTCCTTAGACCTGAGATATTTGGTTTGGGGGGCAGTAACTGCTGTACTTTAGCGCGTTCTAACGTCACGCCGTAACAGGGTGATTATAAGGGGTATGGCTAGGTGCAGCGGAAGCTGTGTGCCCAAATTGCAAATAGTCAAGATGGGATTTGCACCTCCTACTTTTAGGAGAGATATTTCTGGGCCCCTCGACGATTAAGACTACTGAAAATGCGTGCCCGCGCTCGGTTAGAATGATAGGTTTCATTCAGTAAACCGTAACTACAGAGTGTCGAGATCAGAATCGAGAAAATCTTAGTATTTAGAATAAGATCCCTGCTCCATGTCTAATACTCACATTACGGAATATCGCGATGCAAAAGGAAAATCCTAGATAATCCAAGGGGTGGATTATATCTCTAGATGTAAGAGATCTCATAGTTTGGTTAACCTAAGTGTCTGGCTAGGGACCTCCTTAGGCCAACGGTGTACAAGGAGTGTTACTTATCTTGCACAAGTGGGAGTCTGTTAGATTATGTGTAGAGATAGATAACAAATGTCATCGTATCCAATACTATGTTACACTAAAGGATCACACTGCTACACACCCGTTTAGAACCATTTGGATTTTTACCAAGTTATATATGTGTGTGGAATAATTAATTAGTTAAATAATTATTGAGAAGGAAAATAATAATAGTTATTTATTATTTTAAAAAGGGAAATTAATATTTAAGCTTAAATATTAATTAGACTGATTAATTAATAGTTATTAATTAATTAGAAAGGTCAAGGTTATTTTATGTAATTAGATGATAGTTTAATTAAAGTTGGGCTATAGTTAAACGGGCTTCGGCATTAATAAGGTTTATAATATAAATAACCTTTTAAGGCTTAAGGAATCATAAGGATTATTACAAGTTGCAAAAAGATAACCCTAGCCACTCTCCCTCTCTCCCTCTGCGTCGAACTCGAAGCCACCCCAAGGGGGTTCTTGGACTCGTCTTGTTGCGTGATTGTTTTGGCGATATCTCATGGCGGTGTAGCAGCCTGTTCGAGGTGGTGCAGTAGCGGTGTTCTACCTTTAGCTATTTGGATTAAAAGTTTCAAGATTGTTGCTGAAAGGTATAACTTTTTAATCCTTATTCTCTGTTTAGTCTCCTGTACGAGTTGGATGAGATCACTGGAGGGGGTTTTTGTTTATCTCCGCTGCGTATGTTTTTATACCTTACAAAACCCTTCAGTTTATATGACCAAGACGACTATGCCACAAAGAGAACTTGTTCAAACCATATTTGGAATCAGAATCAATATTCATGATAGATTTTCTAGATTCAATGTATGCATTTGCCTCATATATGCCATGACACGGTAATGCTTTAAAATAAACAACATCATGTTTAAAGCAAACAATTGTTCCATCAACAAATTTAAAATCATAACCGTCGTCATACAAAGCATGGAAAGAAATAATATTTCTAGCCACATAGGGAGAATAGCATACATTCTTTAATAAAATAGAATAGCCGGTCTTGAATGAAAGCTCCAAGTCACCCTTTGCTTCCACTGGGACAATCTTTGACTTTCCCATGACAAGATCTAGCTCTCCCCGCTCCAAGCTCCTACTTTTCCTTAGCACCTGCACCATATTACATATGTGAGTGCCACAGCCGGTATCTAAAACCCAACTTTTTGAAGTAGAAGTTTGATGGAGTTCTATCATGAATGTACCTAAAGAGTCGGGTCCCGATATGCTCATTGCCTTAAGCTTATTGAGTCCCTCAAAGTACTTTGGGCAGCTTCGGCGGTAATATCCCTTGCCCCCGCAAAAGAAGCATTGAGCATCCTCCGGGGTCTTGGTTTGGGGAAGTTTCCCTTTACCCTTACAATCGGAGGTGGGGTTAGGCTTGGATTCACCAACCTTTCCCTTACCCTTCCCTTTGGAAGGGGTGTTCTTCTTCTTTTTCTTCTTAGAGATACGGCCTTCCCGGATGGCTAGAACGGGAGTTGAAGAAGAAGATGGTTTGCTCTGGTCATGCTCGCTTTGGTAGTTTTGTGCATACCATGCAGCTCCATCAAAGATTTATCCATGTTGTGCATATGATAACTGATAGTGAATTGATCATATGCACTAGGCAGGGATTGGAGGATCAAATCAACCGCCATCACCCTCCCGATGGTGAATCCCAACTTCTCCATGCGCTCGATGTTTGCTTTCATACGCAAAACATGAGCGCTCACGTTCCCTCCATCTTGAAGCTTGCAAGCGAGAACGGACTTGAAGCATTCAAACCTCTACTGCCTCGCCTTCTGTTAGAACATATCCTTCAGCTGCACGATTAGGTCGTAAGCACTCAAATGCTTCATTTTCATTTGCAAATCGGATCTCATTGATCTCCTCAGTTTCCTTGAGGCGTTTTTCGTATGCCTCTCGGACCGCTCTCGTTGCACCGCTTGGAGGTGCCTCGGGTAAGGGTTCCTCAATGGTGTGCAACTTCCCTTCATAGCATAGGACAAGCCTCTTCTGCCTATGCCAATCCATGAAGTTGCTACCATCGAGTTTCTCCTTTTCAAGGAAAAATCGTAGAGAAACGTTGGTGGTGGTGTTGTTTGCGCTTGTTGATGCCATCTAAAATTGCAAAGTAGATTTTAGTTAGATTGATATTTTATCTTCTTAAAACAATTTACCCATAAACAATCATCTTAATAAGGCTAATAATCGTATTTCATCGTACCTGTGACGGGGTTGTTGCGGTTTTATGAACGCAGCGGAAGCAAAGGAACAACAAACAAAGCATAATGTACAAGCATTCAAAACATAAAACCCCAAGTAATGGACCATAACTCTAATGCATACATATGCAACATGTAAAAGGGGAAGGAAAGAAGATATACCCTCTCCTTAGCTCCTGGAGTTGTTGAGTTGAATAGAGAAATGACAAGACACCAAATGGAACCTCCTCTCTGTCGAAGTCCACCCCGGGTGCACGTTTAACTCCTTGTACTAGCAAGCTCTAGTGTACTTCAAACTTGAAAACACTAATAAAATAGCAAAGAAACTCTAGGAACACTCTCTCTTGCACTCTAATATGAAACCCTTTTGGGAGCTCTAAGTGTATGTGTGAGAGAGATTGGAAAAAGATTGGAAAAAAAGGCAAAGGGGTGGTTTTTATAAACCACCAAGTGCCTCCAGATCTCCCTTGGCTGGCCAAGAGCCAATGATGGCCTCAGGCCAAAGAGAGAGGTGAGCAAAAAGCACATGCAAACCCTGTCGGACGTTAACGCCGCTAACCATAACATTGTAGCGGCGCTAACCCCTAAGAGTTAGCGGCGCTAAGTGCCTGCCAGACTCATCTTTTGTAATTTGCCAATTTCAGTCCCTGAACATATCTTGCTGTCTAGATTGAACCCCGGTGTCTGACCCAATAGTCCCATACATCATCAGTAGTGATCTATATGGCGTACGTGCGTTAGTGGGCATACTCCAACAAACTCCCACTTGCACATGACACACCGTACCCATAAACCACAGACAAAGAGCGGCCTCTAGTAAGGCATCTCTGCCCCCAAGTCAGTATGGGTTTTGTCATCTAAACCAAAAACCAAATCCAAAATCAGTTACAAAATGGTCCCATAGATAAGTGATCATTCATCCCTTCGTTCGCGATATCCTTGTGAACACGAGACCTTGTTAAATGTCAATCTCCAGATCGTTCACGATTATGTTTCTCAATCTCGATTGATGGTGACCCAAAATCCTGTTGCAATCGATCAAATATCATTGCAACTCGAGCATGGCCATGCATTTTACGTCATCGCTCAATCATCGAGGGGCCCATGGATATCTATCTAAATCTAAAGGAACGAATCCCTTTGACTACATTGCTTCGCCACATACACCATACTTTACCTAAAAGCTCCCTTTATAACAGCCAGTTACGAACTGCGTTTGAAAGCAGTCAAGGCAAAGCAGATTCATGCTTTGCAACACATGTATCTCCAGTCTAAGGACAAAATGACATTATCATCCTAACTTACTCGTGACAAAACCATGACGTAAGTTCGGGTGCGGGTTGTCCAGTCACTTGACCATTGCAAGCACAGGCGAAGTGTTACGTCTTATTACCCAATCCATTATTGAATAGCGACCAACCACTTCCCTCAGTCTTATCTCAAACTTCCTCCCCATGAAGAATGACCAACTGTGGACATTTTAGAATGTAAAAGGCATTCAGGGAAGTATTAAACATGCTAAGATGGAACACAGCAAGGATTCATAAAATATTCGCCCTTGGCGTATCATTAAATCACATTTAATAATCAATATAGTATGAAACCAAGTCAAATCAAACATAAACCAAATAATATACTCAAACCAAGTCACTAGGAAATCTAACACCTATCGATCTAGTGTGAGAATCATGTACAGCTTGTGACAACGGTTTAGTGAACGGATCGGCCTAGTTGCCCTCCGATGCTACTCTGCTAATGGCTATGTCACCACTCTCTATTACATCTCTGATGACGTGGTATTTTCGTGGAATGTACCTTGTTCGCTTATGAGCCCTTGGTTCCTTAGCTAGAGCAACCGCTCCCTCATTGTCACAGAATATCTCAATAAGGTCGGATATGCTAGGAACCACTCCAAGGTCTTGGATGAACTTCCTCATCCATACCACCTCCTTAGCTGCTTTACTAGCCGCAATGTACTCCGACTCGGTAGTTGAATCAGCTACGGTGTCTTGCTTGGAGCTCCTCCAACTTATAGCACCACCATGGAGAAGGAACACGAACCCCGATTGTGATCGGCAATCGTCCTTATCAGTTTGGAAGCTTGCGTCAGAGTAACCATGTACTCTAAGCTCTTCCTAACCACCATAGACTAAGAACATCTCCTTTGTCCTCCGAAGATACTTGAGAATGTTCTTAACTGCAGTCCAATGGGCTTGCCCGGGATTAGTCTGATATCTACTCGTCATTCTCAAAGCACACAATACATCAGAACGAGTGCATAGCATGGCGTACATGATCAATCCTATTGCCGAAGCATAAGGGACCCTCTTCATTACGTCTAGTTCCTCCTTGGAACTAGGACATTGAGCATTGCTCAACGTCACTCCATGCAACATAGGGGTGTTACCCCTTTTAGAGTCCTCCATCTTGAATCGCTTCAAGACCTTGTCGACATATGCACTTTGGCTAGGCCCAATTAGCCTCTTAGATCTATATCTATAGATCTTAATGCCCAAGATATACGCCGCTTCTCCCAAGTCCTTCAATGAGAAAAAACTCCCATGAAAATATTTAACCTCTTTCAAAGTTGGGACGTCGTTCCCAATAAGTAGAATGTCATCTACATATAGAACAAGAAATACTACAGCGCTCCCACTAGCCCTGACATATACGCATGGTTCATCCTTTCTTTTTGAAAATCCAAACTCTTTGATTTTCTCATCAAAGCAAAGGTTCCAGCTGGGAGATGCTTGCTTAAGTTCATAAATTGACTTCTTTAGTCTGCAGACTCTATCAGGATACTCAGGATGTACAAAACCCTCGGGTTGTAACATAAACACCTCTTCGTGAAGCTTCCCGTTAAGGAAAGCGGTTTTAACATCCATTTTCCATATCTCGTAGTCATAAAATGCAGCTATGGCCATAAGTATTCTAATAGACTTCAACATGGCCACTGGTGAAAAGGTTTCCTCATAGTCAATCCCATGAGTTTGCGTGAAACCTTTAGCCACCAGTCGGGCTTTGAAGGTATCTACAGATCCATCCACGCCGGTCTTCTTCTTGAAGACCCATTTACACCCCACCGTCTTACACCCGATTGTAGGATCAACCAGTTCCCAGACTTGGTTATCCAACATGGATTTCATCTCACTCTCCATTGCTTCCTTCCACCTAGCAGACTCACTGCCCGCTACGGCTTCCCGGTAGTTAGTCGGTTCATCATGATCCACCAATAAGTCATTGCCCTCATAAATGAGAAACCCGTATCTCTTTGGCTCATTACGTGGTCTACCGGACCTACGAGGAATCAATGGAGCATCGTCAGGTACCGACGCATTCTCTTGCTCGGTTTCAACCACTTCGGGTTGAGTGCTAGTGCCGACATTAGTCCCTTCTTCATTAGGTTCTTGAATTTCCACAAGATCATCCTCTTACCACCGGATTGCATATATATCATCTCCCTTTCAAGAAAGACGGCCCTTCGCGCGATAAACACCTTGTTTTTGGAAGGTTTGTAAAACAAATAACCCATGCCTCCGGTTGGATACCCAATGAAGTAACACCTCTCAGACCTAGGTTCAAGTTTGTCCTCTACCTCTCGCCTAATGAAGGCAAGACAACCCCAAACATTGAGATATGCGACCTTTGTAGCAACTCCATGCCACATCTCATAAGGTGTCTTTTGGACTTTCTTGGTTTGTACGAGGTTATGGATCCTAGCCGCCGAATCGAGAGCCTACCCCCAAAAACTAATGGGTACTTTCGTGCGACTCATCATTGATCAGACCATATCTAACAATGTCCGATTCCTCCGCTCGGCGACACCATTCAATTGTGGCATCCTAGGAGGAGTTAGTTGTAAGATAATCCCACAACTAGCAAGATGATCACGGAACTCTGAGCTCAAGTATTCGCCTCCCCTATCGGAGCGAAGTATCTTGATAGTATTGCCAAATTGATAGACTTCATTTTGGAATGTCTTAAGGACTTCAAAGGTCTCAGACTTATGCCTAATCAAGTGGTCATATCCATATCTACTGAAATCATCAGTAAATGTAACGAAGTATCTAGAGTTGTTCCTTGTACCATGCTTGAACGGACCGCACACATCGGTATGCACTATTTCCAAGAAGCATTTAGTCCTTTCACTCACACCGGTAAAGGGTGACTTAGTCATCTTGCCTAATAAACAAGACTCAAATGCTTCATTTGACCCGAGGTCAAATGATTCCAAGATCCCATGCACTTGGAGCTTGGTGATGCGTTTCTTGTTTATATGGACAAGACGACTATGCCATAAGAAAACTTATCAAAACCATTTTTGGATCCAGAATCAATGTTCATGATAGCTCTATTATTTTCTATGTATGCATCATCTTCGTATATACCACGACATGGATAAGCTTTAAAATAACAAGCATCATTTTTGAAACATGAGAGAAAACTATTTTCAAATTTAAAACAATATCCATCGTCATACAAAGCATAATAGGACAAAATATTCCTCGCCACATGCGGCGAGTAACATACATCATTTAAAATAATAGAGTAGCCGGTCTTGAAAGTGAGCTCAACGCTTCCTTTCTCTAATACGGGGACGACCTCCTTGTTCCCTATTATTAGCTCCAGCTCTCCATCCCTCAACCTTCTACTTCCCTTTAACACCTGCACAATGTTATAAACGTGAGTGCCACAAACGGTATCTAAAACCCAGCCATTAGATGTAGAAGTATAATGGGGTTCAATCACAAACGTACCTGAAGTAGAAGCACTCGCCCCTGAAGCTTGCAGCTTCTTCAGGCCCTCTAGGCACTTAGGGTAGCTCCGGCGCATATTCCCCTTAACTCCGCAGAAGAAGCAAACCGCCTCTTCCGGAGTCTTAGCTTGAGGGATTGGACCCTTCAACTTTGGCTCCGGGATAGGGTTCTGCTTGGATGCCCCAACCTTATCCTTAACTTTACCCTTCGGGGTAGAGGCCAGTTTGTTCCTCTTCTTGGACTCACCTTCCTTGATGGCCAAGATGGGAACAGAGGTGCATGGCTTTTGCTTGGTCATGTTGGACTTGGCGGTCCGCAACATACCATGCAATTCCATTAGGGATTTATCCATCCCATGCATATGATAATTCCCAACGAATTGATCATATGACGGTGGGAGAGACCGTAGAATCAAGTCTACCGCCATCTCTCTCGCGATGGCAAATCCCAACCTCTCGAGGCGTTCCACCAACTCAATCTTAAGAACATGGTGGGACACGTTCCCGCCCTCTTGCAACTGGCAACCGAGAAGGTCATTGAGACAACCATACCGTTCTTGCTTTGCTTGTTGTTGGAACATGTCTGTCAACTCGTGCATCATGTCATAAGCACTTAAGTGCTCCATCGAATTTTGCAAGTCAGAGCTCATAGTGCTTAGCATGAGTCAAGTAACCTCGGTGATGTGTTTGAGGCGCTTTTCATAAGCCTCTTTAATGACCCTACTCGCGTTGGATGCAGGGGCCTCGGGGATGGGTTCCTCAATGGTGGCCAACTTGTCCTCGTGATGGAGGACTATCCTAAGTTTCCTTGACCAATCCATAAAATTGGTCCCATCGAGTTTTTCTTTCTCAAGGAAAATCCTTAGAGAAAAGGTGGTGTTGGTGTTGGTGCTAGTTGATGCCATCTATAAAATTCAAAGTAGATTTTGTTAGTTTGATTGAAATCCTCGTTAAAATAATTACCCAAGTGTTTAATGAAAAACAACTATTTTAACAAGGGCTAAGAACCCTATTTCACCTTGCACCGTGACGGATTTTCCACGGATCAAGTGGCAAGGCTATTTAGTTCCTTGCGGGATCCTACTTGACAACCATTGTGCCAAGTTTGTCATGTTTGATCCCTCCACACCAATTTCAAAGTAATATTGTACATAACCTCGGCTAGAGCTCGACGATTATATCAAATATTAATTTGAAACCATAAATCAACCATCAAGATACACGGTGGTACTCTTACCCAATGATCAACTCGGCTATAGCTCGACAATCGACCTTGCGAGTTGCCACACGCACGTTCCACACAACTCACACAAAAATTGACTCGGCTAAAGCTCGACAATCAACCTTTGTGTTGTTAGATTCGGGTGGTGTCATCTTATTGGTGGCGTGAGATTTACGTTTAGAAAACGGGATTTAGTTTTCCAGTTAAAAAAGCATTTTGAGTTTGATTAACAAAAAGTGACGTAAACCACAAGTTCTCACTAGTCGGATACTAAACCAATTTTATATCCTCTTGTTAATCAAGTGTGCGCGCGAGGGTTGTTAAACCATTTTTAAAACTCTTGGGTTTTATTATTTGTCAAAAAAATTTCTAGCATGCAATAGTCCTACAACTCATGCATAAATAATATATAATAAAACCATAACACGCATACAACATAGTTGGTAACCATGCCCCTAAAACCTATGCGTTTTTCCCGTGAGCCACTACGGGAAAAACAAGTCATCTAAGGACAAATTCCTTGACTTGGATGTGCTCCCACTAAACCCGCCACCTTCATTGGGCCTTTCGGATCCATGTTCGCCAAGATGTCACTCCATGGACTCCCGATGGTTGCTCCATATTACAATTACATAGAAATTTAAAGGCATGCAAGCCACAAATTCCTAACTTCTAGTACAAATACATAGTATGGAATATTTAAATGGCATGCAAGCCACAAATACTAAATTACATACCAAAAAAATAAATTTAATTATTATTACAAACAATGACTTAAAGTCACCAAATGAATGAATAATAATAAAATTACACAACCAAACATCCACAACATCTAGGGCATTCTAATGGTTACCAACAACACATGAACATCCAAGAAACATTAGTGAACAACATGAACAACAACATGGTGTGCCTCACAAAACCATGTAAACTTATGCATAATGGTTAAGATTTTTAAAATCACTCAAGGCACTAAAAATCCCATGTACTTATGCATTAGTAACACCAAACCATTTTTGGTGAAACATATTCATAAATACATAATGTAAATATATGCAATTACCATTTTTATGCCAAAATGATAATATACATATAAATACACCAACCATTATACAAGGCAACTTACATATTAAAATTTTAATTTCTGGATAATCCAGAAACTAAAATATAGTGCCAAAAACCCAAAAATATTTTTAAAGTTTAAAAAACCAAAAAACAGCACTGCAACTACGGTAGCGCCGCTAAAAATAATGAGTTAGCGCCGCTAACCCTTCTGATCAGAAAACAAAAAATTCATTTTCGGGTTTTTCAGGCTACCATGTGCAAATATAGCATAGAGGTGGCTCTGATACCACTGTTGGGTTCTATGAACGCAGCGGAAGCAAAGGAACAACAAACAAAGCATAATGTACAAGCATTTAAAACATAAAACCCCAAGTAATGGACCATAACTCTAATGCATACATTTGCAACATGTAAAAGAGGAAGGAAAGAAGATATACCCTCTCCTTAGCTCCTGGAGTTGTTGAGTTGAATGAAGAAATAACAAGAGACCAAATGGAACATCCTCTCTATCAAAGTCCACCCCGGGTGAACGTTCAATTCCTTGTACTAGCAAGCTCTAGTGTACTTCAAACTTTAAAACACTAGTAGAATAGCAAAGAAACTCCATGAACACTCTCTCTTGCACTCTAATATGAAACCCTTTTGGGAGCTCTAATTGTATGTGTGAGAGATATTGGCAAAATATTGGAATCAAAGGCAAAGGGGTGGTTTTTATAAACCTCCAAGTGCCCCCAGATCTCCCTTGGCTGGCCAAGAGCTACTGATGGGCTCAACATGCATTGGCCAAAGAGAGAGGTGAGCAAAAAGCACATGAAAACCCTGTTGGACGTTAGCGCCGCTAATCATAACAGTGTAGCGGTGCTAACCCCTAAGAGTTAGCCGTGTTAAGTGCCTGCTAGACTCGTCTTTTGTAATTTGCTAATTTCAGTCCCTGAACATATCTTGCTGTCGAGATTGAACCCCGGTGTGTGACCCAATAGGCCCATACATCATCGGTAGTGATCTATATAGCGTACGTGCGTCAGTGAGCATACTCCAACAGGGGTTACCGCGGATCACATGATAAATATTTAGGTCGGCAACCATTTTGCCAATTGCAATCTCTATTGCAATTCTTAGCACCTTGTGGGATCCTACGACAACCAATTGTTGTTTGACATGTTTGATCCCTTCTTGCACCAATCTTAAGCTTTGAGATTTTGATTAACTCGTGCTAAGCTCGACAATTAATCAAGATTTTAAGCTTAAAATTGCAAATCGTCCGTCAGGACATACGATGACAAATTCACCAAAATTGGCTCGTGCTAAGCTCGACAACAAAAATTATGAATCTTGCCACACTCACCTTCCACAAAGTTTTATGAGAGTTGGCTCAGCTAAGCTCGACAACCAAAACTCATAATACTAGATTCGGGTGGTATCGACTTACGGATGGTGCATGATTTATATTTTATGGAAAAAAGGGCTTTTGTTTCCGGTTTGGTTTTAGATTAACTTATTAGTGACAACTCCTAATTTCACTAGGTGAGTTAATCTTGTATGTAAGCGCGTGAGAGAATTGTAAACCATTTTTAGCAAATCTCTTGTGATTTTATTAATTTCGAAAAAAACTATCTAGCATGCGAATCCTAAGCAATCCATGCATATAAAATCACAACACACGCATAAGATACTATAATTGGTAACCCTTGCCATAAAACCTATGCGTTCTTCCCGTGAGCCTAACGGGAAAACATGGTCAATTCTGTGGGACAAAGTATCCGATGCGAGCTCCCACTAAAACCGCCATCTCCATTGGATTTCACCGGCTTTATGGTCACCATGCTCCACCTCCTTTAACTCCCTTTTGTGTGTCTTCATTCACTAAAAATTACAATACATACATTAGAACAAAATGGCATGCAAGCCACATTATACCTATTTATCTATTACAATTACATGGATGAATGAAATGGCATGCAAGCCACATTATTATTACAAATATATCAAATGAATAATAATACAAGCAAACAAGCATCCAAACACACAATCAACCACAAGGCCAAGGCAAGGTTACCAATCTATAAATCCACATACAGCCAAACATGCTAAAATGGTAACAAAATTACAATATATAATCTGGAACAAATTTCCAGAATTTGAAAATAATGCCAAAAACCCGAGACTCAAAATTGTTTTAATTTTAAAAACCAAAACTGTCCAGCGCCGCAACAAAAGGTTTAGCGCCGCTAACGCAGTTCGACAGAAAACAAACATTTCTATTTCGGGTTTTTCAGGGCACCAAATGAAAATCTTACATAGAGGTGGCTCTGATACCACTGTTGGGGTTTCTAGGGCGCGCAACGGAAACAAAGTACAACATGTAAAAGGCCATAGTACAACCAAACAAAGCACAAAAGTAAAACCCCACAAATGGATCATGCTCTACGTAAAATATATGCAACTTATAGAAAGGAAAGAGGGTTATACCAGCTTCCTTAGCTCCGGAAATCTTCAAGTGTGGTGATGGTGTTTCTCCAAGAATGAAACTGTTTCTTCTATTGGTGTATACCCCGGGAACACGTCAACCACAAAGTGCTAGCAAGCCTAGTGGTACTTTCTCTCTAAAAACCACTTAGCAACAGCAACAAGATGATGAATTTTCTGGAACCTTTTGTGTATACTCACTCTAAGTCTTTTGAAAAGCACTTAAAGAGTTATGTATGTGTATGTGGCCAAGAGTATCTCAAGAGAGTAATCCCAACTCTTTTTTAAACTCTCTGGTACCATTTCATCTCCCAAAGGCCGACCAAGATATAATCATAGCATCCAAAATGCATTGGCCAAGCCTAGAGGTGATTTGACAAAAAGGCACATGCAGCCGTAGCGGCGCTAACTCTTAAGGGTTAGCGGCGCTAACCCCTTAAAGTTAGCGGCGCTATCGCTGCCTGTCAGGTTAAATGATACAAAGTCCATGCAGCCGTAGCAGCTCTAACCATTAAGCGTTAGCGGCGCAATCACCTAATAGTTAGCGGCGGTAACGCGGCCTGTATGGTTAACTTTTGTATTTTGCCAATTTTGGTCCCTTTACTTTAGTTGCTGTCAGGTTTGACCCCGGTGTATGACCCAATAGGCTCAAAAATCATCGGTAGTGATTAAAACGGCATGTATACATCAGTAGGCATATTATAACACAATCTAGATCGAGAAAGATAATTGTGAACGGATGGAGAATAACCTAGTACCATGTCTCGTGTTCACTTGGATATCACAAACAAAAGGATGTTTGATCCCTTATCTATAGGACCATTTCACATAGGCTGCAATTTGGTTTTTGCTGAAGACAAAACCCATACAGACTTGGGGGCAAAGATGTCTTACTAGAGGCCGCTCTTTGTCTGTGATGCATTGGGTACGGTGAGTCATGTGTAAGTGGGAGTCTGTTGGAGTATGCCCACTGACGCACGTATGCCAATTGATCACTACCGATGATGTATGGGCCTATCGGATCGCATGCCGGGGGTTGATCTTGACAACAACCTAAAATGGAGGGTGAGAAAGAATAATTAAATGATGGTTGGCAGACTGGACAGAGTTAGCGGCACTAACTAAGCTGTTGCTAACTCTGTCGCGATCGCGGCGCTAACTTTGGGAGGTTAGTGGCGCTATCCCTGGGCGGGTAGCGGCGCAAACCCAACTGACAGCATGCAACTTTATTCTTTTCACCTCCACTCACCACCAATGCATGTCAACTTGATGATTGTTTCTTGGCCGACTTTGGGAGTCCTGGAGGAACTCTTGAGTCTATAAAAGACATGTTTATCACTCTCTCTAATACTCTTGCATAACTTGAGTTTAAACACTTAGAAACATTTGGTAAGTTGTCTAAGTTCTAGAGAGAGAGTTGTAGAGAGATTTATGGTGGTTCAAGGGCTGGTGTTCCATAGAGAGATTTCTGGTGGTTCAAGGGCTGGTGTTCCAAGAGTTCATTCAAGTTTTGAAGTGTACTCAAAGGGCTACTAGTACACCAAGGTATCGGTTTTCCCGGGGTAGACCACGATAGCCGAAGTAGAATGATTCAAGCTTGGAGCTTTGCTTTTCTCTACCACCAGAGACATCTAGGGTACTCTTCTCTCTCTCTCTCTCTCTCTCTCTCTCTCTCTCTTCTGTTTTAAGTTACATTTCTAGTTGTAGAGATTGGTAATTCATTTGGGGTTCATGTATGTGGGTGGTTCTTTATGCTTTTAAAAATTCATGTTTTTCCTTGTTTGCTTCCGTTGTGCCCAACCACGAACCCCAACATATTTCCCTCCTCCTCCTGGTAAATTTCAAATCTCTGCATCTGATATTATTCAAAGATACATACAAGAAGAAGCTGCAGATAAAGCAAGACAAGATGCTGAGTGGCGACTGCCACCAAATTATGTGATTCCTACAATACCTCCAGTGTATTCTGGTGACAAAGGCTTGGACAACAACAACATGTTTACTAGATCATCCATGCGTCAGCCGATATGGAAAAGGTACTTCGTAAATGCTGCTCATCTTGAAGACAGGATACCATACATTTACTGCAACGAAGTTACCGAGCTCACACCTCCAGAGCTTAGGGGTCTAGATGAACAACAGAAAAGAAGATATGAAAATATCTTAAATGAAACCAATACTCCAAGGCACTTCGTCACTTCTGACTACCCAATTGTTGAAGTTCTGAACGTTGATACAGGGGTTTCTTTTCAATACAGGTATGCAATCTTTGAGGTAAAGCGAGCTCAAGGAGAAAAGATTCAACTGAATGAAGACGATCTTAGACATGTGAAAATTCACGACATCACTTTCATATATGGCACACTGTCTCGGAAGCAAGGCAAAACTCCACATGAACAATTTGGGAGATCTCAACTAATGCGGTACATGAGAAACTTTATAAGTTTTGTTGAAGATCATGACTTGCAGCTTGGTGTAGAAAACAACTATCTCAAGGTCAATCTTTAGAAGCCTAACCAGATCATCTAGATCTTGATCAATTGGAAGAATTGACTACAATCTATGAAGGTCATCCGAACTATAAAGGAGATAGAGGTGTCATCTTCCACAACGAAAAGAAAGAGAAAATATTCGTAAGGATGGATGAGTGTTTGACCTACTCAAATGGCACCTTAAAATTTCTGCACTATGCTCTGCATGAAAAGGTATGGGCTGCTCGCAATGAACTATCTGAAAAGTATCAAAGACAAGTCTTCAGATTAATTGAGCAAATGAAAAACACTTTGGAGAATAGGAAACAGATGAGGCATTGGCAAGTGGCACTCGGGATACGCAACAAGTCTATACATGATATGTAATTATCTATTTCTTGTTGTGAATCATTGCACACCTCACTTAGGGGGAGATTGTTAGATTTATAAAGTGAGGGTGCAATATGTAATTCTTGTATACTTAGGCAAAGCCTATTTAAGGCTTTGCCTTCTCTATGAAACACAAGCTTTGCAACATATTTACTTTCACCTTTATGTGTATGTTTTCCCTTTGCTCTCGGCTCTCTATCTAAACTGAATACACAACACACACATTCATACACAAGAATTGCTTCATCCGTATAATTACGGGACTATCAGAAATATTTAAAATTTAGGGTTTAGCATGAGATGCATTTTTTTTTGCCAAGTTGTGTATACCTTTAGTCATGTTACCTAGATACCACAATTCACCAACTTATAATAAGTTAAATATTGTAAAAAGAAAAAATAATAATAAACTTATATATATATATATATATATATATATATATATATATATATTTATTTATTTATTTCAACCCTAGTGATAGGATAGGGTTTAATTGAGATAATAATCAATTTAAATATCCTTATGCTTATCCAAGTTCAAATATTAATCGAATACTTATCTCTTATCAATTTGAATCAAACCCTAGCATTTGGAAGTGACTGGACGACCCACACCTGAACTTACTTCATGGTTTATGTCACGAGTAAGTCAGGATGATAATATCATTTTGTCCTTAGATTGGAGATACATGTGTTCCAAAGCATGGATCTGCTTTGCCTTGATTGCTTTCAAATGCATTTCGTAACTAGCTGTTATAAAGGGAGCCTTTAAGTAAACTATGGTGTATGTGGCGGAGCAATGTAGTCAAAGGGATTCGTTCCTCTAGTTTTAGAGAGATATCCATGGGCCCCTCCATGATTGAGCGCTAATTTAAAATGCATGGCCATGCTCGAGTTGCAATGATATTTGATCGATTGCAACTGGATTTTGGGTCACCATCAATCGTGATAGAGAAACATAATCGTGAACGATCTGGAGATTGACATTTAACCATGTCTCATGTTCACACGGATATAGCGAAAGAAGGGATAAATGATCACTTATCTATAGGACCATTTCGTAACTGATTCTGGATTTAGTTTTTGTTCTAAACGACAAAACCCATACTGACTTGGGGGCAGAGATGCCTTACTAGAGGCCGCTCTTTGTCTGTGGTTTATGGGTACGGTGTGTCATGTGCAAGTGGGAGTTTGTTGGAATATGCCCACTGACACACGCCATGTAGATCACTACCGATAATGTATGGGCCCATTGGGTCACACACCGGGGTTCAATCTCAATAGCAAGTAAAGTTCAGGGACTAAAATTGTCAAAATATAAATGATTGGTCTGGCAGGGACTTAGCGGCGCTAACTCTTGGGCAGTCATAGCGCTAACTCTTTATGGTTAGCGGCGCTACCGTCCGACAAAGTTGCATGTGCTTTAAACTCACCTCTTTCTTTTGCCAATGCAAGGAGAGGCTATCATTGGCTAATGGCCGGCCAAGGGGAGTTCTGGGGGCACATGAGATGTTATAACAGAGCCTCTTTAGTCTTGTATTCCAACCTTTTTGTCCATTCTCTCTCAAATACACTTAGAGCCATTAGTGGGTTACATTTTAGAGTGTCAAGAGAGTTGTTCCTGGAGCTTCCTTGTTGTTCTACTAGTGTTTTCAATTGTGAAGTACACTAGAGCTTGCTAGTACAAGGAGTTGAACATGCACCCGGGGTGGAATTCGTTAGAGAGGAGCTTCCATTCGGTTTCTTGTCATTTCTTCATTCAACTCAACAACTCCAGGAGCTAAGGAGAGGGTATAACATTCTTCACTTCTCCTTTTTCATGTTGCAATTGATAGTCATAGAGTTTGGTCCATTTTGGGGTTTTATGCTTTTTTTGCTTGTACTTTTTGCTTTGTTTGTTGTACTTTGATGCTTCCGCTGCGTTCATAGAATCCCAACAAAATCGTGGGACTCACATTCATTTTCATTTAATTAATTGGCATTTTAATTGGCACATCATCAAATTAATCGTGGGATAGCACATAATCAAATTAATTGGATTAATTGGCAATTTGTTGTTCCCAATCGACAGTGATTTAATAACAAGATTAATTTGATTTTTTTGTTGAGCAATCGATTTGATTCCATCGATCTTGTTTTTAACTTTGTCATTATCGACTTTTGGTCTCAATCGCGCTTATTGCTAAATCATTGTCGCCAACAGTATTGATGCCATTATTCAACTCGCACTAAATTGATTTTAAAAATCATTTTAGTTGATTAATTTTAACCAAATCAAATCATTCCTAAACGATCATTATTTTTCAGGTATCACTATGGATTATTCATTGACGTATTTTGACAAAGCGCACATTGAGGTCGTAGTTAAGAAATGGCAGAGGTCAAGATATCACTTTACAAAAGAGGAGACCTTTATCCAAACATTGTTTGATCATATGGTTTCCTTGCATTATAAATGTTGGTGCATATTTTGTGAATCCCTAGTTCGTATCAATAAAGTATATTCATGTGGTATTAATTAAATGTGTTTTGATTAATGGTTTGCATGTTTATACATTCTAAGTGATACTATGTGTTTATGAAAAGCTTACAAGTATTTAATCATGGTTTGGTTTGTAGGAAATTCACTTCGCAAGAAGTGAAAGTCACTTCGCAAGAAGTGAAAGTCACTTCGCAAGAAGTGAAAGTCACTTAGCGAGAAGTGAAAGTCACTTCGCAAGAAGTGAAAGTCACTTCGCAAGAAGTGAAAGTCACTTCGCAAGAAGTGGATGTCACTTCGCGCGAAGTGAATGTCAGTTCGCGCGAAGTGGATGTCACTTCGCACGAAGTGAATGTCAGTTCGCGCGAAGTGAACTGTGTCATCCAAAAACGCGTAAAACTCACTATAAATAGAGATTAACCCCTCATTTGAACGGATAATCACGAAAAAAAAAAAGAGAGAATCATCCAGGACACTTCGTGAGCCTTCGTAATCGTACATATACCCTTGAAACTCGCGAACTAAGTGATAATTCTCGAATTCCAAGGCAGCCAAAGCATCTCTGTGTGGTACTGTGTGTCAGTTTTTCTAGTCTTTCTTTGTGTCACTTCTGTGTGCCGGACACCTAAGCAGATCATAGATCCTTAGGAGGTTCGTGAAATATAATTCCGCGATATTTCACGTCCTAGATCAGTCCTAGCATCAGGGTGTGTTTAGTAATAGACCCCCGCCCCCAACGGTCCTACAAAGTGGTATCAGAGCCTTGTGCTTTGATTGATCACTTTTCCTTAGGATTAAGTCGATCTAGGTGTTCCTTTAGGCCTGTGTGTGCCCCCTTGCGTCACTTTTTACCGAAAATAGGTCGGAAAATAGGTCCTTTTGCGTTAAAAAGGTCAAGTTTTTACGTTTAGGCTCTTTGAGTTTCGACCGTGCGTAGTGAAACCCCACCTCGTGCGTACTGATCTCAGTTCGCACGAACTGTGCCTGTGTGTTCTAGATCCTTCGTTTGTTAGTTTCTGCCTCGCGCGTAGTGGTCCGTCAGTTCGCGCGTGGTGAATCAGTCCGCGCGTAGTGAGTCAGTCCGCGCGTAGTTTTGTCAGTCCGTCTGTCCGTGCGTGGTGTGTTCTCCAGTACGTGCGTGGTAAAGCCAGTTCGCACGTACTGTACTGTGAACAAAAAAAAAAAAAAAAAAAAAAAAAAAAAAAAAAAAAGTCATTTTATTTCCGTCTTCGTGCGCTGTGCTTTTCTGTGCAGTTCTGTGTGACCTTTTTCTATCAAAATTTACTCCGTGTTTTCCTGTGTGCTTTTCAAATCCAATCCGAATCTGTGTGCTTGCTGCCTTGGTTCATTACATCAATTCAAATGGCCTCTAAACAAACCACTGCCTTAAACAACCTTCTACTAGAAACAGAAATGGGCAGTATCAACAAAGTGCCGAAATTGCTAACCATGGAGGACTATCCTATGTGGAAGCCCAGATTCGAAATTTTTCTAGATGGAGTCGATTGTAGATTGCGGAGAGCCATGAATGTTGAGTATATGGTTCCAAAAGGGGAGGGAAATATCGAAACCCCTTACGATAAAATGACGGTCGAACAGCAGACCAGTTACAATGCTGAAAAGAAGGCCTATGCTCAACTGATTCAGGCCATCCCCAACGACATCTTCCACCAGTTTAGGAGGTATCGAACTTCCTACAGTCTATGGAGAGCTCTTGAGAAGAGGAATGAGGGAAACGCTGCTCTGAAAGAACTTAAAGCAAGTCAATTAAGGAAGGAATTAGACCATTTCACGGCTACAAGAGATGAGAAGATTCCTTCCCTTATTACAAGATACAACCACCTTCTAAGTGAACTGGACAGTCTGGGTGTTACTGTTCCAGAGAAGCAGCAAGTAGAGATCTTGGCGAATGCTTTGCCAAAGAGTTAGAGGCCATTCATCATGATTCTGAAGAATGGTAACGGCTTTGACGGGATGGACCTTAATGACTTCATCACCAAGTTGAAGGAGCAGGAGCAGGAGGAACTAAATCTGGATTCTATGTCTAGTTATCAACAGAACCCCTCACTCTACTACTCCGGAACACCTGTCTCGTCATCCACCTCTTCACATGCCCCCCTACAGTCTGCCTATGTGACCAACGTGAATGAATCGGGCAGATCTACCTCTGATGCTTCATCCTCTGGGCCATCTTATAGTGCATCTTCCTCCGGACTTAATGTCGAACACTTCAAGTATGGAAGTACAGATGAGGTTAAGACACATATGAGCATGCTAAGTGCACTAGTCTCCTCTTATGATGATCTACTGAAGGGGAAGATTGGTAATGCTCATATGACTCAAGAGGACTATGACCAGATCGACGAGGATGAGATGGAGAGACAAGATATCCTCTGGTCGTATGCCAACTTAGTGAGACGGGCAAAAGCTTATGAGCGAAGAACGGGAAAGTCAATATCAGCAACCAAGGATACCAAACTCGGCTTTGATAAATCTGCTGTGACCTGCTATAACTGTGGTGAAAAGGGTCACTTCGCGCGTGAATGTGAAAAGCCGAAGAATTCGGGACCGAGGTATCCATTCAAAACTGGTTCTGGGAGCAGATCATCTACCTCCACAACCATAAAATCTGAAGCAACTCCAACACCGACTAAGGCTATGGCGGTTGTTCAAAGAGATGAGGGAGTGGATTGGTCTGTAAAGTTCGGGAATGCTGATGCTGACATCAACTTGGCGAACGTTCATGTGTTGAACGAAGATTCTTCATCCGAGACCGAAAGCTATTCAAGTGAAGAAGAATCAAGTGACAGGATCATCAAGACTGGAACATGGATGAAACTTCCAGTGGTTGGAGAAGACGGGAAACCCATGACCATTCGGGCTTGGGTTCCTAATGTTGTCTAACTCATTCTTCTAAGTGAAGGGTGTCAACCGAAATAGTCCATGTTAAGGTTTCTATGACTGTGTGTCTTTATCATTTTATTTTCTTTGTGCTTATTTTCTGTGTCGTTGCATTTCTATTTTCTTAGTTTCCAGTTTGTTTAGTATTTTAGGGGGAGATAGTTAGTTCAGAAAACTTAGAAAATACAAAAAAAATCAGAAAACTTAGAAAATACAAAAAAAAAATCAGAAAACTTAGAAAATACAAAAAAATTAGAAAACTCAGAAAATACAAAAAAAAAAAAATCAGAAAAACAAAAATGAGAAGTTGATCCAACTCAAATGGAAAATGATGGTACACTGGCTTTCAATACAAAGTACGTCTAGTAAAATTAGGACTGAAGGCATGTACATATTCTTGAGAAAACTGTCTGAAAATCTAATTGAATCAGATAAGAAACAGATAGTGTGTAAGACATATAAGGAAAGTCTAGGCTGATAAATGGTTATGCATGTGAAAATCAATCATAGATTTAAGCTATCGAGACATTCCAAGTCTACAAGTCAATATCAGTTGAGACTAACTTAGTCTGGTGCACACACCTGTTACCATGCCAAATGTGCTTAGATGACAATGAGCAAAATGTAAAAGAGGGTGAAAAATTGACCCCAATCTGAGATGTCAAAAGAAATAGATATATTGATCTATCAATGTTGAATTGTCAAAGAGCATAAAATGCAGTGACAAAAGCTACATTGATCTATTAGTGGTGAATTGTCAAAGAGCATAAAATGCATTGACAAAAGCTCAGCAAGAAAAATGTCTAGAGAGGTGAAAAATTGACCTCCATGTCGAAGAGCATAAAATGCGTTGACAAAATCACAAAGCACATAAGCATGGTGACTGGGTAATCAAGTTGTGCATTCAACTGAGTATGTCAAAACACTGTGAGATTTTAAAAGGAGATAGTCTTAACCATGTACTCAGTTCTAGATAATCTGAAAATGTTGAAACAAAATCTGCCATTATCTGAGGAAAGTTAGGTTGACAGACAGAGCTTGAGAGAATATGTCTATGCCCAAGGTTCTGAAATGAATGACTACTGAGTATTGATGAGCTGGTACTGATTCCATACTGGAACCTTCTCACAAAAAGATTTAATTTCAGTAATTTAATTTCTGCAATTCCTTTTGTTTTGGTTATTTTGTTCGTTAGGATTTACCTCGTTAATAGTCTTTTTCTGCATTCTTATTTTCCTTTTAATCAGAAAAATACAAAAAGATTTTTGGTGTTTTTCTTATTTCTTTTGGTATGTCTATTTTCTTTATTTATAATTTCTTATGTTTGCTTTTTTATCCCGTTTGTGTTTAGAAAAATACAAAAAGAGTTCTAGTATGTTATTAATCATTCTTAGTGTTTTGATTAGGGGGAGTTTGTTCTTTTTACATTTCCTTCATCTTATTTTGATGTGTTTTGCTTAAATGTCTATAAGTGATCTTGAAGTTACTGACAGTTTATTGCTGAATGCAGTACTAACAGTAATTAAGGTTCACAGATGAGAAACTCATTACATGCGAGATGGAACCCCACTAAGCACGAGTTACAGCTCACATCGTGCGTAGTGCAGGTAAGGGCATGACGAAAGGTATTCGTTTAAACTTCTGCTGTGTGTATTTTGCTTTGTGCATTTTACTTTGTGGAATGTTTACTTAGTGAAATGGTTATTGATAGAACTAGGTCTTAGGGGGAGTTTGTTGGTGCATATTTTGTGAATCCCTAGTTCGTATCAATAAAGTATATTCATGTGGTATTAATTAAATGTGTTTTGATTAATGGTTTGCATGTTTATACATTCTAAGTGATACTATGTGTTTATGAAAAGCTTACAAGTATTTAATCATGGTTTGGTTTGTAGGAAATTCACTTCGCAAGAAGTGAAAGTCACTTCGCAAGAAGTGAAAGTCACTTCGCAAGAAGTGAAAGTCACTTAGCGAGAAGTGAAAGTCACTTCGCAAGAAGTGAAAGTCACTTCGCAAGAAGTGGATGTCACTTCGCGCGAAGTGAATGTCAGTTCGCGCGAAGTGGATGTCACTTCGCACGAAGTGAATGTCAGTTCGCGCGAAGTGAACTGTGTCATCCGAAAACGCGTAAAACTCACTATAAATAGAGATTAACCCCTCATTTGAACGGATAATCACGAAAAAAAAAAAAGAGAGAATCATCCAGGACACTTCGTGAGCCTTCGTAATCGTACATATACCCTTGAAACTCGCGAACTAAGTGATAATTCTCGAATTCCAAGGCAGCCAAAGCATCTCTGTGTGGTACTGTGTGTCAGTTTTTCTACTCTTTCTTTGTGTCACTTCTGTGTGCCGGACACCTAAGCAGATCATAGATCCTTAGGAGGTTCGTGAAATATAATTCCGCGATATTTCACGTCCTAGATCAGTCCTAGCATCAGGGTGTGTTTAGTAATAGACCCCCGCCCCCAACGGTCCTACAATAAAGCTTGTGCTGGATGGAGCAGAGAGACTGCAAAACTCAAAGAGCTTACACAAGAAAATTCTGATTTAATTGCGCAACTCAAAGCGTTTGAACAGAATTCTAAAAAATTACATTCTGAGAAGTAGAGAGTAGATGATCTGTCCACAGCCAATGCAAAGCTAACAGATCAGGTGTCCACAGTTTCTGAGCAATTTCAACTTGCTGAACATAAATGTAAATCTTATGCAGTTGAATTATAGCAGAAAGGAAAAGTTATTGAGACTATGCTGAATAAGATTAAAGAATTGACACAAGCCAATGCCGAGCTGCAAGACAAGTTGTCTACTGTGATGAAAAATGGTGAAACGATCATAGAAAAATTGTGCATTGAAAAGGCTGAATTAAAAGAAAAAGACAACAGACTTGAACAATAGCTGCATGTGTCAATTCAATCTTATGTTCCTCGATCAATTTTAGAGAAGAAAATATCTGAACTGCAAATGAGACTGGACACTGAGAGAGTGAAGTTTGAGAAAGAGAAGAAAGAATTCATGGCTAAGATTCCTAATGCTGAGCTTAGCGCTGCAAAACTTGTTGAATCAATGAAGAATTCTGCTGACACTATCCATTTTGATTCAATTTCACATTGTAGTAGTTGGTCTGATCTTATTTCTCTGTGGCAGGTTCTGATTATTCAGTCAAAGATTTCACCAGCACATCAACAGCTATGACGACTCCTAAGATCACAGTATCTGTTGGATCTTCTTATCAAGTGAAATCACCTTCAGCCGCAACGACTCACTCTCCGGAACAAAACCCTAAATTCAAACAAGCTGCTTTTCATTCTAAACAGAATACTTGTTCTTCAAGTACTTCTAATTCGGCTTGTTCTGTGATTACAGATGATACTTTGCCAAAACCCAAACAAGCATGGATTTCGAAGAAAAATCTAGCTGACGCGGTTGTAAAGTTGTCATCATTCTGTAGTCCATCCACTTCACAGATGACTAAATCATCCTGGATTGAGAAGAAGAAACCTTCTGCACCTGCACCAAGTGCATCCGAATTTAGAATACCGAAGGTTATAAATGATGATTTCTCGTCAAATACAACAACAACGAGAATTCCAAAGAAAGAGAATAGATCTGCTTAGCCAAATCCTGTTTCTCACAACAACAAACGACGCAAATCTTTCACAAAACAAAACTCAACTAGGGATTTTGTGCTCAAGACTGATATACAGTATGCGTTTGTGGTTTACTCGGTGAAACACCTAATCCACCTTTCGAAAGTGAAGATTTGTAAGACGTCAAGAATCAAACAAGAATTTGTTGTGAAGAACGGAATTCCTCAGTTGCATTTAGGACCATTGATTAGAAAGGTCCATAAACCAGTGATTTCTCAATCTGTACAAACATGGATGCCAAAACCTGCTACTAACAAATCTGAACCCAAAAGAGAATGGGTACCAATTTTTGTTAATCCGTTTTGCAGGTAAACAAAGAGAGACATTGTTGGAGCACAATGAAAATCATTCAGACAAGTGAAGATCATTGTGTTTAGTGTGCTGATAAGGTTTAAAACTCATAATTTCTCAAAAACGATGGAGTTCCCCTGCAATTCAATTCGATTTCATTTTTTTCTGCATTAGCCCGAGTCTAATGTTCTGAGTTGCTAACTTTGTGTAGAATTATCATTTCATGATATAACTTGCTTTCTAACGGATTATTATTAGCAGAGGGAGCAAAATTTTTGTTTCTTCACCTAATTGATGAAAACGTTTTTCTGCATCAATTTAGGGGGAGTTTATGTTTTTAATGCTTTATATTTTTGAAAACTCCAAAAACATTCAATATTGAAAAGCCAAAAACATATTAAAACTTCAAAATTCAAAAAGAATTTTGGTTTTCATTTGTTCTTACTTATTCAAGAAGGTATTCACTCTTACTTGCTTCATTCTGATACCTTTCTTGATTCACCCTTTTGTTGATCTTTTGAAATATCGTCCTTCATTCCCGCGTTTCCATCTCTAATCATTCATTCCTTCGTGCTTAAATGTTTCATTCTTTCTAGAAACCGCTCATTCATATGTTGTTATTCAAGTGAACGAAAATGCACCATGAGTGAGGGAGTGTAGGCATTTATACTCCTATGGTCTATCCAGAACCGGAAGGACTTGTCCCAGGAGCTAACCATATACTAGAAAGAGATAGTAAGGGTAACTTACTAGGTTATCTAGGTGAGCAGAATCGGTTACCACGGGACACTGATTGTTGTACAGAGCTAAAAGTAAACAGAGAAGAATGGAACACGTGATGGGGTGCATATGATCAACAAATTATCTTGAGCTTATACTTGTCAAATCATTTTGTGACATCATTTGTCAAAATATCCTGATTGTTCTTATTCTCTGATTGTTCAAATCTTCCTTGACAATCCTTCTCCTCAAAGAATTTCTTGAAAATCATTCTTGTTGTCAATCACTATGATTTCTCATTTCAGTTACGAAAGATAACAAGTGTCCTAGTGTATCCAACCAGGGATACATACATCAATTTGGAAAGTGAGTTTGAGGGTAGAAGTTGAAAAATATTTAGTGAGCTGTAGGTAAGACAGGATCAAAAGAAAAGAAAAATCCTTACCAAATAGTATACATCTGGGTAACCACATCTGCTACTGGATCTCATTAGTTGAGATTTGGTATTGAAGTAGACATCATGGACCCAGTGATGCAATGCACTAACGCCACCCAACTACTCAATTATCTCTTAAAAGATAATTGTTTCAACTTCACATGGAGATTTAACACATTTCTATTGATATCTCACTTGGATATTGTTGATATTGAAACAAGGAGGACAGCTACTCCGGTCCCCGACTTCTTTCATGCACTGATAGAGTCTAGAGCTTTTTCGAATATAACTTTCATTTCTTAGGACACATGTGTTGGGGCTTCATGAACACCGCAGCGGATGCAATGGACATGTATAAAGAAGCATAAAAGCTAGAAACCCCAAGAATGGACTAAGAACTCTATAACTACAAAATGCAACATGTATAAGGAAAGGATAAGAAATTATACCCTCTTCAAACTTCTGGAACTTTTGACAAGAAATCAAGCAAGATTCCTCTCTACCGAAGTCCACCCCAAGTTTGTTTGATCCCCAAATGCTAGTATACCAAGTTGTGATCTTCAAGACTTGAAATCACTCTTCGGAACAACTCACAATCTCCAAGATATCACTAAGAACACTTATGATTTCTGGAGAAG
Organism: Pulicaria dysenterica; assembly: GCA_947179395.2. Classification (NCBI taxonomy): domain Eukaryota; kingdom Viridiplantae; phylum Streptophyta; class Magnoliopsida; order Asterales; family Asteraceae; genus Pulicaria; species Pulicaria dysenterica. The sequence continues at coordinate 46,136,929 of OX359288.1, read as the reverse complement.
ATCAAGAACAACCAAGAACACTTATGAGAGTGTATGAAAGTGTTCTTGAGTGAGAGAGAGAATTATATAATAATACTTGATCAATTATTCAACTTCTAAGCATGTGAGAGACATTTATAGACTTTTATCACTTTCTACAGCTGATATGCCAGGCAACAAAGTCGTGCATGTCAGTCCTAGATGCCACAATAATTGAATCCTTGAGCAAAGCAAAAACCAAATGTCAAAGATTCTGTCAGACGGTTTCTGCGGCGCGGACACCAAAAGGTCCCACGGCGCGGAAACTCCGTTTCCAGATTCTTTGTTTCTCTCTTCCTGTTGCGAGTTGTCGGGATCAATCCTTGGTGTGTGACCCAATAGGCTCGTGTATCATCGGTAGTATTACTAATATACGTGTGTTAGTGGGCATACTCTAACAGACTCCCACTTACACATGACACAGCGTATCGATAAGTAACACAGACAGAGAGCGGCCTCTAGCAAGGCATCTCTGCCACCCAAGTCAACGCGAGTTATGTAATCCCGAGACAAGTACCAAATCACAACCCTATAGGTTTGATATGGCCCTATAGATAAGTGATCAATCATCCTTTCGTTCACGATATCTGTGTGAACACGAGACATGGTTAATTGTCAATCTCCAGATCGTTCACTATTATGTTTCTCGATCTTGATTGATGGTGACCCAAAATCTAGTTACAATCGATCAAATATCATTGCAGCTTGAGCATGGCCATGCATTTTACGTTAGCGCTCAATTATCGAAGGGCCCATGGATATCTCTCTAAAACTAGAGGAACGAATCCCTTTGACTATATTGCTCCGCTACATATACCATACTTTACCTAAAGGCTCCCTTTATAACAGCCAGTTATGAACTGTGTTTGAAAGCAATCAAAGCAAAGGAGGTCCATGCTTTGGAACACATGTATCTCCAGTCTAAGGACGAAATGATGTTATCATCCTGAGTTACTCGTGACAGAAACCATGAAGTAACCTCAGGTGTTGGTCGTCCAGTCACTTGACCAAGTCAAGCACAGGCGAAGTGTTGCATCTCTTTTATCTAATCCATTATTAGATAGCAACCAACCACTTCCCTCAGTATTATCTCAAACTTCATCCCCATGAAGAATGACCGACTGTGGACATTTAGAATGAAAAAACATTCTGGGAAGTATTAAACATGCTAAGATGGAACACAGTAAAGATTCATAAAATATTCGCCCTAGACGCATTATTAAATCACATTTAATAATCAATATAGTATGAAATACAATACTGCTTAATGTTCCCAAAAGTCAATTACAAAACAAACATAAAACTAAATCATACACTCAAAACAAGTCACTAGCGAGTCTAACACCTATTGACTTGCTGTGAGAATCATGCACAGCTTCTGACAACGGCTTAGTAAACGGATCAGCCAAATTGCCTTCCGATGCTACTCTGCTAATGGCAATTTCACCGCTCTCTATCACATCTCTTATGAAGTGGTATTTCCGAGGAATGTGCCTCGTGGGTTTGTGAGCTCTTGGTTCCTTAGCTAATGCAACAGCACTCTCATTGGCACAGAAAATCTCAATAGGGTCGGTAATGCTAGGAACCACTCCAAGATCTTGGATTAATTTCCTCATCCATACCGCTTCCTTTGCTGCTTCACTAGCCGCAATGTACTCTGACTCGGTAGTTAAATCAGCAACGGTGTCTTGCTTGGAACTCCTCCAACTAACAGCACCACCATTAAGAAGGAACACGAACCCCGATTGCGATTGGCAGTCATCCTTATCAGTTTGGAAGCTTGCGTCAGAGAAACCATGCACTCTAAGCTCTTCCTCACCACCATAAACCAAGAACATCTCCTTTGTCCTCCGAAGATACTTGAGAATGTTCTTTACTGACGTCCAATGAGCTTGCCCTGGATTAGCCTGATATCTGCTCGTCATGCTCAAGGCACACGATACATCAGGACAAGTGCATAGAATGGCATACATGATTGATCCTACTACCGAGGCATAAGGAATCCTCTTCATTACGTCAAGTTCCTCTTTGGAACTAGGATTTTGAGACTTGCTCAATGTCACTCCATGCATCATAGGGGTGTTACCCCTTTTTGAGTCCTCCATCTTGAATCGCTTCAAGACTTTGTCCACATATACACTTTGGCTAAGCCCTATCAGCCTTTTAGATATATTTCTATAAATCTTAATGCCCAAGATATACACTGCCTCTCCCAAGTCTTTCATTGAGAAACAACTCCCAAGAAAAGATTTTACCTCTTTCAAAGTTGGGATGTTGTTACCGATGAGTAGAATATCATCTACATATAAGACAAGGAATACTACAGCGCTCCGACTAGCCCTGACATATACGCATGGCTCATCCTTGCTTTTCGAAAATCCAAACGTTTTTATTTTCTTATCAAAGCACAGGTTCCAGCTTCGAGATGCTTGCTTAAGCCCATAAATGGACTTCTTTTGTAACACCCCAAGATGGGGCCTAGTTGTAAACAGTTGTACATGTAGCTTTAATAGTTGTACTTTGACTTTAATTGGTGTTTTGTTGTTAAATGTAGTAAACATGTTGTTAAATGGTGTCTTAAATGTTAATTGGTGTTTTAAACGTGAATTGGTGCTAATTGGTGTTAAATGGTGTTAACTGGTGTTAAATGTGGATAAAAATGTAGTAATATAAAAAGTGTCATAAGTTGACCAAGTAGACAAATAGTTGAACGGTTTTGGATAATGGTTCCAAAAATATCTCCGTTAGTTAAAACGGATAAACCTAAGTTATGTTTTAAGTTGAATAGGAGAACAAAATACCTGAGAGGGGGTATTAACTTAATAAGTCGGCCTGTAGTTTCTTTCTTATCCCCTGGGAACTAGAAACACACACATACACTACATACACATACTTGCATACGTACAAACAAGAACACACACACAAACCTTGAGATTTTGAGAAGGGAATCAAGAAAAGAAGGGATTAGAAGCTGGATTCAAGGGATTGAATCTGTTCTTGTGCCTTGTGTTCGTCATCTTTGTAAGTATTTGTCTAAAAACCTAGTTCTTGGTGTGTTATTGTGTGTGGTGTCAAATTGATGATTTAAATATTGATTGATGTTGTTTTGATGCAAGAAATCGTGTAGTAGGTGTTTGTGTATGTTAGAAATGTTGTGTAAACACTTGAATATGGATTCAAGATGATTTTTGTGTCTAAAACTCGAGAAACAGCGGCTGTGCTCGAACAGAGCAAGAACCTGCTGTAAAAAGGGTGCTTGCGGTCGCAAGGAAAAGCCTTGTGGTCGCAAGGGTCCTTTCAGCCGCAAGGAAATCCCTTGCAGCCGCAAGGTAATCCCTTGCAGCCGCAAGGGGTATTTTTGAGAAAAGGGTCCTTGCAGCCGCAAGGAAATCCCTTGCAGCCGCAAGGGGTATTTTTGAGAAAAGGGTCCTTGCAGCCGCAAGGAAATCCCTTGCAGCCGCAAGGGGTATTTTTCAGGAAAGTTGTCAGTTTTGTTGTAAATTGTGTGTTGGGGTGTGGGATATTTCGTGCGGCTGTAAACTAAGGTGTTTGCGGGCGCAATGCGTGTACCTTGTAGTTTACCGTCAACGGATGATGAAATTGCTATTTGGGCATAAGCACATAGCTTATGGCCAAAAGCACTAGAAGTACCACCCTTGCGGTCGCAAGGAGACCCCTTGTGGTCGCAAGTAGAGGTATTATGTTGACAGCTTTGTAGTCTTGTGTTTCGAGCCTCGTTAAATGCCGTTGATTGGTGTCGGCCTGAACCTAATGTGTTAGGTGTATTTAAGAATTTGGAAGACACGAGTGGCGTATCCGCTTAGTAAGGACTCAAGGTGAGTACCGGTTTCCCATGAGTCTCAGTAGGTAAGCTGTCCGTTGTACATGTTGACATGTAATTGGTGTATGATTCATGAAAGATATAGTATGTTATTGATAGAAACATACAGTGTGTTTATGAAAGACAACGTAGACCGTGATAGAGATATACAGTATGCTATGAAAGAGTTGTACTCGCATGTTGTTTATCAGTATGAAAGAGAAAACTTATGATAGAAACCATGTGGTAATTGTATTCTATGATAGAGTTGTATTAGTATGTTTGTTTATCAACATGAAAGATATTAATTGGTGTGTTTATATGCGCGCATTAACGGGATCCTTATTGGATCAGCTATTTGTATTTGTTATTATGTCCGGACACTCGGGACTGTGCAAACAGTTACCACCTAGAGTAAGGTCAGTCAGGTAGACGGGTGTTAATATCTGGCTGGGTTCCCAGTGTCCTGAGGGACGAACGGGGGAACTTAACGGTACTCAGGAGTATACACCTGGGTAATGTTCTGCAGACCACCGTTCCTTAATTTAACGGGGATCCTTGCTTAGGCAGGAACCAGTATGATAGACAGAATTGGTGCAATTGGTTGCAGCTGGTTTCCCAGCTAGGACAGTTGAGCGAGGCTCGCTACCCTGCAATATACGACTCCTGCTGGTATGATTGGTGCGCCACAATGTGATAGGATAGCCTTGTGTGTTTTCCTGGTTTTCGACTGCATGCTTATTGATACTTATGTGTAATCTGTACTCACTAGCTAGTGTAGCTAACCGGTTCATGATTTATCCTTTTTACAGGTAATGTTTAGGCAGCCTGGTGAGACGGGTGCTTGTGGGTAATTGTATTTAACTCTTTTGGAACACTTTGATGTGGTTTAATTATGTGATCCGATGGTCGGTTTATAGTATGGTAACACCGTTTTGTTTTGAGAATTGGCTTTTGATGTTTATATTCGCCAAGTCGGATAACAACACTTTATATTTTTATAACCAGTGTTTAGTTTCCGCTGCACGTTGTTGGTAAGTATACTTAAAAAGTTTAAATTATCTATGATTTTAAGCTCGTGAAACCTGGTGTTACATCTTTAGTCTACAGACTCTATTAGGATACTCAGGATGTACAAAACCCTCGGGTAGTGTCATAAACACCTCTTCATTTAGCTTCCCGTTAAGGAAGGCGGTTTTTATATCCATTTGCCATATCTCATAGTCATAAAACGCAGCTATGGCCATGAGTATTTTAATAGACTTCAATATATCAACTGGTGAGAAGGTTTCCTCATAGTCAATACCATGAGTTTGAGTGAAACTTTTTGCTACCAGTCGAGCTATGAACGTATCTATAGATCCATCCACGCCGGTCTTCTTTTTGAAGACACATTTACACCCTACTGTCTTATACCCGGGTGTAGGATCAACCAATTCACAAACTTGGTTATCCGACATGGATTGCATCTCACTCTCCATTGCTTCCTTCCACCTAGCAGACTCATTGCCCACTACGGCTTCCCTGTAGTTGATGGGTTCATCATGATCTACCAATAAGTCATTGCCCTCAGATATGAGAAACCCATATCTCTCTGGCTCATGACGTGGTCTACTAGACCTACGAGGAATTAATAGAGTGTTGTCAGGTACCGACCATCATCTTGCTCGGTTTCAACCACTTCTGGTTGAGTGCTAGTGCCGACATCAGTCCCTTCTTCCATGGGTTCTTGAATTTCTTTAAGATCAATCCTCTTACCTCCGGACTGCATGGATATCAGTTCCCTTTCAAGGAAAACTGCCCTTCTTGCAACAAACACTTTGTTTTCAGAATGTTTATAAAATAAATATCCCATGGCTCCGGATGGATACCCAATGAAATAATACCTTTCTGGCCTAGGTTCAAGTTTGTCCTCTACCTCTCATATCACGAAGGCAGGACATCCCTAAACCTTAAGATATGCAACCTTTGGAGCTACTCCATGCCATATCTCAAAAGGAGTCTTTTGGACTTTCTTAGTCGGTACGAGGTTAAGAATCCTGGCCGCCGACTCGAGAGCGTACCCTTACCTTTACCTTTCGGGGTAGAGGCCGGTTTCTTCCTCTTCTTGGACTCACCCTCCTTGATGGCCAAGACAGGAATAGGAGCAGAGGACTTTTGCTTGGTCATGTTGGACTCAGCGGTCCTCAGCATACCATGCAATTCCATGATGGATTTCTCCATTCCATGCATATGATAACTTACTACGAATTGATCATATGATTATGGAAGAGACCGGAGGATTAAATCCACCGCCATCTCGTTCCCAATGGAAAATCCAAGCCGCTCCAAGCGCTCCACAAGTGCCTTCATCTTGAGCACGTGGAGGCTTATGTTCCCGCCCTCCTACAGCCGGCAACCAAGTAGGTCATTAAGACAACCATACCGCTCTTGCTTTGCTTGTTGTTGAAACATGTCCTTGAACTCAAGCATCATGTTATAAGAACTCAGATGCTCCATTTTCCTTTGAAGCTCAGGAGTCATTGTGCTCAACATCAAGCAAGTAATCTCGGTGATGTCTTTCAGACGCTTTTCATATGCGTCCTTAACGGACCTACTTGCGTTGGTAGCAGAGGCCTCAGGAATGGGATCCTCAATGGTGGCCAACTTATCTTCATGTCGAAGGACAATGCGTAATTGCCTTGACCAATCCATAAAGTTGGTCCCATCAAGTTTTTCCTTTTCAAGAAAAACCCTTAGCGAAATGTTGGTGGTGTTGGTGTTGTTAGTTGATGCCATCTATTAAAGCAAAGTAGATTTTGGTTAGTTTGATTGAAATCCTCGTTAAAATAATTACCCAAAGTGTTTTAATTAAAACAACTATTTTAACAAGGGCTAAGAACCCTATTTCACCATGCACCATGACGGGTTTTCCGCGGATCACGTGGCAAAGCTATTTAAGATGGCAACCATTGACCGATTGCAATCCATTATTGCAACTCTTAGTTCCTTGCGGGATCCTACTAGACAACCATGGTTTCTAGTTTGGCATGTTTGATCCCTCCATACCAATCTCAAATTAATATTTCGAACAATCTCGGCTAGAGCTCGACCATCATTCAAAATATTATTTTGAAATCGTAAATCAACCATCAAGATACACGGTGGTACTCTAGCCCAATGGTCGACTCGGCTAGAGCTCAACAATCGACCTTGCGAGTTGCCACACGCACCTTCCACACAGCTCATACAAAGGTCAACTCGGCTAGAACTCGACAATCAACCTTGCACGGCTAGATTCGGGTGGTGACATTTTATGGGTGGTATGCGATTTACATTTAGAAAACGGGATTTAGTTTTCCAGTTTTAAAAAACTATTTGAGTTTAATTAACAAAAGTGACAATAACCATTTGTTTTCACTACGGAATATAAACCAATTTTATATCCTATTTGTTAATCAAGTATGCGCGCGAGAGTTTGTTAAACCATTGTTAAAAACTCTTGAGTTTTATTATTGTCAAAAATTGTCTAGCATGCAATCCTATAATCCATGCATAAACAATAAATAATAAAACAACCACATGCATATATAATAGTTGGTAACCATGCCCCTAAAACCTATGCGTTTTCCCGTGAGCCACTGCGGAAAACCGAAGTCATCTAAGGACATTTCCTTGACTTGGATGTGCTCCCACTAAACCCGCTACCTCCATTGAGCCTCTACGATTCGTGTTTGCCAAGACGTCTCTCCAAGGACTCCCGATGGTTGCGTCCATATTATAATTACATAGAAAATGAAATAAATGACATACAAGCCACAAATCCTATTTTCTACTACAAAATACATAACATGGAATTTAAATGGCATGCAAGCCACAAAAATTCATTTACATAACAAATAAATTAAATAAATTAATTATTACATACCATGTGACATTTAGTCACCAAATGAATGAATAACTAATTTAACACAACCAAACATCCACAAGGTCTAGGGTATCTATTGGTCACCAACATCACATGAACAACGTGAACAACATGAACAACATGGTGTGCCACACAAAACCATGTAAACTTATGTATCTTGATTAAGATTATTTCTAAAAACCCAAGGCACTAAAAAATCCCATGTATATATGCATTAGTAACAACAAACCTTTTTTGATGAAACATATTCATATATACATAATGTAAGTATATGCAATTACTATTTTTATGCCAAAAATAATAATATACATATAAATACACCAACCAAGATTTGTGGCATCTTAATATACCAAAAAATAATCTCTGGAACTAAAATTCCAGAAACCAATTTTTGGATGCCAAAAACCAGACAGGAAAACTGTTTTAAAATTTAAAAAAAAATCTGTCAATAGCAAAACCGCGCCGCGGAAACCCATGGTGCCGCGCCGCGGTCCTCATCTGACAGAAAATAGAATTTTTTTTGAATTCGGGTTTTTCAAGCCACCATGTGCATTTTTAGTATAGAGGTGGCTCTGATACAACTGTTGGGGCTTCATGAACACCGCAGCGGAAGCAATGGACATGTATAAAGAAGCATAAAAGCTAGAAACCCCAAGAATAGACCAAGAACTCTATAACTACAAAATGCAACATGTATAAGGAAAGGATAAGAAATTATACCCTCTTCAAACTTCTGGAACTTTTGACAAGAAAGCAAGCAAGCTTCCTCTCTACCGAAGTCCACCCCAAGTTTGTTTGATCCCCAAATGCTAGTGTACCAAGCTGTGATCTTCAAGACTTGAAATCACTCTTTGGAACAACTCACAATCTCCAAGATATCACTAAGAACACTTATGATTTCTGGAGAAGATCAAGAATATCCAAGAACACTTATGAGAGTGTATGCAAGTGTTCTTGAGTGAGAGAGAGAATTATATAATAATACTTGATCAATTATTCAATTTCTAAGCATGTGAGAGACATTCATAAACTTTTATCACCCTCTACAGCTGATATGCTAGGCAACAAATTCGTGCTTGTGAGTCCTAGATGCCACAATAATTGAATCCTTGAGCCAAGCAAAAACCAAATGTCAAAGATTCTGTCAGACGGTTTCCGCGGCGCGGAAACTCTGTTTCCAAATTCTTTGTTTCTCTCTTCCTGTTGCGAGTTGTCGGGATCAATCCTTGGTGTGTGACCCAATAGGCTCGTGTATCATCGGTAGTATTACTAATATACGTGTGTCAGTGGGCTTACTCTAACAACATGTTGGATCTATAATACATATCTAGTCTTTCGTGACTACCGGAACATCTTGGAGTGATATCTTATGTGATATTCATGATGATTAGATGAAAATCCAACCAGAATCAACACTATGCTAGTTTCCGAACGTAGGTTTAAACTGTTGTGTTAACTAGAATCTATGTGATCTCGGTGTTATACCACGAGAATTTTGAGACGGTGCACTAAAGACTGTCTTTGATACTTTAATTGCCATATGATTGTGGTGACACCTTCACAAAGTTAGTTCAACTGAATCTGATAAGGATTCTAGGTTTCAAATGTCATATCTTCATGTCAAATTCAAGACGACTTCAAATTTCAAGTACATGATGCTCAAGATGAATCCTGATCATCATGAGGGGGAGAAACTTTTGATACTTAATACAGTTGATTTTGAACTTATTGTTGAAGTCAAGAGTCATGTGTTGAGGGGGAGTCTAAGAAAGCTATACATTGAAAAATCATACATGTCACGTCAAGGGGGAGCAAAGTAAAGAACAAGGGCGAAAGATATCAACTTCAGAACGGTGAGAGTACTTAATTGAAAATTCAATAAGTTCTGATGAAATAAACCAGATCTAGAGCTACATTCAAGGGGAAGAGAACAAAAATTCTTCCAAAATTGTTTTGTTTAAAGGCTCAAGATCGTGAATGCTGAAAACCACTTAAAGCTAAACCGTCAATACAACCAAAGGTTGAAAAACCTTAGGTTACTGGTGCAAGTCCGAAAATCACAAGAAAAGGATGTTACTGTGAACTTTAAAGATTCAAGTTCTCATCGAGATTTTAAAGTGAAGACTATACTGAAAATTGAAGAGTCTAAATTTCAAGATGAGAAGACACTCTAAAGACATCTAATCAAAGACTAAATATTCAAAAAGAAATCTTTCAAGTCTTGTCTCCTAAAACTTTAAAGAATGCAGCAAGAAATCTGCATATTTGTAAGAGAAGATTGTTAGAGTTCGTATGAAGCTGAAAAGACCAACATCTTCTATTTTCTATACAAAGGGGGAGATTGTTAGAATTAAATATTGTATAGAATAGAAGATTGAATTCTAGGTGACGTTTGTACTACGTACAAACTAAAAGGAGTAAATATGTAAATACCCTTAGGGGTATATAAGCCAAATGACTAGTTGTCATTTGGTGGACTTTGGCATAATCCTAAACATATGTATGTGTTTTCCATGGTGTTTTATCATTCTCTCTACATCTTATAGATTATTAGCCATTGTTCCCTCCTTAGATCTTGATACCTGAACCACTTGGGATAAACACAACTGGCTACGTGGCAGCTAACCCGAAGAGGAAAGAGTATTCAGGTTCTGCACCAAAATGCACTGCTTGCAACTATCACCACTACCAGAACATACCGTGTCGACACTGCATGACCTGTAATCGTTTGGGGCACTATGCAAAGGACTGTAGAACTGGGGGAAGGATGGTAGCTCCGATAAATACTGTGAATCCAGCGGGTAATCGGGGTACATGTTATGAGTGTGGAAGTGCTGACCACTACCGAAACGCATGCCCAAGGCTAAACCGAACTCCTGCAGCGGGAGGGAATCGACCAAACCCACCCTTAGCCCTGGAGGGAAACCGAAACCAAGGGAATCATGGCAATCAAGCCCGTGGAAGAGCATTTGTCATGGGAGCTAATGAAGCTCGCCAATACCCCAACATTGTTACTCGTACATTCTCTTTAAATAACTTCTATGTTACTGTAATTTTTTATTCTGGTGCCGATTATAGTTTTGTTTCTACCGATTTTGTAACCTTAATAGGTATGAAGTCTAGCGATTTAGGCACTGTTTATTTGATAGAGATAGTTGATGGGGAGAAAGTCGAGATTAGTAAGGTTATCCGTGGGTGACTCTAGAATTAGAAGGCATTTCTTTTAGTATAGACTTGAATCCTTTTGGGCGTGGGAGCTTTGATGTGATCGTGGGGATGGATTGGTTGTCGAACCTAAAAGCCGAAATTTTTATGCCACGAAAAAGTCGTGCGGATTCCTTTACCGTGTGGTCAGGTGCTCTTAGTTCATGGAGACCGACCGGAAGGAGACACGGGACGACTTATGAGTGCTAAATCTGGAAAAAAGGAACTCGAAAATATTCCTATAGTTCGGAATTTTCAGGAACTGTTTCCCGAGGACTTGTCTTGACTACCTCCTATTCGGAAAGTGGAATTTTCCATTGACCTAATACCGGGAGCTACTTCGGTAGCGAGGTCACCATACCGATTGGCACCATCGGAAATGCAAGAATTGGCCAGCCAACTACAGGAATTACAAGATAAGAATTTCATTTGACCTAGTCAGTCACCTTGGGGAGCATCCGTTCTATTCGTCAAGAAGAAGGATGGATCGTTCCGCATGTGTATCGACTATCACGAGCTGAATAAGTTAACCATCGAAAACCGCTATCCTCTCCCTAGGATAGATGATCTGTTCGATCAACTACAAGGCTCGCGACATTTTCCAAGATAGATCTTCGATCTGGTTACCATCAATTGAGAGTACGTGAAGAGGACACACCGAGAACCGCGTTTAGGACCCGTTACGGGCACTTTGAATTAACCGTTATGCCTTTTGGATTGACCAATGCACCTGCGGTGTTCATGGATCTTATGAACCGAGTGTGCAAACCGTTTCTGGATAGGTTCTTAATCGTTTTCATCGATGGCATACTATAATATATTCCAAGTCTAAGGAGGTGTTAAAAAATGCCCACTAATGCATGCATGACATTTGAGTCACTGCCGATGATGTATGGGCCTATCGGGTCACACACCAGGGTTAAACTTAACAACAACTAAAGTATAGGGACCAAAAATGATAAAAGACAAAAGTTGACATCACAGGCCCCGTTAGCGCCGCTAACCCTAAGGTGTTAGCGCCGCTAAACCTTAAGGGTTAGAGCCGCTACGGCTGCATGTACTTTGTGTCATGTCACTTGGTAGGCCGCGATAGCGCCGCTAACATTAAGGGGTTAGCGCCGCTACGGCTGCATGTGACTTTTTGTCAAATCACCTCTAGGCTTGGTCAATGCATGTGAAGACCATGATTGGTTTTTGGCCAGCCTTAGGAAGATCAAATGGCATCTGGAAGTTTATAAAAGAGATCTAATAGCTCTCTTCTCACACTCTTGGCCATATTAACACACATACTGCCTTAAGTGCTTCAAAAGACATAGAGTGAGTATACACATAAGGTTCCAGAAATTCTATCATCTAGTTGCTATCATTGAGTGGTTTTCTAAGAGAAGAATCACAAGAGCAAGCTAGCACTTGGAGTTTGACGTGTTCCCGGGGTGGATTTGCGATAGAGAGAACTTGGCAATTAAGTTCTAAAGTAATCACCACTTCTTATATGTTTTCTGGAGCCTAGGAGGAAGGTATAATCCTCTTTTCTCTTCTTTATCATGTTGCATTTCCTTTTACATAGAGTTTGATCCATTTGTGGGGTTTCATGTTTTATTCTTTGTTTGGTTGTACCATGGGCTTTTGTACTTGTACCTTGCTTCCGTTGCATGCCCTAGAAACCCCAACAGTGGTATCAGAGCCACCTCTATGTAAGATTTGCACATGGTGGCCTGAATAACCCAAAATCAATAATGTTTCTTTTCTGTCGAATAGGTTAGCGTGCTAAACTTGAGTTAGCGGCGCTATCGTCGCTGTGACAGTTTTTTGTTCTTTGATAAAAAAAAGTTTATGGTCTCGGGTTTTTGGCATTTTTTGAGCTTCTGGAATTTTTTATTTTGTTATTATAATATGTTATTCTAGTAGCTATAGTGTATGTTTGGTTGTATGTGGATATATAAGTTGGTGACCTTGCCTTGGCCTTGTAGTTGATTGTGTGTTTGGATGCATTTGTGGTTATATTATTATTCATTTGATAAATTTGTAATAATAATGTGGCTTGCATGCCATTTCATTCATCCATGTAAATGTAATAGATAATAGGTATAATGTGGCTTGCATGCCATTCTTTATTCTGTTGTATGTATTGTAATTTATGATGGATAAAGACACACAAAATGGAGTCAAAGTAGATGCAACATGGTGACCATAAAGCCGGTGAAGTCCTATGGAGGTGGCGGTTTTAGTGGGAGCTCGCATCGAAGACTTTGTCCCTTAGAATTGACCATGTTCTTCCCATTCGGTTCACGGGAAGAACGCATAGGTTTTTATGGCAAGGGTTACCAATTATAGTATCTTATGCGTGTGGTTGTGATTTTATATGCATGGATTGCTTAGGATTAGCATGCTAGATAATTTTTCAAAAATTAATAAAATCACAAGAGATTGGTTAAAAATGGTTTACAATTCTCTCGCGCGCTCATATACAAGATAAACTCACCTAGTGAAATTAGGATTTGTCACTAATAAGTTAATCTAAAAACCAAACTGGAAACAAAAGCCCGTCTTTCCATAAATGGTAAATCATGCACCATCCGTAAGTCAATACCACCCGAATCTAGTATTATCAGTTTTGGTTGTCGAGCTTAGCACGAGCCAACTCTCATAAAATTGTGTGGAAGGTGAGTGTGGCAAGATTCACAATTTTTGTTGTCGAGCTTAACACGAGCCAATTTTGGTGAATTTGTCATCGTATGTCTTGACGGACGATTTGCAATTTTAAGTTTGAAATCTTGATTAATTGTCGAGCTTAGCACGAGTTAATCAAAATTTCAATGCTTAAGATTGGTGCAAGTATGGATCAAACATGCCAAACGACCCTTGGTTGTCGTAGGATCCCGCAAGGTGCTAAGAATTGCAATAGAGATTGCAATTGGCAAAATGGTTGCCGACCTAAATAGTTTTATCATGTGATCCGCGGTAACCCCGTCACATGGTAGGATGAAATACGGTTTTTTAGCCTTGTTAAGATGATTCTTTATGGGTAAATTGTTTTAACAAGATAAAATATCAAACTAACTAAAATCTACTTTGCAATTTTAGATAGCATCAACAAGCGCAAACAACACCACCACCAACGTTTTCTCTACGAGTTTTCCTACAGAAGGAGAAATTCGACGGTAGCAATTTCATGGATTGGCATAGGCAGCTGAGGCTCGTCCTACGCTCTGAAGGAAAATTTCACACCATTGAGGAACCCCTACCCGAGGCACCTGCGAGCAATGCCTCAAGGGTGGTCAAAGAGGCGCATGATAAACGCGTCAAAGAGACCGAGGAAGTTACGTGCCTTATGTTGAGCACCATGAGCTCCGATTTGCAAAAGCAAATGGAGCACTTGGGTGCTTACGACTTGATCGTGCAGCTGAAGGACATGTTCCAACAGCAGGCGAGGCAAGAAAGGTACGAATGCTTCAAGTCCGTCCTTGCATGCAAGCTCCAAGAAGGCGTGAAGCGTTCATGATTTGCGCATGAAGGCAAACATTGAGCGTATGGAGAAGCTAGATTTTACCCTAGGGAGGGGGAGTTGGCGGTCGATTTGATTCTCCAATCCCTGCCCAGTGCGTATGATCAATTCGTTATGAGTTATTATATGCACAACATGGATAAAACCCTTATGAAGTTGCATGGCATGCTCAAGACTGCGAAAGCGACATGACCAAGAACAAGCCATCTTCTTCTAACCCCGTCTTGGCTATCCGGGAGGGCCGCATCACAAAGAAGAAGAAAAATAGCACCCCTTCCAAAGGGAAGGGTAAGGGAACGGTTGGTGAATCCAAGCCTAACCCTACCTCCGATGGTAAGGGTAAAGGGAAACTTCCCCAAACCAAGACTCTGGAGGATGCTCAATGCTTCTTTTGCGGGGGCAAGGAGCACTACCGCCGAAGCTGCCCAAAGTACCTTGAGGGGCTCAATAAGCTCAAGGCGAGGAGCATATCGGGACCCGACTCTTCAGGTACATTCATGATAAAACTCCATCAAACTTCTACTTCTAAAGGCGGGGTTTTAGATACCGGCTATGGCACTCACATATGTAATATGGTGCAGGTGCTAAGGACAAGTAGGAGCTTGGAGCGGGGAGAGCTGGATCTTGTCATGGGAAATTCGGAAATTGTCCCAGTGGAAGCAAAGGGTGACTTGGAGCTTTCATTCAAGGCCGGCTATTCTATTTTATTGAAAAATGTATGCTATTCGCCCAAAGTGGCTAGAAACATTATTTCTTTCCATGATTTGTATGACGACAGTTATGATTTTAAATTTGATTATGGAACAATTGTTTTCTTTAAATATGATATTGTTTATTTTAAAGAATTACCATGTCATGGCATATATGAGGCAAATGCATACATTGAATCTAGAAAATCTATCATGAATATTGATTCTGATTCCAAAAATGGTTTGGACAAGTTCTCGTTATGGCATAGTCGTCTTGGCCATATAAACAAGACTCGCATCACCAAGCTCCAAGCTGATGGGATCTTGGAATCATTTGATCATGGGTCAAGTGATGTATCTGAATCTTGCTTATTAGGCAAGATGACAAAAGCACCCTTCACGGGAACAAGTAAGAGGGGAAAATACCTTTTGGATATCATTCATACTGATGAATGTGGTCCTTTCAAGAATGTCATAAGGAATAACTCAAGATACTTCGTAACCTTTATAGATGATTATAGTAGGTATGGATATGTCTACCTTGTTAAACACAAGCATGAAACCTTTGAGGTATTCAAGACATTCCAGAATGAAGTACATAATCAATTGGGCAAATCAATTAAGATACTCCGGTCTGATAGAGGTAGAGAGTATCTAAGTATCGAGTTTACGGATCATCTAAGAAATTGTGGAATTATTTCACAATTAACACCTCCAAGGACTCCACAATTAAATGGGGTCGCTGAGAGGAGGAACCGGACTTTACTAGATATGGCTTCTATGATGAGTCAAACGGAGGTACCTTTTAGTTTCTGGGGATATGCTCTAGAAACGGCGGTAAGAGTCCTTAACCTCGTACCAACCAAGAAATTTGTAAAAACACCTTATGAAATGTGGCATAATAAGAAGCCGACACTTTCATACCTACGAGTTTGGGGTTGTCAAGCCTATGTGAGACGTGAGGCCAAAGACAAACTTGAACCTCACTCGGAGAGGTGTTACTTTATCGGATATCCTCCTACCGCTGTTGGATATTTATTCTATAAACCTTCTGAGAACAAAGTATTTGTTGCTCGAAGGGCATTTTTCCTAGAAAGAGAAATGATATCCAACCAAAGGGGTAGTAAGGAAGTTGACCTTGAGGAAGATCAAGGGTCAACCGATAAAGAACTTGAGGTTGGCACTAGCACTCAACTTTAGACGGTTGAAACTGAGCAAGCAAATGCAGCGGTACCTGACATTCTTCCATTATCTACTCCAAGGTGTTCCAGTAGAACTCGTTATGAGCCAGAGAGGTACGGTTTCCACATATCTGAGGGCAGCGAGTTAACAGTGGATCATGATGAGCCCACCAGCTACAAGGAAGCCATGGCAGGCCTGAGTCTGCAAAGTGGAGAGAAGAAATGGAAAGCGAGATGCATTCCATGTCGGATAACCAGGTTTGGGAACTGGTTGATCCCACACCCGGGGTCAAACCCGTAGGGTGTAAATGGGTCTTCAAGAAGAAGACCGGCATGGATGGAACCTTGGATACCTTCAAAGCCCGACTGGTGGCTAAGGGTTTCACTCAGACGCCTGGAATAGACTATGATGAAAGATTTTCCCCAGTGGCGATGTTGAAGTCTATCCGGATACTCTTAGCTATTGCTGCATTTCATGATTATGAAATATGGCAAATGGATGTTAAAACCGCCTTCCTTAACGGGAAGCTTTCTGAAGAGGTGTATATGACACAACCTGATAGTTTTGTACATCCGGAGTATCCGAACAAGTTCTGTAAACTAAAGAAGTCCATTTATGGACTCAAACAAGCATCTCGAAGTTGGAATCTATGCTTTGATGAGAAAATCAAGGAATTTGGATTTTCGAAAAGCAAAGATGAGCCATGTGTATATGTCAGGGCTAGTGGGAGCACAATTGTGTTCTTAATCCTATATGTAGATGATATTCTACTCATTGGATATCACATTCCGAGCCTAAGAAGTGTTAAAGCTTGGCTAGGGAGTTGTTTTTCAATGAAGGATCTAGAGGATGCGAGCTGCATTCTGGGGGTCAAGATCTATAGAGATAGATCTAGAAAGCTACTCGGGCTTTCTCAAAGTGCATACATAGACAAGGTCATTAGACGCTTTAATATGGTGGAATCTAAGAAAGGAAGCCTCCCTATGTTGCATGGTTTGACTTTGAGTAAGACTCAATGTCCTACCTCCCAATAGGAGATAGAAGTAATGAAGCGAGTACCATATGCATCGGCTGTGGGATCGATCATGTACACCATGCTATGAACACGTACTAATATGTCATGTGCTTTAAGCATGACTAGTAGATATTAGGCGAACCCCGGGGAACCTCATTAGAGAGCTGTAAAGAACATTCTCAAATACCTAAGGCGTACGAAACAGATGTTCTTGGTATATAGTGGGGAAGAAGAGCTGAGAGTAAAGGGTTACTCGGATGCTAGCTTCCAAACATACAAGGATGACTGCCGATCACAATCGGGGTTTGTGTTCCTGTTGAACTGTCAGTTGGAGGAGCTCGAAGCAAGACACGGTGGTTGATTCAACTACTGAATCGAAATACATAGCGGAAAGTGAAGCTGCTAAGGAAGCTGTGTGGATGAAGAAATTCATCCTAGACCTAGGAGTGGTTCCAAGCATCGCGGACCCTATTGAGATATTCTGTGACAATGAGGGTGCGGTGGCTTTGGCAAAGGAACCGAGAGCTCACAAGAGGACAAGACACATATTGCGTAAATATCACTTTATACGAGATGTAATTGAAATTGGTGAAATCGTCATCAGCAGAGTAGCAACAGATGGAAACCTGGCGGATCCGTTCACTAAGCTGTTACCACAAGCAGCTCATGAATCTCACACTAGAGCAATAGGTGTAAGATTTGTTGGCGATTTGGCTTGAGATGTGTATTTAGTTTGTTTGATATGTAAATTTTATTTTGGGAACTTTAAGACAGTATTGTAACTTATGCTTGTTTCGATATATAATAGAGATTATATATGCGTGTGATACGGTTACATTCATGAGACTTTACTGTGTTCCATCTTAGCATGTTTAATTACTTCCAAAAATATTTTACTATATTTCAAACCTCCCACAGTCGGTCAATCTTATGGGAGAAAGATTGAATTAAGGCTGAGGTAAGCATGTGACCTTGAATTCAAAATGGTTGAATTAAGGTGCAATACTTACCTGTGCTTGAAAAGAGTTTCAAGTGACTGGAAAACCCACACCCAAGTATACTTCATGGATTATAGTCACGAGTAACTTTGGATGATAATATCTTACGTCCTTAGACCCGAGATGTATGAACCGCTATGTCATAATTCTTCCTTACTTTAGCCATTTTCAAAAGTAGTTCGTGACTGGCTGTGATAAAGGAAATAGCTAGGTAAGACAAGAAGTATGGAATAGGGTAATACAGTCAAAGGAATTTGTTCCTCTGATATGAGAGATATCCCCTGGCCTCTCGATGATTGGGAGCTGACACCAAAATTATGCATGGCCATGCGCAAGGAATATTGATTGAGAATCAAATATGTCCTTAACTTTTGTTCACCACCAATCAAGATCGAGAAACATAATCGTGAACGATCTGGAGATTGACATTTAATCCATGTCTCGTGTTCACAAGGATATCGTGAACAAAGGGATGTTTAAGATCACTTATCTATAGGACCATTTCTTTTGAATTGTTTTTGTTCATGATGACGAAACCCATACTGACTTGGGGGCAATGATGCTTTACTCGGCCGCTCATTGTCTGTGATTTGAGGATACGGTGCATTGTGTGCAAGTGGAGTTCGTTAGAATATGCCCAATGATGCATGCATTACATTTGAGTCACTGCCGATGATGTATGGGCCTATTGGGTCACACACCGGGGTCAAACATAACAGCAACTAAAGTATATGGACCAAAAATGACAAAAGACAAAAGTTGACATCGCAGGCCGCGTTAGCGCCGCTAACCCTAAGGTGTTAGCGCCGCTAAACCTTAAGGGTTAGAGCCGCTACGGCTGCATGTACTTTGTGTCATGTCACTTGGCAGGCCGCGATAGTGCCGCTAACATTAAGAGGTTAGCGCCGCTAACCCTTAAGGGTTAGCACCGCTACGGTTGCATGTGAATTTTTGTCAAATCACCTCTAGGCTTGGCCAATGCATGTGAAGACCATGATTGGTTTTTGGCCGGCCTTAGGAAGATCAAATGGTGTCTGGAAGTTTATAAAAGAGATCTAATAGCTCTCTTCTCACACTCTTGGACATTTAACACACATACTTCCTTAAGTGCTTCAAAAGACTTAGAGTGAGTATACACATAAGGTTCCAGAAATTCTATCATCTAGTTGCTGTCCTTGAGTGGTTTTCTAAAAGAAGAATCACAAGAGCAAGCTAGCACTTGGAGTTTGACGTGTTCCCGGGGTGGATTTTTGATAGAGAGAACTTGGGATTTAAGTTCTAAAGTCATCACCACTTCTTACACGTTTTCTAGAGCTTGGGAGGAAGGTATAATCCTCTTTTCTCTTCTTGATCATGTTGCATTTCCTTTTACATAGAGTTTGATCCATTTGTGGGGTTTCATGTTTTATGCTTTGTTTGGTTGTACCATTAGCTTTTGTACTTGTACCTTGCTTCCTTTGCGTGCCCTAGAAACCCCAATAGGAGGAACATGAGGAACACCTGGGGTTGATTCTGGAATTGCTTAGGAGGGAAAAACTTTACGCTAAATTCTCGAAATGTGAGTTTTGGTTTAATGTACATATTCTCGGCCACGTGGTTAATGACAAGGGAATTCATGTGGACCCTAATAAGATCGAGGCCATTAGTAAAGGGGCTTGGCCAGATATTACCGAAGGTTCTTCGAGAACTTCTCAAAGATCGCCAAGCCACTTACTCTGTTAACACAAAGAGAGAAGAAATTCGACTGGAATGAGGAACAAGAAGAAGCATTTCAGACTTTAAATGATAGATTGTGTAATGCCCCGATTCTGACTCTTCCTGATGGTCCGGATGATTTTGTGGTGTATTGTGATGCTTCTCATCAAGGTCTAGGTTGTGTGCTCATGCAGAGAGGTAAGGTGATCGCATACGCGTCTCGACAACTGAAGATACACGAAAAGAACTACACCACTCACAATCTGGAATTGGGTGCTATGGTTTTTGCAATCAAAAGCTGGAGACACTACTTGTATGGTACGAAGAGTATAATCTATACCGACCACAAAAGCCTACAACATATCTTTGATCAGAAGGCGTTAAACATGAAACAGAGAAGATGGGTTGAACTCTTCAGCGATTATGACCGTGAAATTCGTTACCACCCTGGGAGGGCGAATGTGGTAGCGGATGCGCTTAGTAGAAAGGAAAGAATTAAGCCTAGACGTGTACGAGCTATGAGCATGACAATCCAATCGGGCATCAAAGGAAGGATACCCGAAGCACAACTAGAGGTATATAATGACATGAACGCTCCAAGAGAGATGTTGAGGGGTTTAGACAAACAATTGGAGAAAAAGGAAGATGGTGGATTGTACTTTGTGGAACGGATTTGGGTTCCACAAGCAGGAAATTTAAGAGCACTAATTATGGATGAGGCCCGTAAGACAAAATACTTTGTCCACCCTAGTGCGGATAAAATCTATCATGATCTTAGAGAGGTGTATTGGTGGCCAGGGATGAAAAAGGATATAGCTACCTATGTAAGCAAGTGTTTGACTTGCTCAAAGGTAAAAGCCGAACACCAAAGGCCTTCGGGACTGCTACAGCAGCCAGAGATCCCTGAATGGAAATGGGAGAACATAACCATGGATTTCATCACAAAACTAGCAAGGACTAGTAGTGATCACGATTCCATCTGGGTCATTGTGGATAAGATGACAAAGACAGCCCACTTCCTAGCAATTCGTGAGGACTACAAAATGGAAAAGCTACCAAGGGTTTATATCAGCGAGATAGTGGCAAGACACAGGGTGCCCGTGTCTATTATCCGATCGTGATAGTCGGTTTATGTCGCGGTTCTGGTAGACACTACAGAAAGCTTTGGGTAGAAGATTAGACATGAGTACAGCTTATCATCCTTAGACCGATGGCCAGAGTGAGCGAACGATTCAAACTCTAGAGGACATGCTTAGGGTGTGTGTTATTGATTTTGGGGGAAACTGGGATACGCATCTACCATTGATTGAGTTTTCCTACAACAACAGTTGTCATACGAGTATTAAGTGTGCTCCGTTTGAGGCCCTATACGGACGGAAATGCCTATCACCTGTTACTTGGACCGAAGTGGGGTAAAGCTAGCTGATTGGGCTAGAAATCATACAAGAGACTACCGATAAGATTTTTCAGATAAAGGAAAGACTCAAGGCTGCAAGGGATCGCCAAAAGAGTTACGCTGAAAATCGGCGGAAACCCTTAGAATTCAGTGTTGGGACCGTGTGTTGCTGAAAGTATCGCCTTGGAAGGGAGTGGTGCGCTTTGGTATGAAAGGAAAACTAGCACCAAGATATAGGACCCTTCGACATTATTGAGCGGATCGGCCCAGTAGCTTACCGGTTAAAGCTACCTCAGGAACTCAGTGGTGTACACGATACATTTCATGTATCGAACCTGAGATAGTGTTTGGCGGATGAAAAACTGCATTTGCCGCTAAACAAAATTAAAATAGAAAACACGCTACGCTTTGTGGAGGAACCAATAGAGATCTTGAATCTGAAATTAAAAGCCTAAAGAGGAGTAAGATCCCAATAGTCAAGGTACGATGGAACTCGAAGCGAGGACCCGAGTTCACATGGGAAAGGGAAGATCACATGAAGTCCAAGTACCCACACCTGTTCAAACAATAGAGCTCTAGTGGCAGTATAAACTGAATTTCGGGATGAAATTCTCTCAAGTGGGGGATGTTGTGACATCCGTCACCCGTAATCTCTGAAACCCTATTTCTTGATCTTAAACACGTTGGAAAATCTCTAATATCTGTAGAAGATATGTATTAGGCTTAGAAATATTTAAAATTTTGGGTTTAGCACGAGATGCATTTTTTTTGTCAAGTTGTGTGTACCTTTAGTCATGTTACCTAGATGCCACAATTCACCAACTTATAATAAGTTAAATATTGTAAAAAGAAAAAATAATAATAAACTAGTATATATATATATATATATATATATATATATATATATATATATATATATATATATATATATATATCGACTTTATTCTTTATTTTAGTCACTTTAATCCTGATTTATCGAGAGAGACAAAGAGAAAGAAGAGTTCTTTTCTTTTCTTCGTCATTCTCATTTGCTAGTGATAGGATAGGGTTTAATTGAGATAATAATCAATTTTAATATCCTTATGCTTATCCAAATTAAAATATTTACCCAATATTTATCTCTTATCAATTTGAATCAAACCCTAGCCCTCCCTCTCCTTAAATTCGGCCATAGAACCCCCCCCCCCCCCTCTCAATTTGTCGTTTTTTTTATCAACCAAGAAGTCAAGATGGAGCTCTCCATCGTAGGGTTTTCGTGTTCATCTTATCGGTAAAATCTTCGATCTTTAGTTCTTCTCGTTTTCTGTTGGTCCCTTGGTGAGATAAGCAATAAGCAAGTAATGTGTAGAAGGGGGGTGGAATACACTTTCTGTGGAAAATTAAACAAATCAATAAAAAAATGTTACACAAATCAAACAGAATAAAATTGAATGCTTTCATTAATAAGAAGATGATTACAATAAATATCAAGTAAGCAACACTTGAGATGTAAACACCGAATACAAATCAAATCTCTCAATCTCTCAAACTAATTGATCAAACTTGCTATCTATAATCAACTAATGATTATAGACACAATATAATTCTCTAAACAGGATTTATTCACAAATTGAATACTTACCAACTTCACAACAGACGTGAAGAACGAACTCACGAACTATTGTTGGCAATCTGTGAATGCTTGATCACGTTGATCAACTTACAATCAATGTATCAAGAACGGTGAGATGTTGAGGTCTCCTCTAAACTGATCAACAGGTTAGTATTTATAATAATATTCCTACGGATCCTAACAAACTAGTGCTAATCCTAATCTTCTAGTAACAAACTAACGGATAACCCGGAATCTTGAATCTTGAATCTTCTATCTTGAGTCT
Source organism: Pulicaria dysenterica (assembly GCA_947179395.2). NCBI lineage: Eukaryota > Viridiplantae > Streptophyta > Magnoliopsida > Asterales > Asteraceae > Pulicaria > Pulicaria dysenterica. Next base: position 46,113,623 of record OX359288.1, on the reverse strand, counting down.
TCAATCTTTAATCTTGATTCTGTAATCTTCTTATCCGCACCGTAGATATAGAGAATTACAGAATTTAAAACATATTCAAATTCTCTTAAATTGACTTCTTTTGTCAGGCTGAGTTACTCAGCTTGAAACTCATCAAGCTGAGTTTATCGAGAACTAACTCGATATCAAACATGTACTAACATGTATAATGACTAACTCATCCTTAGAAGTCATAAGAGTTAGCTAGAAATAACTAAGCAACTCAGTTGAGCTGACTCAGCCTAGAAGCTGAGTCACTCAGCTTGAACCACATCAAGCTGAATACTCGACCTATACCTTAGGTAACACACAGTTTATCAAACATATAGATAAACTGACTAAGATATAGTCTAAGCTAATCAACTACTTCTTCTTTCCTTAGGTAACACACAGTTTATCAAACAGCTTCTTCTTTCCAACTTTGTGAAAAGAAATCACTGAGCAAATTTTGCATTGGTTGCACAGAAAAAGAAGAAAATCTCCAAGACACTGGTTATTGAATCTGAGACTGAGTCAGAATCTCAAGCTAACCACTCAGACTCAGACTCAAGTGATACTGATGATGTTCAGAATATCACTGAGCAAATGGCAATGTTAGCCAGACGTTTGAGAAGATCTCAAAGGGGAAGAGGAAGATCTGACAGGGGCAAAGGGAAGATTTCCTTTGATCCCAAGAATGTTGTGTGCTTCAAGTGTCAGAAGAAGGGACATATTGTTGCTGAGTGCAGATCAAAGAAGGTGGAATCAACATCAGTTGTTGATAAGAATGCTTACAGAGCTGATAAATACAAGAAGAAATATACTCAGCTCAAGAAAGGAAAGCCAGAACACAAACCCAGTGGAAAAGGATTATATGCTGAAACCAGGGATACTGAATCATCTACCTCAGATGATGATGTATGTTTGATGGCTCAAGAATATGAAGAGTTGGAAATAGATGAGGTTGATTATGGTTTGTCCGAGTCAACTTTTGAAGCTGACATGAAGGAAGCTGAGGAAAACAGCAAGCTTAGTGATTGGGATCCTACTTCCATGTATAAGGATTCAAGTAAATGGTACTTGGATAGTGGATGCTCAAGGCACATGACCGGGTGGAAAGGACTTCTTAGTGATTTCCAAGAAGATGAAGGTCCTAAGGTAACATTTGGAGACAACTCCCATGGAAGAACAAAAGGCTATGGGAAGATGCAAGCTGGCAAGGTCACTTTCCAGAGACTTGCATACGTCAAAGGTCTCAAACACAACCTAATTAGTATCAGTCAATTGTGTGATGAAGACAATATAATTACTTTTAGGAAGAAAGTAGGAACAATCTATAATGCTAAGGGAAAGCCTGTATTAATAGCTAAAAGAGAAAGAGATGTGTATCTACTTGATCTTAATTCTTCTGATCCTTATAATGAAACCTGCTTGTATTCCCATTCGGTTCCTAAGCTGAGTTGGTTATGGCATAAACGTTTATCTCTTCTAAACTTTAAAAATATAAATATGCTGTCCAATAAAGAGTTAGTCTCTGGATTACCAAAGATCACATTTGTCAAAGACAAATTGTGCTCAGCGTGTGAACAAGGGAAACATCATTAAGGGTATTTTAAATCAAAGCAAAATTTTTCAATAACAGACCCATTGCATATGTTGCATATGGATTTGTTTGGACCCATAAGTACTCCAAGCCTAAGTGGCAAGAAGTACACACTGGTGATAGTAGATGAGTTCTCAAGATTCACCTGGATAATATTCCTTAAAGCCAAAAGTGAGGCTGCCCTGGAGATAATCAGTTTTATCAAACAGGAAGAGTTGCAGAAAGGTTTGTCTGTAAAGCAACTTAGAAGTGATCATGTGACTGAGTTCAGAAACTCTACCCTTGAAAGCTTCTGTGAAAAAAAGGGAATATTACAGAATTTCTCATCTGTCAGAACTCCCCAACAAAATGGAGTTGCTGAAAGGAGAAATAGAACCTTAATTGAGGCTGCTAGAACAATGCTATGTGAGGCAGGATTGAAACTCTATTTCTGGGATGAAGCTGTTAACAGCCTGCTATACCCAAAATAAATCAATCATTGTCAAAAGACATGGAAAGACATCATATGAAATGTATAAGTCTAGAAAGCCCAATATAGGTTACTTCCATATCTTTGGTTCAAAATGCTATGTGCCGAATCAAAGAGATCAGCTCCATAAGTTGGAACCTAAACCTGATCTTGGAATATTCGTTGGTTATTCCTCAATCTCCAAGTCTTACAGGATATATAATACAAGGAGAAAGGCCATAGAAGAGTCAATTCATGTCTCCTTTGATGAAGACTGTTTTGATCAAGCTGATAAAAGTCAAGCTGACTTGGTTAGTCTGAGTGAGCTTGAAAGGCCTAAAGAAACCAACCTATCAAATCCTATGTATGTCATAGGAGATGATAGTGATGATGATGTGTGTTCATCAAAGAAATCATCACAAACTCCAAGGGATTCTCAAGCTGAGAAGGATGATGAGTTCATCAACCCCTTTAGAGCTGAAGTCACTCAGACTGAGAATCTCAGTGATCATCAGTTTGTTGACAATGTTGTTGTTGAGACTGAGGATGTATGTTCACCTCAGAGTTCTCAACATCACTCAAATTCAGAACCAGACTCTCCAACTACAACATTCAAATTCCTTAAAGATCATCCTCAAGATCAAATTATTGGAAATGTCCAAGAAAAGGTCATGATCAGATCTAAGGCTACAGCTAACTATGCTGCTCACTTTGGTTTCCTATCTCAAATGGAACCAAAAAAGACTGAAGAAACCTTAAAAGTTGAGGATTGGATTGAAGTTATGCAAGAGGAATTAAATGAGTTTGAGAGAAATAAAGTCTGGAAACTTGTCCCTGCCCCCAAAGATCATTCAATTATAGGCACTAAGTGGGTCTATAGAAATAAAATGGACAAGGATGGAGTGATAGTTAGGAACAAAGCCAGACTGGTAGCACAAGGGTATAAGCAAGAAGAGGGAATAAATTATGATGAGACCTTTGCCCCTGTTGCTAGAATTGAAGCCATAAGGTTGTTCTTAGCTTATGCAGCATATAATGACTTCAAAGTCTATCAGATGAATGTGAAGAGTGCCTTCCTTAATGGAAAACTTCAGGAGGAAGTCAATGTGAAACAACTTCCTGGCTTTGTAAGTTCAAAGTTTCCACATCATGTCTATAAGTTGGACAAGGCTTTGTATGGTCTTAAACAAGCTCCAAGAGCTTGGTATGATACTATGTCCACTTATCTACTATCAATGGATTTCACCAGAGGTAGTATAGATAAGACACTCTTTATTAAAAAGTGTAATATATGTGGATGACATTATATTTGGTTCTACCAATGAATCTCTGTGTGAGTGGTTTTCTAAAATAATGTCACAAAAGTACAAGATGAGTATGATGGGTGAGATGACATACTTCCTAGGCTTACAAATTCAACAAAAGCCTGATGGAATATTCATCAATCAAAGCAAGTATGTTCTTGATTTGATAAAGAAATATGGTTTTGATTCAAGTTCAACCATGAAAACACCCATGTCACCAGCTGTCAAGCTGAGTAAAGACTCAGATGGTAAGTCTGTGTGTCAATCTACCTATAGAGGAATGATAGGTTCATTGCTTTATTTGACAGCTAGTAGACCTGATATCATGTTTGCTACATGTGTCTGTGCAAGATATCAGGCAGATCCTAAAGAATCACATCTTCAAGCTGTGAAAAGGATCTTTAGGTACCTTAGAGGTACACCAAATCTAGGTCTTTGGTATCCAAAGGACTCTGGATTTGAGTTAGTTGGTTTTTCAGATGCTGACTATGCTGGGTACAAGTTAGACAGAAAATCAACTACTGGAGGATGTCAAATGCTTGGAGGGAAGTTAGTCAGCTGGAGTAGTAAGAAACAGAACTCAGTGACTACTTCAACTGCTGAAGCTGAATATGTTGCAGCAGGTAGCTGTTGTGCTCAAATCCTATGGATGCAGCATCAGCTTCAAGACTTTGGTATGAGTTTCAAGAAAACTCCTATCTTCTGTGATAACCAAAGTCCTATAGCCATCACTTACAATCCAGTCTTCCACTCAAGAACCTAGCACATTGAAATTCGACATCACTTCATCAAGGACATCGTGGAAAAAGGTAAAGTTGACATTAAATTTATTTTCACTGATGACCAATTAGCAGATATCTTCACTAAACCCCTTGATGAAAAGAGGTTTATGTATCTGCTAAGTGAATTGGGTATGCTCAACCCCTAGCTAAGTGTCTAGAATCTGAGTTTTTCAGTTTGACAAAGACTAAGTGTCTTAAGCTAAGTGCACAGTCATAAATAAGTTTTCATAAACTGTATAACAAGTCAAGCTGAATGATGAGTTCACACGTTTGGTGAGTTCCAAACATATTCTAACTACTTAGTGTAGTTATGATACAGTTTGAGTCAGTCTCAAACAAAACTGACTAAGTGTCATTGAGTCTGAGCTATGTGCTTCACTCAAGCTGAGTGATATGTTCACACGTTTGGTTGGTTTCAACCAAGTTTTAAACTACTCAGTGTAGTTAGAAACAAGTTTGAGTCAGTCTCAAACAACAACTGACTCAGTGTCATTAAGTCTGAGTTGTGTGCTCTACTCAAGCTGAGTATCAATCTCAAGCTGAGTACTCAACTCAAGCTGAGTACTCAACTCAAGCTGAGTGCTTGACTTAAACTGAGTAATAAGTTTACTCAGCTTGGTGTGTCCAAACTATGTTTTTAATTACCACGTGTCATTAATTCATCTGTAGATGCGTATTTGAGTCATTCTCAAATCGCACCGTATATCAATTGTGTATTGGTATACTTTAACAGTGTTTATAATCTTATTGTGGGTTGATAATATTTTTTTACACTTGTATCCGTTGGAATATGATAAGTTTCTACTCTCTAACTGTTACATCAAGCCGTAATTTTTACGGTGTAACGGATAAAAAGGGTATTTCAACGGTAACTTTTCTCTCTCCTAAGAAAGGTATATATACCGATCATAACCGGTTTAGAGAAGTTTACGCTTACAAGTCCGACTTCTCATCTTCTCAATTACCTTTCGCAAACACCTCAATTGCTTAGTGCATTCGTCCGTTCAAAACCTAACTTGCTAAGTGCAATTTCTGTACCGCTAAGTGCGAATTTCAATTTACTCAGTGTAATTAATTCAACATGGATGGAATCACATTAGTTCTTAGTGATCAGATGATTCGAGGTGCTCAATTTAAGAACGATGGAGCGCCGTTGATTAAAATCAACAATCAACGTGCCTGCCTTGCGATTCCTCCGCGAAAACAAGGCAGAGGTTATGAAGCCTGGGTGGCATATATTCGTAAATGCCCCCTGTCATTCGCCTTCAGTGGCGCACCCCTTCACATCGTTCCTCAACATTTGCTAGAGTTCTGGTACACATGTACTTGCTACCAGAACAGGGGAGAGATGACAGGGAATGTTTTAAATGGCAATAGAACAGTAACCCTTTCAGTGCAGCGGCTAAGGGATGTTCTTCGACTCCCTCAATCTGATGAGTTCGAGCCGGCTGTCACAAGGAAAGTGGCTAGGTCTGTCCTACCTCGATTGGGTCATCCACAGACAGAGGGTGTCATCAAGAAGGCCACTTTTCCAACCAGTTGGGGCTTCATGGTTTCAATAGTGATTCGTTCACTGGGGACTAAGGTTGGAGGACTGGACCAGGTAAATGAGTTCGAAATGCAGCTGTTGTACAATATTTACTTCAACAGAAATCTGGACTATTCTCTGCTTTTCTTTAATGAACTCAAGGTCCAGGTGATGAAGACCACAAGGGATCTTCATGTACCGTTTATAAGGTACCTGTCCTTGGCAATTGAAGCTGAGCTGGGGACAGCACTCTATGAAGCTGATCAGGATGTCTTCCTGTTTCCTACACTCAGCCCCAAGATGTTCAACAATGACATCGTCCCGGAGCAAGAGGGTCTGAGTGAGCCCATGCTACTGTTAACTGAGGCAGCTTAATATGAAAGTGCAGAAGAGGGATCAAATCAAGGGGGAGCTTCCCAAGCTGACACGGAAGTTTAAGCTGAGCAATCTGCTCAAGCTGAACCAGCATACACTGAAGCTGCTTCTGGTAAAACCTCTCCACTTTCTCTTTCTTCTCACTATTCTCCATCCGTTTTTGGAGACAAGGCTGTGGTAAGCCCAACCCAGTCTAACCCATCTCCTCCACCTTCATTCCATTTACAATCCCACTCTGAAGCCACCCCTAGCTTGCCCACTGCTGCTATGGAGAATATCCGAACCTATACACGTAAAACTGCTATAGGTGGTGCCACTCCTAAAGGCATCACTGGAGCTGAGATCATATTGATCCCTCCACCGGCAGAAGTTGAGGGGGAGACGCCTACTCTTAAGGTGTCAACCTCGAGGCTCATTATAACCCATCAGCCTTACCCGGGTGTGGTGTCTACTCAGCCCACACTCTCCAGTGCCATGAGAGAGCCCTCTACTGTGCCTAAGCAGACACACTTAGGTAACATTGAATATATGACCAATCCCCAGGGTCAATCACCCCCTCCAAACCGATCAGCCAACCACCAACCCATACACTTCATATTTCGAGCCCCATTACTTCTCTTCATTTCTCACACCCTATAGCACGACCTGTCAATGTTTCATCTTCAAACCAAGGTGATTCACAGGGTCCAGACTCTGGTGCAAATGAATTTGAAGGTAAACACCAACCTTTGGATGATGCACCCAAAGACTCTCCTCACACTGACACTGCCTCCTCAGGCATCCAGCAGCTGAAAGAGTATATTGCTGCTAAGTTTGGTTTGTTTCATATCAAGCAGAAGAAGCATAAAAGCCAAATCTATCAGAGGCTTGAGAAGCTGACAAAGGACTTCAACCCCTGTTGATGATGACAAAAAGGGGGAGAAGGTTCAAGCTGATATTGAAGCTGAGCTAGTTCGAGCTAAAGCTAAAGCTCTTCTAGTTCTAGCTAAAGGAGCAGAGAGGTAAGCTCAGCCTGAGGGGGAGTCAAAATTAAAAGAGGATGAACCTGCAGCCAAGAAACAAAAATTAACAGAATCTGAATCTGAGGCTGAAGAGGTGTCTGAGACTGAGCAGGAAACAGAAAAAGAGAAAGCTACAAGAGAATTGATAGAGATGCTCGTGCAAGAAGAAGTAGATGAGCTTAAAATCTCTGTAGCTGAGTTAAGAAAAAGGAAGGAGAAGGAAGTACAGGATCAAGAAAAGGAAAAATTGAGAAAAGCTTTACCTCAAGCTGAGGCTACATACACTGTTCCGAGACCTGATTCTATCCCATATACAGACGAGGACATTCAAGAGTGCTATTTCAGAAGGAGCACCAGCAAGGAGATCAAAGGCATGACCTTGAGCATAATTGATGGAGCCATCATCCTCAACTTTGAATTCGAAGATAAATCTACAATGGGGATGGACCTGAGATATGTTCACAGGATGGGCTACATAGAATGGCAAAGAATATTAATGATGCTCAAGAAGTTCAAGAAAAGCCAAATCAAGCAAGAGGTCCTTACTGAAGTTTCTAAGCTGATTAGCAGAGCTGAGGAAGTGAGATATGTTCCAGTTCCTGGTCTGCAGTGGGAGAGCTTATTCGAGATACCTGAAGGTGTAGAGTTTAAAGAAAACCAAGGTATTGACACACTTGTTCAGGGATTCATGTTTAAGGATCAGGCTGGCAATCCCAGCTTTATCAAGCTGAAGGAAATATGTTATTTAAAAGCTAGGGATGCCATACATATAAGAAGTTGCTGTGGTGATAGCTCAAATCATTTTGTAAAGTATAAACTGAATAAGATCATCAGAATGCAACAGAGAGAACTCAGAGGAGATGCAGAAGCTGAGAGCCTCCTAGAAGAAATCAACAGAGAAATCATTCATTGTGAAGTTCTACATCCTGAGTTCAAAAGATAAAATAGATTAGTTCTATTAGAAATTAGATTAGTTCTAATTTTTTTAAGCACTTAGTGTGCATGATCTATGTGATCAATATTTTTGTATTATAATTAGTTCCATTAATACAAATATTTGTTTGATTTGTTCAACTATGTTATGCTATGTTCATAATTATTAGTCTGATAAGTTCAGCTTAATGAATAAATGATTAGTTCTTATTCAGTGACATATTTGGTTGGTTTGTTCAACTAAAAGTTGGTGTGTTCCAATTTAAATTAATAAGTTCAATTGAAATTGATATGTTCAATTAATGTTTGATCAGTTCAAATATAAAAATCTTAATAAGTTTAAGACTTAAGATATAATTCTGTTAAACAAACTTATTAACTGTTTGATGGTTTTGTCATCATCAAATAGGGGGAGTTTGTTGGGAAAATGATCTCATCAGTTAAGATTTGATGAGACAAAGTTAAGTTTGTAAGATGTGTTCTACATATAACTTAAACAGAATTATAAAGTTTAGTCAGACTGAACACTTATAGTGACTCAGACTGAGTATAGGCTGAATATAAGTTGAGCATGTGTTCGATCAGCTTAGACTATATCTTAGTAAGATTATCAATATGTTTGATAAGCTGTGTGCGTAAACTAAGATATACATATTGAGTTTCAGCTTGATGAGTTTCAAGCTGAGCGACTCAGCGTAAAGACTGAGTCAGCTCAATAGAGTACTAAATATGTTTTAGTTAATTCTTTAGACTTCTAAGGATGAGTTAAAAGTTATACATGTTAGTTCATGGTTAAATTCGGGTTTGTTCTCGAAGAACTCAGCTTGATGAGTTTCAAGCTGAGTAACTCAGCCTGACTAATGAAGTCAGTTTAAAATAATTTTAATGTGTTTTAAAATTTATCTTTTACCTCTCTATATCTACGGAAAGGATAAGAAGAGTTCAGAATCAAGATTGAAGATTGAAGACTCAAGATAAGAAGATTCAAGATTCAAGATTCCGAGTTATCCGATAGTTAGTTAGCAAATTAGGATTAGTCCAGTTTGTTAGGAACCGTAGGAACATGATTATAAATACTTATCTCCTGATAAGTTTAGAGGTATAACTTACAAACGAAAACAACTAAGTATTGAAGAGCCAAATACCTCACCTCACTGTATGTGTTACGATTCTTGAATCACTGTTTGTCAGTTCAACGTGATCAAGAAACTCACAGATTGCCAAGTTGTTCGTGTGTTCGAATAATCACATTAGTTGTGATATTGGTAAGTTATCAATCTGTGTAAATCCTGTTTAGAGAGTCGTCAGTATCTATAATCATATGTTGATTATAGATAGCTAAGTTTGAGAGATTGAGAGATTTATATTAGGTGGTTATGTATCAAGAGTTGCTTACTTGATAGTTATTGTAATCATCTTCTTATTCAAAGCATTGTAATCATCTTCTTATTCAAAGCATTGTAATCATCTTCTTAATAAAAGCATTCAACTGATTGTGGTTTGATTTACTCTGTGTAACACTTTTATTTGATTTGTTCAATTTCCGCAGAAAGTGTATTCAACCCCCCTTCTACACACCTGTTGCTTGTTGTTATTCTCACCAAGGGACCAACAATAAGTGCTCAGTCTGACCAAGCTTCATAATTCTGTTTAAGTTATATCTAGAACATATCTTACAAACTTAATTTTGTCTCATTAAATCTTAACTAATAAGATCATTTGACTAACAAACTCCCCCTATTTGATGATGTCAAAACCATCAAACAGTTTTTAAGTTTGTTGAGCAGAATTATGTTTCAAATCTTAAACTTACTAAGATTTTATTTTTGAACTAATCAAATATTAATTGAACTTATCAATTGTATGTTGAACATACCAACCAATCATATTAATGAACACGAAGTCATCATATTGTTCATTCAAGCTGAATATATCAGACTAAAAAATATGAACATATCAAAAACATTTGAACATATCAAAATAATACTTGTATTCATTTAACTTGAACATATAAGAATACAAAAATGTGATCACTTAGATCATGCACACTTAGTGCTTACACAAATTAGAACTAATCTAATAATTACAATAGAACTAATCTATTACAAAACTTTTAATATTAGAACTAATCTAATATTTGTTGATCCCGTATTATACGGATGAAGCAATGCTTGAGAGTTAATGCGTGTGTTTGTATGTGTAAACAGTAGAGAGAAAGAGAGCCGAGAGCTAAGAGAGAAAACACACACAAGAGTTTAGAAATATGCAAAGCTTAACATTGAAATGTTGGGGAAATGTCTTTATATAGCATTTTCCCAACTTTGAGTAATTACATATTACACCCCTCACTTTAATATTTCTAACAATCTCCCCCTAAGTGAGGTGTGTAATCATTCACAACAAATAAATACATTAATCTATTTGTATGCCGATTTGTTGCGAATGCCGAATGCCACTTGCCACTTGCGTATTTGCCTTCTGCTCGACAGAGTAGTTCTCATCCTTTCTATAGCACGATAGGCTTCAGCATGTTCTTCATCAGTATAGGCTGCCCGGTTTTCCCAAACTTTCTGATGTATCTTATGATTGAGAATTTTCAAGGTGCCGTCTGAATACGCCATGAGTTCATCAAGTCTGATGAAGATCTTTTCGCCTTTTTTATTCTTTGAGACGACTCCTCGATCACCTTTGAAGTTTGGATGCCCATCATAGATAACTGTCAATTCTTCAAGCTTTTCTAGATCTGGATGGCTCTGGTTAGGCTTTAAGAGGTTGAATTTCAGATAGTTGTTTTTAGCTCCGAGTTGCAGATCGTGTTCCTCAAAGTATTCCATTAGATTTCTCATGTATTTCATTAGAGCAACCCTTCCGAACTCTTCTTCGGCCACTTTCCTCTTTTCTGAGAGAGGGTGTCAAAGATGAAGCTGATGTCTTCAATACTTACAAACCTTAAGTCTGCTTCGTTGAGGAAGAATGACAGGTTGTTTGCTCTTCTGACATGAAAGATGGCATATTTTATTCTGAAGGTTGTCTGAGTGTAGATATTGATAAGTTCAACTATTGGATACTCTGATTTGATCTCTTCGGGTTTAGTCATGGACTGAGAGAGGATGTGTTCATATCTTCTTCTCTGTTTATCGTCCATGTTCCGCAACTCAGGGGAAATAACCTGTATTAGCTCATTGCTGAATATATCTGGAATTCTTTCTTCAAGATTAGCAGCATTGACAAAATAAGGTTTCCATATAGGTTGTTGGGCAGCACTTCTTGTGAACATGTTGCCTGCATCAAGTCCTGGATCTCCACGATACACTGGAGGAGCAGGTGGCACAATGAAGCTCCTTGGCAAGGGCCATTCAGATTCTTGTCTTGTTTTCTCAGCTGCCTCTCTCTGTTTGTTTCTTTCAAGTACATCGGCAGCTGATTCTTGAAACCGACCAGGAGGAGAAGGGAAAGTTTTATGAACTTCAACATTAATCTCACTGAGAACCCTGGACACTTCGAAGATTGGTTTCTTTTGTTTAGGCTTTCTCCTAGCTTCCCTTCTAGAAATTGCTTCCCTTTCTTTTCTTTTAAGTGCAAGCTCCCTTTCACTGGGGATATTATAGAATTTGTCAACAACTCTAGGTGAAGCTGGACGTGTAGCAACCTCGACATATTCATCAATACCCTTGAATAGTCCTTCCAACTCAGGATCCTCAGCTTCCTCCTCTGGCAGAGCAGAACTACCTTCCCCCACATGCCTTGTAGGTGATGTATGAATAAACTCATATAAATCTTCCACTTGTTCCTTTGAGTCACTAGACCATTCAAACATCTCGGCATGGGACTGCTCGAAAGGTATTTCACCTTCTTCAAGATCACTTGGCCTCGGTTTAGATTGTTGCTGAGGTACATAAAGTACAATTTGTTTGTCAGCATTTTCTTTTTGCTGTTTTTCATAAACTTCATCGGCCATCTGTTCAGTTGCTTGTTGTTGTTGCTGAGGCTGACTTCCAGCAGAACTAGTACCCGTAGGTAGATATTTGCTGAAGGATGGTACAGGTACAGTTGCAGCTGAGGGGGCAGTTATGTATCTTCTTCTTTTCTCCCCCTCGGGACGATCATCAGGATCCTGATCATCCCGCCTCCTCTTTAACCCCTGAGCCTGGGCCTGACAGGTTTGTTTAAGTACCTTCAGCCGGTCAGTTACTTTTTGAAGGGAGGTGTAAAAACCTCTTGTCACCCCATCTATTTTTCTATTGACATCCTCATGAAATTCTGTAAAGTAATCCAAGGAGATTCCCTGTGGATTTCGTTCAGCCCGCAGAGTAGTCAAAAGGTCTTGATCATAAGCAGTGTCTGGTCTCTGTTCAAGAATTTTCGCATAAAGTATGCTTTTCAGAGCATCCACTGAGAGAGAAGTGACATCAGCTTGAGGTTGAGGCGATGTTGCTGGAGTGCGAGCTGCAAGAAGATTTTCAATACGAGTGAGCTGCTCAGCTTGGGCCTTGGAAGCCTCTTCGATCCGATCCAACTTTGAATTTGTCTCCTGCAGTTGTTGGCGGATTGGGGACACGGCTTGTTGAATACCAAGTTGAAGATCTGCACGTGTAACAAACCCGGAATCACTCAGATTACCGGTTGAGGTACCTGCCACAGAGGCAGAGCCACCTACTGGAGCAGCATGGATGTAGGCTCTAGCAGGATTTCCTTCCAATCCTCGAATGGCACCTTGAGAGGTACCACCTATGGAAGTTGATGAGACTTGTCGAGCCAACAAGCTTAGTGCATCAATGGTGACTTTGTGTTGTTCAAGATAAGCGGAGATCCGCGGCATATCAAATTGTGCACTAAAAGGAGTCGAGGACGAGGGAGACGGTCCTCTTTGTTCAATAGGTCCAACGCCCAATTGGGGTTGACCCAGTGTATGTGCTATAACCCTGTGCAATAAAGACAGAGTCTGTTGAGAGACACCGTAGTGGCTTGGTGGGGCAGAAACTTGCACGGGTGGGATCACCGCGACTTCTTCAATATGAGGCTCAGCAGTGCTAGGCCTCATAGTAGATGTGGTTTCCCGGCTTTCTGGGTTTGGGGAACCCTCAGCACTCACTTTTTCTTTTCTCACCTCCTCTCTATCACTCACACTCCGAACAACAAAACTACCTTCATCATCACTACTACCAGCACCATACCCCGCATATTGATCAGGTTGAATGAGAGAGTCAGGGGTGACAGAACTAGTTTCAACGGATTGGCTAAGAGTTGGAGAAGTGAGTGGAATTTCATGCTCTGGGCTATAATGGCCCTGCGAATGATAGGAATGGTGGTTGTTTGAGCAGTTGAAGTCAAAGGAATGACCAGACCACCAGGTTGCGGAATGACCTGAGTAGTTTGAACGGGGTGAGTCTGGTTAGGAGAGGTAGTATGTGGGTCAGTAAGTTTCATGAATGAAGGTGTGCTTTCTGCTGGTTGTTTGATTGGCTGGTCAGGGGTGCCCACGGGAGATATATCAAGTTCAAAGGTAGGGGCACCACCTTGGTGGGAAGCAGACTCATGAAGAGAGGATTCAGAACTGGATGACTCAGAAATGTCAAGACCAAGTTCTTCTAGTACAGCTTGGGTGCGGGTGGATTGAGAAAGAGACTGAACAATGGCTTGAATGGTGGCGGGATCATATGCATCCCCTCCCTCTCTACTCTCAACACCTTCACCTTCTTCACCACCCCTCTCAACAATTTCTCTCTCCACTCCCCTCTCAGCATCTCCCACAGATAGCTGAGGCCTATCCTCTATTTCCTCACCAAGTGCTACTCCTCCCTGGGTAGGTATGGCCGGCTCTGGCGTAACCATAGGAGGTATTCCTACACTCTCCCTATAACTCTTAACAATATCATTTTGCTCACACAGATTTAAGAGAGATACAGGAAATGGTTTAGGAACAGGCAGGTTGGCCGGAGTGGCAGGTTTAATATACAAGAATAGCTTAGGGTGTATAGAAAGTAAACCTGCCCGGCGGGGAATGTCAGCATTCCGATCCATCACGTACTGGATGATCATTGGCAGGAAGCGGTGGTAAGGCAGCATGTTTGCATCCTTCTGCTTTTGGGAATTTTTCCTTTGCATGGTGGCTTTAATATCCTGGAACAGCAGAAAAGCATAGTCTATATGCATATGGTTCGCTGCAGCAACAAAAATCTTGAGCTGATACTCAGTAGGGAATTCATATCCAGAATGTTTCGGGGTGAGACACCTTTGAAGCACCGTCATTAATGTATTATATTTCAGGTGCAAGCTGTTGCGTTTGAATTGGTTTTTCCGTGTTAGCTCACCATCATACCCCATTTCAGTTATAGCAGCAAGACATGCATCCTCGTCTGGGATTTCCTCAAATTCTGTCGCAGGAGGTCTGCTGTCTGCTTTGGGTAGAGCAAAGATTGTTCTAAGTCGACTCAGAGATATATTAACTTGAATTTCATCCACCTCGGCATGGATTACCTCGTAACCCCTTTCATTGATCCTCACATCACAAGTTTTCCAGAATTGTTGAGCATAAAGTTCAGGAACATGTGTGCCTGTTTTGGCTGGGTTATATGTCAGTATGTGATTGAGTGGATGAATTTTGAGGATTTCTGTAACAATTGGGTAGGTAGGATTTCTCAGTTTGGTAAAGTCTATAAAGTGGTTGTTTTCATGAGATTTGTTGTTAAGAAATTCAGCTTGGGGCATGATCTCCTCTGGGTCACGTACAGCTTGAGCCATCTTATCTCCACAAATAGGTAAAAATTTAAGTCACAGATAAAGAGATATATCAGTTGACCTCACTTATCTTTGAAAGAATTGGAAATGTGGTCAAAGATAAGTGAAAGAGTCAAGATTCACTGACATTTGACCAAACTTATAAAGTTGGAAAAACTTTACTAACACCCTAAGTCTGAAAATTCCATTATGTACAAGATGATTTTGTGCATAAAAAAGTTGTTTTGATACTTTCAATATAGCAATTAGATAGGCATAAACAACTTTGTATTACTTAAGCATGGTCAAAAAATCATCCTAACACCTCTTTTCAAGCCAAAAACCAAATTGTATGTGTATGTTCATACCCCCCAAGAACACGAAGAACACTTTTCGAGAGTTTTGAAATATTTTTACATCATAGTGTTCCCCATATGTTCAAATGTGCCATCGCAAGTTTAGTTTCACCAACGGAGTTCGTTTCAAATTCTAAAAGTTCAACTAAAGTCTCGAAAACCCTTATCGCATGCGGAAGTTTGAAGCCCCAAAATTACAACTTAAAGTCGAAATTTCAAAAATGTAATCCATACAAGTTGTTACCTATATGATTAGGAGTATTTTGACACTAATGTTGAAAATTTTGGTAGCATAACGAGAGAGTTCGATAAATCAAGTAGCCAAGATTGAGAGAGTTTGAAAGTTTTCGAATTTTGAATCGTATGAAGGAAGTTAACTGATGGGTAACTTATGTCAGTGAAAAAGACACATGTCAAGCTCCGATTGGTCCTCACAGTCGGTAAAAAACCCGGCTGATAGCCCATGCGAATGGCCTATAGTTGTTAAGTCAGGGGTAATCGCATGCGATTCCCTCTTGTAAGTGTCAATCTAATGCGATTGACTCACAATCCGGCTTACTTGAATCGCATGCGAATCACCCATTTCCAATCGCATGCGATTAAGCCTATGAGTTGGCCAGATTCTATCAAGCCATATGAATCGCATTTGATTCACCCTTTGTTTATCAATCGCATTAGATTAAGCTTTTAGACTAGCTAACTTATTTGAATCGCATGCGATTGAAACAATACTTGAAATTGTTTAATCACGTGCGATTGATTTTTTTTTATTCCAATCGCATGCGATTGACTCTGAATTCATTTCATTTTCTAAGGCATGCAATTGACTTCCCATGCGATTGAACCAGTACTTGAAAAATTAATTTTGTTGGGTTTCAAGTGATTCTATGCGATTGGTTGAAGCAGAACCCAACACCAACACTTCGAAAATTTCTGAACAAATCAAGATATTTCAATTTTGAGATTTGAAAAATTGAATTCTCCAGATATGGTTTATTTGAATTTGAAAAATTGAATTCTCCAGATATGGTTGATTTGAATGTTTGTCTAACACACTCCCCCTAGACTTTTGCATCTGTTTATGAAAAATTCTCAAGATTTAGGAAATGTATCAGTTGTATACTCCTCCCCCTACACATGTGCAGTATGTGTATAATTTTTCTCCCCCTACACATATGATACACGTGTGTCATCAGAAATCACTCCCCCTTGAGTGTTGCATCATGAAGCTGCACAAAGAACAAACAGTGTAACACCTACTCTAAAACAAAGGAAAGAAGAGTAAAATGGAGCAACCTATCATCTCTCCCATCATTACTATCAGCTTAACCTTTCATCTCTCCCGGCTAGCAATGGGACGTGCATTGAAACAGTCCGATGCTATTGAAACAGTCCGATGCTAAATAGGTAATGACCCAATCCTTCAACATAGGAGACCTTTTTGAACTTGATGTGCTTCTTATCAATGTCTCCGTACCCCATTATTGGTGCAACATTGTCGTTCCCAAAACGTACATTCCCGGAGTACTTAGGAACATAAATCTTGAGAAGACTTTTGTTGCCGGTCATATGTTTGGTACAGCCGTAGTCAAGGTACCACAAGTGAGGCACCTGCAAAAAGAGAATAAAGCACGTTTAGGTCCCCATATAGAAATGGGTCCTTGATTGTTAGTCTCTAAGTTGAGTTGAGTAACAATTGTGGGTTCTGATGATGATGAAACTTCTAATGATCTATTCTTTGGTACCCAAATGGATTTAAGCTTTTGGCGTGAAGGAATAGATTTGGAAGAAATTTGCTGAGAAGAAAGTTTATTTACCACTGTTGGTTTGACAGTTGACGGAATCGGAGGTTTTGGATTCGGTAGAGTTGCGGAAGCGTTATGTTTGCGAATCCATGGTTTCGAGGAATTCTCAAGAATTCTCTGTGGCCTCGGTGCATCAACTTGCTTTTGCTGAACTGGAGCACTGCGATTAGTAGGTTTTGCTACTCGTTGGATGGATGATGGCTTGGGTTTTGAAGGTTTGGAGATTTTGGAAGGGGAATTGCGAGAACGCTTTTGAGAATGCAAGTGTTTTTCCTGTGCAATCCAAGCCCTTTTAAATGCTTCATAGCCCTGCCGTCGGTAGACTTCTTGTTCCTTGATCGTGAGCAATCGTTTGGATTTGTTTAGACGTTTAAGTGCATGTGATTGACGAGTGGTGATCCATTGATTAATGATGTAACCTTTGGAATTTACAAATGGAATACAGACTAGATTAGCATAAAAATCAGTCCAGTCAGCACATGGTTTAATACCTAACGACTTTCTCAATTGATCATAACAACAATTAAATTCACAGTGTCCATGAGTACAACCATCACTCATACAAAACATGGTAGAAGCAGTTTTGTCTTGTGAACCGGAATGATTACAAACAGAATCAAACATCAAAACGTTTTCACAGACAGGTTTCAAATTTGAACACCTCTTTGTGGATCTAGGAATAGTTGTTTTCCATGATGTATTTATTTTACACTTCTTGTTTCCAGCCTTCACATCTGCAGCAGAGGGTAAAAGATTAGAATAAAGTCGTGGTCGACTGGCTGCAGCTCATGATGATTCAGGTACGTCTAAGTGTACACGAGAACTGTGATTAGAAGTGGAAAGTTGCTTTGGTTTGTAAATCCGTTTTAGTTTAAGATTTGTTACCGTAGTATGATTAACAGATTTTACTAGTTTGACATTTTGAGAAGATGTAGAGACATGTTTGGAACCTTCAATTCGTTCATCTAATATGGTTCCCTGTGGTGAGAAGGTAAATGGAGTGGGTGGTTCCAGTGCAGTTTCGACCTCTTTGATTCGTTCAAGCAATTCAAAATTTTCTTTGCACAAGTCGTCGATGATCTTGCCATCAAGATTGAATACTGTTTGGAGACGCTTGTGGAGGATGGCGTTTTCTTGAACTAGTGGAGAGGGTTCAGATTTTGTTTCTGATTGGAAGGTTGTGGTAAGGTCATCTTGAACTAGATGAGTGAAGCAAAACTCCTGTAAGGTTTGAAACCTTTGCTGTAATTCCTTGTGGGGAATGTATTCAACAGTGGGCTTTGGTGAAACAGGAGAGTAGAGTTCATCATCAGAATAGACAGAAGATGAAACATCAGTATCAGATGATGACGTGAGACAGGTGAGGTATGAGTCATTGAGATCAGAGTAGTCAAATGGAATAGCAGTTTTGAGATTAAGGGTTCGTTTGATATCTTCTTCAATACGTTCCTCTTCTTGACAAATAAAAACCATCCGTTGGGTAAGGCCTTCGCCAAACAAATCAGCATTATATAATTGTTTGGACGTAATCTTTTTCAATTTGAAGCCCAGCCCATCGAATTTCCATCTGGAGAAAGGACGCTCTTTTTCTTTGTATTGTGAGATGGTCTTTTCACTTTGATCACGTTTGGACAGAAGATACTCAAGTTCATTGATTCTGGAGTAAAGAGTACTTAGGTCATCCCTAAGTTCATTTTTAAGAATTTCAGAATCCTTTTCAGCACATGCACATTCTGCTTTAAGATCTAATATGGTGGTATTCGTGCTATTAGTTAACTCTAAGAATTCAGATTCTTTAGCAGCTAATTGGATCTTAAGGCTAATTAAGTCGTTATCTAACTGCTTAATTATTGTTTGTTCCTCTATACCCTTGTTGTGTGAGAAATCTTCTAGAACTTGATTTCTAGTGGTTAACTCTATTACCTGATTTTCTAACTCTTTCATTCGGATTAATATGGTTTGTATGTGTTCATGTTTAAAACCCATATTATAGTTAGAGTTAGAAGATACCTTCCCGCTTTCTGTACCAATGGACATCATCTCATTTGTACTTGACATGATTAGTGATGTTTGAGAGAAATGATCGTTCACTTGTAAGATGGTTTGATTGTTGGAAAACTTGACCTTTGAATTAAATCTGATTTAAATTAAATTCAATTATGAATTAGATTGTTTGATTAAGTCCAAATGTCTTAGAGTTCTTTAATTCAAGTCCAAAGAGTCAATCACTTGTCCAAGTATAAGGAATAACTTATTGGAATTTGTCTTATCGAGTGCGATTTAGAGAATTCCTTGAAAACAAATGGACAGAGTAAGAACTTAGTATTGATTAGTAAAGTAATCAATCAAGTTCGATTCAATCCTGTAGCATCAAAAACTTGGAAAACAACACGGTTAGTTCTGACAATCGAATGCGATTGCCAATAAAGAAAGGCAGAAATCAATCAAGAGTTAATCGCATGCGAATCAAATTGGAAACTTAGAAAAATTTCAATCGCGTGCGATTCCTAATGTATAGGCCGGCTGATAGTACCAAGCTTAATCGCGTGCGATTGCCTTTGAGGATCCGGCTGATAGAATATCAATGCTCTATAAGCCGTATAGACCGATCGCGTGCGATTGGGGATCCGGCTGATAGAGTGTGATCTGTCCTTTTCTAATCAGATTGCCATACCCTGTATAGTGTCTAACCACTTGTACTTGATTGGTATGGCTAGTACTTGAGTTGCCTTGACTTACACTTGAACTTGGAAGAATTAATAATTATTTTTAAATAAAAGCCAGAATTATTCTACTTCAAGTCTGCATTTATGTCTCAAGAACACCATAAATGCATGATTTTCAGAAAATTTAATGCCACGAAATCAAGTATTTAATGAACTTTTGAACCTTTTCCTTTAGAAGTACTACTAGGTTTTGAAATGTGATGAGAGAAAACCTTATACAACAGTAGTGTACTTCGAAAAATAGCTCCGAAAAATGATGAAAATAGAAGATTTTTATACCTTGAATATATTTGAGCTTTCAGAAGTATTTGAGCTTGTAGCTTTCTTGACTAGCCTTGTTGTTGGAAGCTTTGTTAGACCCGAGTGCTTGTTCTTCACTTTGAGCTTGGATTTTTCTAAATCTTCTTTGATGTTTTTCGAACAATCAAGAGCCAAAAATAAGTTTGGCTCTGATACCAATTGTTGATCCCGTATTATACGGATGAAGCAATGCTTGAGAGTTAATGTGTGTGTTTGTATGTGTAAACAGTAGAGAGAAAGAGAGCCGAGAGCTAAGAGAGAAAACACACACAAGAGTTTAGAAATATGCAAAGCTTAACATTGAAATGTGGGGGAAATGTCTTTATATAGCATTTCCCCAACTTTGAGTAATTACATATTACACCCCTCACTTTAATATTTCTAACAATATTTATGCTCAGGATGCAACTCTTCAAACTCTTTAATTTCCTTGTCAATGTCTTTAAGAAGTTCTCTCAGATTTGGCAAGTGTTGAAGTTCATCCTTCGTTGATCTGATAGCTCTGTTTATTCTATCTGAACCTACCAGTTTGTTCAGTTTTGTCCACCATTAGTCTCAGAGCTAAAACTTAAGCTACTCCACAAATATATAAACCAGCATCAGACTAGAAGCATTGATTACCATCACTGTCTAAGTACATATACCCTTTCTGAGGCTGTTCAACATAGGTGTTCTCTTGAAACTCCATGCCTTCAGGAAGACCGTAATCATACTTGCTCAGTTTAGCTAGTCCAGCTGGTTTTGACAGCTTCTTCTTTCCAACTTTGTGAAAAGAAATTAGTAGGGTTCTTATTTCAGATCTGGGTATGACTTCCATTATATCAGTTTTTGCTAAAAGTCTTAAAATCTCATCTTTTACTTGGTTTCTAGAAGAGGACTTCTCTATCTGCTTAATGAGTATGCCTATTTGTTTCCACTCAGAATATCCCAATCTATGAATCTGATTTAGATCCAGGGAAGCAGTTTCACCATTTTCTAGGACACACTCTAGAATGACAATCCCTTGGACTGTGCTCAGCTTGAGTGATCTAATCTAAGAAGAAAAGTATGTCTTGACATAACACTGAGTAATGTCCTTTGGTTGAGTTTCAATAGGCAGCTCTACTTCTTCTACCTCCTCTTCTTTTGGCTTTATAGGCAGTCTGAGTTTGACTAACTCCTCATTCTGCTTTTTTATCTGTTTAGTCCAAGATTGCTCACTTATTATTTTCTCACTCTGAATGTTGGCTAACTCAACTTGTACATTCTGTTGTCTTCTCCTTAATTCTTCAACAGACATTCCAAGCTGATCAGCATCTTGTTGTTCTAATCTTTCAATAGCAATCAGAGAATCTCTTTCTTTCAATCTGTTACAATCAACGTATCAAGAACGGTGAGATGTTGAGGTCTCCTCTAAAATGATCAAGAGGTTAGTATTTATAATCCTGTTCCTATGGATCCTAACAAACTAGTGCTAATCCTAATCTGCTAGTAACAAACTAACGGATAACCCCGAATCTTGAATCTTGAATCTTCTATCTTGAGTCTTCAATCTTCAATATTGATTCTAGAATCTTCTTATCCGCACTGTAGATATAGAGCATTACAGAATTTAAAATATATTCAAATTCTCTTAAAACTGACTTCTTTTGTCAGGCTGAGTTACTCAGCTTGAAACTCATCAAGCTGAGTTTATCGAGAACTAACTCGATATAAAACATGTACTACCATGTATAATGACTAACTCATCCTTGGAATTCATAAGAGTTAGCTAGAACTAACTAAGCAACTCTGTTGAGCTGACTCAGCCTAGAAGCTGAGTCACTCAGCTTGAAACACATCAAGCAGAATACTAGACCTATACCTTAGGTAACACGCAGTTTATCAAACATATAGATAAACTGACTAAGATATAGTCTAAGCTGATCAACTATAATGTTCAGCTTATACTCAGCTTATGCTCAGTCTGAAACACTATAAGTGCTCAGTCTGACCAAGCTTCATAATTCTGTTTAAGTTATATCTAGAACATATCTTACAAACTTAACTTTGTATTATCAAATCTTAACTAATAAGATCATTTTACCAACATTTTCTTCTTCTACTTCTATGATCAATCTTGGTCATGAATTTTTAGAAAAACATTTAAACCAGTAAATAAACTTACAAACATGTTTTATGGTGGGTTTAGAAGTTTTTATGACCGAAAAACTAGATTTGCTTCTTTAAAAGTTAAGATTTATGAAACTGTTTTCTGGGCAGTAAGTTGTGTCGTGTTGGGGATGGCATATAAGGGTCCATTCGTAGTGTTTTATTTCGATTATTGGG